>VWZF01004605.1:317831-445161 GCA_013396755.1 Sclerurus mexicanus | reverse complement strand
GGAGAGGAGAGGAGAGGAGAGGAGCTTCTGAATACCTTAAGTTTGAAAATCATTATAGAGAAGCAAATTCCATTGTGTTGTTATCATTCACTTTGGGACTGATTTGAAATAATTATATTTCCTGGACCTGAATTAGTATTTGTGTATTGCTGAAATTTAGTTTAATTTCCCCCATCCCTCCTATCCTGCATCTCTCTTTTTTTTTGACTCAGCCTCTATGGAATGATTCATTCTCTACTAATTAAAACTGGAGGATTCTGAGTGTGATAACTGCCCATGGGTATCTTTGGTGGTTTTTAAATGTGACCTTTCATTTTGCATGTCTAACTTGCAACACCTTGAAAAGACCTAATTTTCTTAGGACTCCTGTGTGGCAACTTTCAGAATTCAAAATCCTCTGTCATGTCTCTGACTGAATATCCCACTTTACAAACGGAGACACACAAAACCACTCATGTCTTCCAGAAATCCTGGTTTCATTGCTACTTCAAAGTCAATGTAAATCCTGACAAACAAATGATCTCATTTCCCATGGCAGTGAGGATTCGGCAGTGAATTTAAAAAGCAGTGGTGAAAGCCCAGTCCTTTCAAAACCAGGGCACGTATTTTAGGTGACTGCATATAGATTTCAGAACTATTGAAGGAATTTTGGGCAAAAGACTGTTCCCATTGAAAGAGCAGTCTTTAGGACTCATAGTACAGTGCTATTGAACTAGATCTGGAAAACCTTTAATTATCTCTATCAGACTTAGGGCTTTAAAAACCCAAACCATTAAAAAAAGCAGCAATGACAGACTCACCAAAGCCCGATTTCACAATGCTTTTAACCCAGATATTTGCAAAGTCTGCCAGATATTATTCCTATTCATTAACTGGGGGAAATGAACGACACAAAGCCTAAAGGATTTGTCTAAGATGACCCAGGGAATCCTTGCCTTTACATCCTCAGCCTCCAAGATACCTGGCAAGCCTGAGCAAACCACAGAGGCTCCTGATGCTGTTACTTGACAGTGCCAAGCACTCCTCAAAGCAGGGAACTCCCACAATCCCTGAAAGTGTCCAAGGCTAGGTTGGACACGTCTTGGAGCAACATGGTCTAGTAGAAGGTGTCCCTGCCCATGGCAGGAGGATTGAAACAGAAAGATCTTTAAGGTCCCTTCCAACCCAAACCATTCTATGACTCTGTGATTCTAAGGCACATGTCCAAGGTACATAGAATGAGATGTTTGTCCTCACCTCATTTATATCTCAGCCAAGGACTTTCCATGGCCTGGCCTCCAGACCTGATATTCACCCAAATAGTCTTACTATACACACTATTAAACAATCCAAGCCTTCAACTTGGTGGCCACTTCCAAACTACCAAACAATCCTGGACTGGGCTAATTCTGGAGCTCTGCCTTGCTGTTCTTTAGAAGACTGTAAGGTAGATGAGACCAAAAGGTTGCCAGGGTCTATTGAGATCAACAGAGTCAATGATGTACTTCACCTGCTTAGGTCTTTGCCCAAACGCTGTTCAATTTACACAGCCTTTGTGTCCTGACCAGCGTTATCCTTAAGACTTTACAAATCCTAAATCCTTTTAGACTACAGTGACAATAGAAAGCTAAGAAATGCGTTACTGGCTGTAAATTTCTATATCTTGATTGTTTCAAATATTAGAAGGTTGTTTAGCCTGTATAATTTTGAAGCAGATCACCAGTTCAGCTGCAATACGCTGGAATGACAATATGTACGATTTTCCTTTCCACTTGTGACTTTGCAAAACTAAACCTGGTTTGGATTTCATAGTTCCAAAAGATCTCTGGCCTAACAACAATGGACCAAATAGAACAGGGATGGTAATTTGAGATTGCTTCATTTTGGAGAGATGTCTTTATTAAAGCTGATATTAATTTCTTTTCATCATTTATAAGGAAGGAAATGTATTTAATGCCCTGGGTATATTTGCAATTTCCTAAAACCAGGTGAAGTTAATCCATAGCATACACAAATAGTTTCCTTTATGCTGTAGTTTGTTCATCTCTAAATGTTTTTGACAACTTTGGTATAGACATCCATTTCTACATTATTCAGAGCAGAGAACCAATGACAGGTTTGAAGGGCTTTGAAGAATACACAGAATAAGAGCACAAGTAGGCAAGGCAGAGGAATTGTCATTCCTGACAAACAAATAATTCAGAGGAGTGACTGTGCAGTGATGTCTTGGTGATTTAAGGAGCTGTTCTTAATAAAGGTGTGTTGGATAAGAACCCAAGGCATTACTTCCTTTAGTATTGGGTGTGAGCAGTGAGTTATTATGGACTTTGCCCGTGGTCTTTCCCAGTATATTTATTCCCTACTCATTGGCATTTATCGTCCCATTGACTTTTCCTTCCCTTTAGAAAGATTTTTTTATGAGCAATTCATATCCATTCATATACATATTTTGCTCATAAAATTAGGAAGGTGGACTACCAATATGTTTAAAACCTGACTTTGAACTCCCTGAAATCAGTATTTTCTTCACTGGAGGGTATGTACACCAAATGCCATATTTCTCCAGTAAAATCCACTAGTGAAATTAGACTCTGCCTAACTGGGAATGATGCTGCTAAAAGAAGCCAGAGGTGCTACACCCACAGCTATGCTTGGAAGTTTAGGCCTTTATTTCTTCTCCCTATAATTGAATTTCTTTCCATTTACGACAGAGCCAAGAGATTCCTAAGGACTGCTGATAGCATCCCATGATATATATGTTTTCTGTCAGGATAATAATAATAAAAAAAAAAATACTGTGTTAGTTAATTTCTCCTCAAACATCCTATCTCACCTCTAATTGAAAATGAAGATGTGTTCACACATATCTTGAGTAATTAAAACCCTTTGGCTTTTCCTTATCTAATTAATGAAGAAAGGGAAATCAGAAATTGCAAATTGGGCATGAAAACAAACAAAATTTAATTAGGGTTGTGTGTGTGTGGGTGTGTGAAGATCATATAAGAGAATATAGTTAAAGAGAAATTTTAGTAACTGCTTGCAGGTGTTTGAACTATAATTAAATTTGTGAATTAAAATGTTGCAAAGAAATTTTTAGCAGTTGTTACAAAAAGAAAAGTCAATTGAAGAAACAACAACAACAAAAAAGCTCAAATACCAATGCTTGGCAGTATTTGACCTTTGAGAGGAGTCCAATCAATTACAGTCATCGTTTCACATTTCCCAATTTAGAGAGATGCATTATTTTACCCCAATGACATTTACTTAACTGCAGCACGTTTCTCAGCCCTTCTGAAGGCAGCAAGACTCAAATATATGCACAAAATAATCCTCTTATTCAATATTTTCCTGAACAAGGCTTTAAGCTTTCCCCTCATTTTATAAAACATTTCTCAGGTAAGGAGCGTAAACAGGCATATATTTGTGTATTAAGGAACTCATACATTTTTGTTTCTGCTGCTTAAGATGAACAAGTTTTGTGGTGCTCCCTTCAGTCCTGCAGTGCCAGACTAGTGTGTGTGTTGTATTATCACCTTTTTGGTATAATTAGTGACTAAAACACTTATATAAAAATATTTATATATAAGAAAACATACAGTATAAAATTGTGCCTTCAGGCCACATGGGATTTGTATGGGTTTTGTGCTTCACATACAGGAAGAGATAATGCAGTGCTGAAGGGAAAATCTGAAATGCATGACAGTCCAACTTCTGAAAGATACTGAAGTGCTTATGTTCATCTTGGAACCAGCCTGAACTGCTTATTCAGATTCTTTAGGCACATGGTGGGATTCCTTGAGTTGTCCTGTCAGGGCCAGGAGTTGGATTTCAATGATCCCTGTGGGTCCCTTCCAAGACAGGATATTCTATGTCTCTATGACTCTATGGTTCCATTGATTGTTAAGGCATTGCAAAGGGGTGCAAGGAGACAATCAATTTTTCAAGTGTAAACACTGAGATCCTCATTTAAGGTCTAATACTTTCCCCAGTCAAAAAGCTCTCCTGTCTATAAATTATCCCTCTGTCTCTCATTGAAGAAAATAGATCCTTTCAAAAGTGAGTAAAAGAGTGTTCATTATGAATAGTCTCTATGTGTGAAATACTGCAGCAAAGGTATAATTACACTGCCTTTTTTAGATCAATTACATTATTATATCATCCCAGAGGTGTTCAGATTCTGTGATGATGAGTGTGGGACTATTTCAGTGTATTTTGTGATAGGTAAAAATACATTTGTGTTGCAATTTTCATACTGAAAGAGTCCCATGAGCTTTACATAATAATATATCCCATCTCCTGCCTAGATACTGGTATTTTTGGTGCAGATGGGAGAAGGGAAACTAATCTGCCACCATCACTTCTTTTTGAGGAACTGCTAGATTTTGTAAAAAAAAAAACCAAAAACCAGTCTGATGTTCTCAAACAACCACTCATCAAAATAAGTCTTCCTTGCTTTGGGAGATATTGAGAAGACAGAGTTTTCAAGGACCTTCATATCTCCTAAAGACATGAAACAGATTGGAAAGAGAGACCCTATTAACTAAAAGTGATCCCAGCTACTACATGACACTCCCCATAGGATCAGGGAACAGGAGAAAGGACAGGGTCTGTCTATAAGAGGTGCAAAGAGGAGCAAATCTCATGTTCGGTGCACAACACCTGGTGGACTTGGAAAAGAAAAGGATTCAGGAATAGAAACAAATCTAAGCATCGTGCTCAACACTGCCTGGAGAAACACTCTGGAGAAAAGATGTTACTTCTCCAAGTAGGTGGGATAAGTAACCTTAGGAACAAAAATAAATTTCAGGACTTGTGGATTGAAGAAATAATGAAGGTGTGAAGACCTTCAGTGCACAATATTGTAATATTAATAGGAAATAAAACTCAGTTTTCTCAGAGAAAATCATCAGCAATGGAATTTGATCATTCTGGACTGATCTAAGCTGTTCCCAGTGTGCAGCTTGAATACACAGATTGTATTTTAAAGTATAATACTCAGGGTACTTAATGCCAATTGATTGCAGTGAATAAAACCATCCCATAGAATCATAGAACTTTTCCTGAAGGAGACAGGAATGCAATAAATGAGAGAGAGATAGAAAGAGAGGACACTATTGGAGAGCTTTGCAGGGAAGGTGGCACTTCATCAGACTTTGACTGTTTACATGGGTTTGAGAAGAATTTGGGCAGGATTCAATTGCAAAGTCAACATGAGTATAGAGAAAACAGGACAGTGAATCCAGTATTCAGCGTTTGAGCACGAGGTGCTGGGGTTTTAATTTTGCATTCAAAATCAGGACAATTTTTAAGGGAAGAAGAATTGTATAAGCTGCTTCTGGAAGTGGAGAGAAGGGCTGGATTCAAACGCAACAGGGCAATCTGTGGTTGATATTAGGGGGGATTTGGAGCAAAACCAGGCAAAATACAGGCAGTTCATCAATTCTGACCCTTTTGTACAGCAAGGTGCCTTTCAGTGCTGCACTATCACGTGTCATTAATGCCAACCTCTGACTACTGCTGTTCTAAACGGTCAAGAATTATTTCATGTGATTTAGACAAAAATGCAACAAAGGTCAGATCCATCAGGGAAGATATTTCCAAAATGTAGCCATTTCTTCTTGGTTGCAGCTTCAAGGCATGGCAATATTTGACTGAATAAATACCCTGTGCATTAGAATTTTCTTCTCAAGAGAGTTAAAAATTTCTATTTTTTAATTAATTTTTCTAAATTGAGTCAATTGAGAGAAGAAAGACAGCAACTTTAAATATCAATAAGCTTTTCAAAAACTGGTATTGACAGAAGCAGAATATTGCATTTTAATGAAAACACATCAGACCAATTTTGTTTTCAAAAAAGCGTTAAAAATACAGCAACACAATATACATGCACAAAACTTCATAATTGCATATGAAAATTAAAATTAAGGGGCAAGAGTTTCAGTTTATGCAAGTTGATTTATCTCGACTGACTTTAGTGTAACTTTGCAGTTTCATATCATTTCTATTAATATCTTTCTCAGAGCATCTTAAAGATTAAACCCAACAACAAAAAAGAACCCTCTGTAAGCAAATAGGTCCTACTCAAACCATGTCAGTGACGAGATCAGACCTGGTTGCTCAGTCTGAGCTGTCGCATCATTAAAATCTTCAACAGAGACTGAAAAACCTCTTGGAGCAACTTGTTCCTCTGCTTGATGGTCCTCGTTGTGAAAAAAAGGTTTATTCTTATATGCACGCCACTTTTTTTTTAATGCTGGAGCACTTGGATTTGAATGATAATAACGTTTCAAACAAGCAACCGCAGCTCAACAAGTTTCTCTATGTCAGCTGAGCCTGAATAGCTGATTAATCACACTCCCTGCTCCTTGTAAAGAGTGTCATGACTCACTGTGATCGTCTCGCACTGAGACTCAAACTAATGTGCTTTATTTCATATTTGCTGGGTGCTGAGAATGTGCAAGTGGTCAGTGACTGCCCTAAGCTGACAACTGCTGACTGTTTAAACTCTCAGAACTGTTTTGTATCTGGGTCAAACAAAATTATACATGAATGACTTGTACATTGAGGGTTTATGTAGACAAGAAAGATTCCTGCATCATATTTGCAAAGGAACATCTTCCTAGTTCACACAGTCTCCTCCCAGTACTTGCTCTCCTTGTGAATATTTATCACAGGCAAAGGGATGTGGGTTTTTTCCTAGATTTGCTGATTAAAAACTTTTGAGAGAGAAGGATTATGGCAAATAAACACTATACCATCTTATTCTCATATAAATTCAATAATTTTCTCGTTAAAACTACTTATATTTGAGGCATCAAATCAGCACCTCAACCTTCAGCAAACCACTTAAAAGGTTTCTTGCTTTTTTTTTTTTGATCAAGCCCCACATCTTGTAAGGGAATGCTTACATCCTTCAAAGACCACTAGTGGAAGTGCAAAGGCCCTGTGTTATTTCTTTTCAAAGTGACATATTTTATGAGGGTTATTCCATACTGGCTTTAAAACTGGGAAACAGCATGGGTTTTTGTGGTAAGAACATGCACATATATACACAGGCACACATTAATATGTATTATTATTTCTTTGTGGTGATTTAAATGTTTAGAGTTCAGAGTCCAGGAAAGAAACTGTTCAGAGAAATAGGAGGTTACTTAAACATCAATATAAGGGTTATCTGAGAGACACATAGATATAGATATAGCTATCGGTCAGTATAACAAGCTTTTAATTTTGGTCTCTGAAATGTAAAACTTTTACTCAAGAATATCGGCTGTAATAAAAATCCAAAAGCAGTGGCAAGCAAAATGTCATTGGGTATTTTCCACTTTCAGAGCCCAGAGGCAAGTCCATGCTATTTTCAGGCAAAAAGGAAATTCAGCATTTAGGTTGTCTGCCTGGTTACTGCCTGCTCTGAACTGAGATGATGGTCATGCCATCAGGCAGGCTGGGCTGGTGTGACTTCATGAGACTCCATGGCCTCATCCAGTATGGAAAATCCTGTGTTCCAGACATTTGAACTTTACATTTGATGCTACAATACCTATTCCTTGAAGCTCAGGAATTAGGAAGCGTGTCAGAAGCTGAAAGATATTAAAAGAAAGTTAAGCCAGGGGGAAAGTTAAATGATTTAATCAATATCTTTAGAAGTGAAACGTTGTCAGCACAATTCTGATAGGGGAGAAAAGCTCACAGACTCTCCATTCTCTTTGTTCTCATCTGCAGGTAATTTTTTACTGAAGGGGAAGAAAGCGGTACTTCCCCCCTCTTCTCCCTCTCTAAAAGCCTGTTTGTAAGGTAGGGACAGGGATTTAGGATTAAACTGACCTTTCCCTCATGCTCTGACATCCCAACAAGTGGAACCCCAGCTCCCTGTTAGACACAGGGCTCTGCCTCTGCTCCCCCACTTAATTCTGACTTCTCTGCTCCTGCAGGATGTGCTGTCTCTGAAAAATAAAGCAGGTCCAGAGGGTACTTAATGACAAGATGATACATCCCAACACTTGCGGTTATTGCAGAAAGCAAGAAGAGTTTATTTCAGCTTTGCAGTGATGGCCTTGATGACCTTGAGGTCTTTTCCAACCTTAATGATTCTATTTTTTCCTTAGAGAAGGTTGAGGCTGTGTTCTCACTCCTCAGCCTCTTCCTGTCATGATTTCACTGAAATTATGCAGATTTCAATCATCTTAAAAATCACCTCCTTGGAAATGGCTTTTCCATGCATACCTTGGTGTGGGTCCTGCTATTGGTAGCTGCTCTTGGAGCTTTGCATTCATTGAAACAGCACTTGGGGGGCAGTAAATATGGTTATCTTCCTCTGTCCAAGCTTCTGTCTCACAACATCATCACAAAAGCCTTTTCTGCTTAATTTTTAATTTCTCCTGTGTCCCTATTGAGAATATGTTTGGGGCTTCTGAGGATGGCAAGTAACAGTCTTGACTGGCTACTTCCACATAGAAAAAACCCCTCCTATTTCCTTGACAGGAGCTAAGAAAACTTGAAGGAGGAAGAACATGGTCACAGAAACTGTATTTCACATGTTCACGGCCACTCCCACGTCCCCCAAATCCTCTTTCATCACTGCAACAATCCAGGAAATGCTCTGTGAGGTGAGAAGTTTTGAAGGTAAAAAAGAGAAAGGACTGAAACGACAGAATCAGAAATCCTGTATCAATGTCAGCCTAAGATTTAGGTCATCAAGCAAAACAGAATGGGAGATCTTACATAGATTTTGTTCTAATTGTCTAGAAAACAAACACAAAGGAGAAGTCATAGACTTGTAGAATCATGGAATGGTTAAGGTTAGAAGAGACCACTAACGATAGAATATTAGAAGTATAGAATTACTCCACCACTGCCCTGGGCAGTCTGTTCTAGTGCTTAGTTAAAATTAATTAAGGTGCCTTCTAATGAAGAAAAATTTCCTAATATCCAATCTAAATCTCCCCTGGCACAGTTTAAGTCCATTTCCCTTTGTCCCACTGCTTATCACCTGGGAGAAGAGAATGATGCCCACTTGGGTCCAGCCTCCTGTCAGGGAGTTGTAGAGAGCAATGAGGTCTCTCCTGAGCTTCCTTTTTTCCAGGCAAAACATCCCCATTTCCCTCGGATGCTCCTTGTAACACTTTTTCTAAAAACCCTTTACCCACTTCATTGCTGTTCTTTGGACATGAAGATCCTCTAGTCCAACCCCACTGCCAGGGACAGGGAAATACCAGGTGTCTCAAAGCCCCATCCAACCTGGCCTTGAAGACTGCCAGGGATGGGACATCACAACGTCTCTGGGCAACCTGTGCCAGTGTCTTTCAAACTCCCATAAAAATAAACATTTATTCCCTATGTCCAATCTAAACCTTCCTTCTTTCAGCTTAAAGCCATTTCCTCTTGTCCTATCACTACTGAGTTTTGTAAAAATTCCTCCAAGGTGAGGTCAGATTTAATGTATCTTTAATACCTGATCAAAATAACTCATTTTTACCAACTCTGCATTGGAGTGACAACACAGAAGAATCTCTCTGCTCCTTCCCAGAGAAACTGCAGTGCAGTGCTGCTCCATGCTATTGATCATTTAGTAATTAAAGACACTTAGGCAAACATGACCAGGAGAAATAAGTTATTATCTCAGACTCACATTCAGGTAATTAAGCCCCACCACAGACAAGGACACTTCTCTGAAGTCATTCAGACATTCCTTGAATGGGCCAGAGACAATCTCTCCCTTGAGGACCAGTCTGATGTCTTAATAGCCAGACCCACTTTCCCATTAACTGAGAGCTCCATGATGAACATTTCCTACTTTTCTGATTTTCCCTGCCTAGCAGGTCTGAACAGATCTGTCTTTTGTGCAGTTTGCCTTTCCTTACTCTGACACAGCTTTGGATTTGGATCACTGATTATCTGTGAATACCTTTAAGGAAGATGTATCTGGGGTTTTTGTGCTCCTGCCAAGAACCAGCCTGAGGGCTGGGACAGTGAGAGAAAATAGTCCAGAAAAATACACAAAAGTAGCCACCACGGGCAGGAAAAAAAGCCACTGCTTAAATTAGAACTTTGGATTGGGAGATGTAATCTATTTAAACCCTTATTTTCTGGTGGCTGAAAAAATGAAAAGGAAAGCACTCTGATCGAAGTTTTGTGTCCTTGTCATTTTCAATCAAACTTCACATTGCTTTCTAAAGAGATCATAAATGACAAAAAAGGTTTGAATTGGGCCTTGGATTTAAAATTATCTGCAATGTTACATATATAAAGCATGTAATGAGATCCTGTGCACAGCAAGAGCGTACAAAAATGCCATCATATTCCACAAAACAACTTTTGGGCAATTATCCTTAATTGGCTTACAAGGCTAATGAATACAATCTCAATGCTTAAAAATAAATAAATAAATAAATAAATAAAAGAATGAGATTCAGAAGAAATGACAGAAACAGGACAAGTCCTAAAGAAAAGAACTTGAAAGGAAGTAGAGAAAATTAGATCCAGCACCCACATTTCAGTAGCTACACAGTTTGTTTAGAGATGTAGAAAGGAGAATGAGGCTCTATCCGCTTTTTAGTGTTTTCTAAAAGTTATGGCTTAGCATTTTTCTTTCCTGGAACTGTGTGCAGTTTTCAAGGCTGTAAGGGGAGCTGAAATTACAGGCAGAGAGATAAGAAAAATATTAGTAATAACACTCCATAAACTCTCTGTAAAATGCTTCAAAAAGCAAGGCAGGTATCTAAAGAGCAACCATAGACAGAAACATGGTAATGTGACTTTGTACCAGCTCTCCATCCTCCACAGAGAAATAAGGAGCAAGGGTGGATGGCAAAATTCAAGGAGGTTGTCAGTCCCTCTCCTCCCACAGACAATACTCTTAGTAACCCATTAGAAATTAAACCAAAGGTGCAGGTTGAAGTGGAGCTGTTACACTGCCATACAAGGCCCCCCAGTCTTAAATAAATAGAGAACTATCTCTGAACGTTGCCTCAGACTTCCTCTGGGACTCAGCAGTTCTGAATATTTTTCATACTCACATCTAAGGCAAGGTTAAAAGCTAGTTCCATTTTCACATGGGTGTGACAGTCTGGAGAGTCTGCTCTTCTCCACTCAAGCTTCTCGGTCCTAGGACAGACAAGCCAGGAATTCTGGGCAAGACTGAGGATGTACCCAACCTAATCTCCACGTAGAGTTTGCTGCTAACTTTTAGAAAGTGAGAATAAGCAGAGGGCATATGTGGATAGATCCTTCCCTAGCAAAAATTCCCAGTCCTTTGCAATGATTTTAACAAATTTCAGAGTCTACTTTTTAATCCAAGCGATTATCTTAATAAATAATTACTTATTTGTGTGACTTTTTCCTTCATGCACAACTGCATCTCCAATTGAGGGGTCAGAGAATCTGTGCTTTACTTGGTTTCATGAAAGTTCTCACAGGAAAGGAAAAGTGTGATGTGTGGCACCTGGTCCAGCACAGGGTGGTCATTCCTTCACTTGCCATCACAAACAGCCATTAAGTATTTCCTTGCTCCTAGGAAATTCAGAGATCACAGGGCCAACACAATCTAGACATTTTCTTGGTGTATTAGTGAAGGTTAAATATCCCCCTTTCATTTTTTTTAAACATTATTCCATGGAGGTTTAGCTATTCATTCATATTTCAATTAATTATGTTAACACAGTCAGAGGTTAATACTAATAAAAGCTAACAGGTCTTAGTTAAATTAAGCTGAATTAATCTTGTATCAAGGGGTCCCAGCTCAGTCTCTCTTCAATATCAGAATTTAAGCTAGAACAATCCTCAGGTCTTAAGTACTTTGGAATAAGAGGCAAATTAACGTGTTTTTTGCAGGCTGGTTGGGTGTTAGAATTTATATCATCATTTATGTCTCTGATCTTTGTAACTAGTTCAAGTTGTAATAAAATATGTTTCTGTCCTGCGATAAAAAATGGAACTAGAGGCAGGGAAGATGGAAAAGGAGTGCAATGGATAGATAATGGGAAGACAGAAACAGGACAGAAATGGAAGATAAAAGATGGGGTTTACCTTGCTTTTGCACAACCTGAACTTTCTCCCTTTCCTCGTGGATCATGGCTAATTCCTCTCTCATCTCGCATGGTACATGCGTTCCATTGCTCACTGCTTGTCTGCATTGAAGTCTGATTTCTCTCAGTGATTTTATTAAAGCATTAATCATCAGCTCCTTCAAGTGCTCAGAACATAGAATCCTGTGTGAGTTTGGCACTAGAATTAGAGAAATGGCTGAAAATTAAAATAATCTGAATTTTCATAGCATTTTGTTCTGCTCTGTGAACACCTTCAAGATTAGACAACACTAAGGAAAGGATGATTTCTGTGGAGTCAGTTGAGATCTGGTATAAGATTATTCATGGATTTGGAGTGTTAACCTTATCTGACTGCCAAATATCCAGCTAGTGTCCCTCTCATTTGAAGTCCTCAACAGGATGGGGGGAGAAAACAGACCAAGAAACTGTTGGTCAAGATAATGAAAGGGAGATCACTCACAAATTAGTGTCATGGGCAAAACAGTCTTACCTGGGGAAAGATTCATTTGCTGTAATTAAAAACAGAGTAGCATAGTGAGTAGAGAAAAACTAAACCCATCTTCTTCTCACTTCCACTGCTTCCCAGGGTCAGCTTGACTCCCTCATTCCAGACTTTTCATTTCCTGACTCATGGTGAATTGGGAAATGTGGTCAGTTCACATCTGCTGTTCTTTCCTCTTCATGCTCTTCCCCTGCTTCTGTGTGGGGTCCCTCCCATGGGGATACAGCCCTTCATGGACTTCTTCAATGTTCTCCAAGAACTATGCCAGTGTGGGTAATCTCCATAGGGTACAGTCCTTCTGGAGCACACTGTCCTAGCGTGGATCCCCCACAGGGTCACAGGTCCTTCCAGGAATCCTGGATGGGCTGCTCTTCATGAGATGCTGACAGGACCATACTCCTTTGTGTGCTCTCCATTGGCTGCAGCTTCCATCAGGGCACATCCACCTCCATGGGGTCCCCATGGATTGCAGAAGATATTTACCTCACCGTGGCTCTCCATGGGCTGCAGGGGGACAACCTACATCATGATGGTCTTCGCCAGGGGGTGATTCCACACAGGGGAATCTCTGCTCTGGTGCCTGGAGCATCCCCTCCCTCTCTTTCTTCTCTCACCCTTGTGGGGCACTGAGCATCTCAGTGAAGTTGAGGCAAGTAGAGAGAATGGTAGATGAAATGATAAAGGGAATGAAGCCTTACAGAGGCAGATGCCTTAAAAGGAGAAATTATAAAGCTTAGGATCCTTCATCTTGTGAAGGACAGGGCAGATAAGGAAAATGATTCAATGTTAAAAAACCTTAAAAATGGTGGATAAACTGAATGTAACCGATCCCACAATGTTAGAGTTGGGGACACTCAATAAAACAAAGTAAACCAGCTAAAACAAAGTACTTTTTTTATACAATGCATAGTGAAATTCTGTAGTTTGTTGCCACAGAATGGAGACAGACAGGATCAGAAGTTCAAATTGAAATTAAATAAATTGATGGACAGCAGGTCCATAAATAGATAGTAAAAATATTAGGCAGAGACAGACCCTCTAGCATCCTTAATAAATCATGCCCAGAGAATTCAAGGGGAATGAGTGACAAAAAGTAGCCAGACATGTTTGCTTTTCCTAAATATCATTTCCCATTGCCCATGTCACAGATAATATGGGGTTAGACAGAATATTGATGTGAGCCACAAGAGGCTCTTGGGTGCATCTGCATTGGCATTGCACCACTCAAGCACCTGTCACTGTACCTCCCACTCAAAAAATATGGGTGCAACTTCACCCTTTTAGGCAATCTCTGAATACTAAAGGGCCAGAAAATTTAGGAAAAAAAAAAGAAAAAGGGGAATTTAGCTTGAGGCAGGAAGGTATAATCACAGGAGGAGACCAGGTATATTTTAAATTGTTATAGGAAAAGGGAAAGAATCAATCCCTCATGTTCATCCCTCTGAGCACCCGTAAGAGGAAAATCTGGCCAGAAAAACAGGAAAAATGAAATTGATGAAGCCAGAAAACTGGGGGGTTTTTCCTAAGTGAGGAACTAATGCTTTGTCTTCATTAGGCAGTAGAGGACAGCCTTGATCCCCAAGCCAGCTCCAGTCTGCAGTGTCCACACAGAGCAGGGAAGTCTGGACAGACACGCTTATGGCTGCATGAGCATAAAGAAGCATTTCTTCTATTGTTATTCCTCTCTAGCAGACTAATTAATGCTGTAATTAAAGTCAGTCATAGAGTTCAAAGAAACCCTGACAATTTGAGGGCTTCTACACTATACTTTTTCAATCAATGAAGACATAGTCCCAAAAATACAGGGGAAATCAAAAAGAAATCCAAGTCAATGTAGAGTAGAGCTGTGAAGTCACGTCCCTGACACAACTCCACTGCCAGAAATGCATGTCCATGTCCACTTTTTCCATAGCTGGCCAGGTTTGTCCAGATCTGGTAACAGTAAGAGTTTGAAAATCATCTTTTTGGGTTTTTTGCAATCCCAAGCTTTTCTTTCCTCACTTTCATCTAAGTTTTTTTTAATGTGAAATAAAATAAACTTTCTGGCACAAGTAATTTCTCATTTTCACATGGACTATGTATTTCATCATTATGAGCAGACACGTAAGGTATCTGGCAACTGTATCCAAAGTTTTGGATATATGACAACTACATATCTTTATACCTTTGTGTGTAAATCCCAAAATATCTCTTCTTTTCCCTAAATTAGGCAATATGTATTTGTCAGAACTCTTGATGTCACAGGGTATGAAAGTAGAATTTCAGAACGAGCTCTTACTAAAAAAATCTTCGAACACAGTGTTTGAGGTTGACCAAGAAGTCCACTGTGCCCAACAGTCAGTGCTTTTAAGTAAAGGTATTAATCTGTCCTAATATACAAAATTCTAAAATAATTTCACTTGTCCTGACTCCTGGACATCACTGGACCAGTCCTCTACTGAAAGCCTGGTTAAGTTCATACATCAGATCACTCGGGGCCTCATCAGCTCAGGTTTGAAAATCCCCAAAGAAAATAACATTTCAGTCTTCTGGGCCCCTGTTCCAATGCTCGGCTATGTATTTCGTGGAGAATTTTCCCTTTATATCAAACAGAAATCTCTGCTGTGACTACATGTGCCCGTTATCTCCAGTCCTTTCTTAGTACAGCCCTGAGAAATCTGGGACCATCTTTTCTGTCATAGAATCAGGGAATGGTTTGGGTTGGAGGAGATCTTAAGGTTTATCCAGTTCCAAGCCCTCTGCAATGGGCAGGGGCACCTTTCAATAAATCAGATTGCTCCAGGTCTCATCCAAATTAGCCTTGGACACTTCCAGGGATGGTGCAGCCACAGCATCTCTGCACAAGATGTTTCTTAATATTTCCTAATGCTATATTCTAAATTCCTAATTTCCTAATATTCTATTACAAGGGGAGGCTGGACATAAAGCTAAAACCCTGGAGGCCTTGCTTTTGATCTGGTGTTGTAAGAGCTCAGTTCAGTGCCCTTTCATTTACCAGTTCACTGAAATAAATTCACTTAGGAACAAATCCATCTCTGTTCTCCTCCTGCAAGCAAAGCTCAGCTCATCCTCTGAGTTCAAGCAGAACAGATGTTTCCAAGGCAGTGTGAATGAACAGAAATCATTGCATGTCAGTAGCATGAATTGCCTGAACTTTAGCCTACAAGTGAGGTGAGGGAAAGTGTGTCAGAGTGAGAATGAGCCTGGACACACCCTGCATACTCCAGCAACCTTTTATTTTTTTTTTTCCTTTTTCCTTTTTTTTTCATTTCTTAGAAGCTGCAGTAACATGAAAGTGAATTGCCATGTTTGTTCAAATGGCACAGAATCTAAAAGCAATTTGTGGTGACAAGGTCACAAGGGGCAAGCGGAGGCTTTTTATAACTCTGCAGAGAGCTGGGATGTAGATCTATATTGTACACACACAGCAAGAAATACAAAATATTTTACTCTTAATGATACAGCCACAGAAAAATAAATAGATTCAGCTCTACAGAGGGTAGTGTGTGAAATGATACTGAATTTTCTAGGCAACTTAAGTATTTCCAGACCTTTTAAATGGGGGTAAAACAGGAGAGAAACAACACAGAATCCTCCCTTCAAAGGGAGTTTTAAATTGGATAACAGGAAAAATTTCTTCCCAAAGGGGTGGTTGTGCATTGGAAGAGGCTGCCCAGGGAAGTGCTGGAGTCACCATCTCTGGTGGGATTTAAAAGGCACGTAAATGTGGCACTTTGGGACATGGTTTAGTGGTGGGAGTGGCAGTATTGTATTAATGGTCGATCTCATGATCAAAAAGGTCTTTTCCAGTGTTAATGATTCCATGATTTGCAAGAGCAGAACAAGAACAAGACGCATGAGAAAGGATTTATGCCTGATTGACTCATAGATTCTAAATCACAGAGAAGAAACACGGCAGAAGGACTACCCACAAACTCTTTTAGTGCCTTTTAATACTTCGTTAAAAGGTGCCAGATTTATTTTTGAATGTTAATAATAACAATTTGCATGCACATTTATTCACTGTTAAAACAGAGTGGTGCAAAGTCTATCAAGTTCTACTGGGGGATTCATAATTGGGTTTTTACATTTTTTGGCCAGACACCTGTTTAGTTAAAAATACATTGTGAAACTAGTACAAACTGCTGAAATTGATCTAGGACAGAGGGGAAATCCAGAGGAATGACACAAAAATGGTCACTTAACTCTGAAATATCCCCCTCATTCCCCTCACACGGCAGAAAGCAGACTCCAATTAGTGTTCTCTTTAGCAAAGCACCCACAGATCCCAGGCCAAAATTTGCTCTGCTTCAGAAGATGAAACTCTTAGTGAATGTAACACATCATTCCAATACATATGAGCATCACAAGTGTGAATTTTCCAATATTTCCCTTTCCTCAGGAGAACAGCTCTCCATGTAGTGACCATTTGGCCAATTATGGTTATCAGTCAACAATTAAAATTCTTGTTTTCCTCAGGGATGCTCAGTGGTAGCTGCAGCTTGTCTCTGTGTTATTTATAAAGGTGATCCCAGTCACAAATCAGATTCTTTGGAACCGTGTTCATTGTGTTGTTCATCTGTCCTTCCTATGTAAATTGTATGGAAGATTGGGCTATATCTCAGGTTTAATTTTAAGCCTACACCTTGTGCAGCACAGTTGTGCCCTGGGCTGGGTCTAATTCTTCTGGTTCGTAGCAACATATGGTCTTAAACTATTCTCATCAGCTGTTAACACCTTCTTCTAGAAACCTCTGCAGAGCCCAAACCCAGCTGAAAATATATGAAAATTTATGCTGAAATCCAACACAACGTAGAGCACATCTTGTGATAAGAGATTAAATTCTTTTCTGTGGATGGGGAAAGTCCCTGCAGTGGAGGAAGGTGGTTTAGATGAAAGAAAACTAAAGATACAAGTAAAAAATAGAATAGAAAAAAACAACCCCCCAAATCTGTGATTATGACATGCTGAGAATGAAGATCCCAAAACACCAGAGATGCTGGGTTTTATATATTCTCTGGAGACTGTCAGGAACAAACAAATACCACAGTCATCTACTTCCATCTATTAGGAGTAATAAAGCACATAGATCCACTTTGGGGTTCAGACACCCACTCTGGAGTGTGGGAAGGTGTTAATAGTAATGCAGAGAGACCAGACATGTTCAAAAAACTTTGGAACCCATCTGTGGTATGAAGAAGAGAACTTCGGTAGGTGTAAATCAGCAGAGCATGACTGAAATCTCCACCAGCTCCAGATTTGCCCCAGTGGTTCCATTTATCATCCATTAACACAAATTGGCAGGTTTGAAGGCTTTGTTTTGAAGCTGTGTCATAAAGAACACATAGTGATTTTATGTGATGCTTTGCAATTATTGACTAATTTGAGGTGAGAAAAGGCTTTTAGAGTAGATATGACTTCCATTATTTTGCACAGAGCTTTCCTAATCTCAAAGTTTGGAAAGGCACTAAGGCTTCAGCATATTGGAAGTTTATTTTTAAAAGTGTCTCAGAGTATATGATTCCTCCTCCTCAGAACAGGATGAATTAAATGAAGAACCTGCTGGGGATCCATCATTAGAATGTTTTGCAGGGAACAGTCAGTGCAGTACGTCAGTGATTCCTAATGCTGAAATATTTGCATCCTCAAAATATCCTAATGCAGGGTGGGAGAGCTTTCAAATACTGAGGAATAATTTTTTCACTGAAATGAACATATAATGATGTCCATTAAGTTAATTAAAAGTTAGATACTCATCATCTATGTTTTTCCACTGGTCATAGCCTAAGAGAAAACAAGGGCTTTAAGTGGAAGGAGAGTAGATTTAAATTAGATATTAGAAAGAAATCCTTCACTATGAGGGTGGAGAGGCCCTGGCACAGGTTGTCCAGAGAAGCTGGAAATGTCTAGATGTCCCATCACTGGAAATGTTCAAGGCCAGATTGGATGGGGTTTGGAGCAACCTGGCCTAGTGGAAGGTCCCTGCCCTGCCCATAGCAGGGGTTTGGAACTGGATGATCTTGAGGGTCCCTTCCAACCCAAATCATTATGTGATTCTATGAAATGATAAGGAATTATTAACAGGTAAGTTCAGTAAAAATAGATCAGCCTCTGTCTGGAACAGAAAAGTCGGGATTTTGTTTGTTCCTATTTGTTAAGGTTCATACCTGTTAAGGAACTGAGTCAACTCCATCCTATTTGGAAACCCCTGAAAACAGAAAGAAAACATTTCTCAGAAGTGGGTCCTACTGTAAAGCTCAGCTGTCCTGATATTAGACACAGAAACCCTGCTGATGCTTCACAGATATCATTCAATATCCTCACTTTAGCAAATTTGTTGTCTCATTGGGAGAATCACAGAACTTGCAAATACCAAGGTATCAAACCACAGAATTATAGGATCATAGAATGGTTTGGGTTGGAAGGAACCTCGAAGATCATCTTGGTCCACCACTCTGCCATGGGCAGGGACACCTTCCACCTTCCACTAGACCAGTTTGCTCCAAGCCCCATCCATGCTGGCCTTGAAAATATCCAGGGATGGGGCCTCCACAAATTCTCTGGGCAACCTGTTCCAGTGTCTCACCACTCTCAATTTAAAAAAAAAAAATTCTTTGTCTCCAATTTAAATCTACCCTTTTTCAGTTTAAAGCTATTGTCCCTTACTCTGCCCCCTAAGGCCTGGTAAAAAATCTGGTTTTCTCACAAGCCTTTACAATTTTGTACAATACATTTTTTACATCCTAGGAATATGTACTCAAGAACATTTGGTTTCTGTGGTTTTCAGGTTGCCCAGCACACATAAGAAAGAAAAGCAGTTTCTATAATATTTTGAAGACAGATTTCTCTCTCAAGACAGCAGATGGTCACTTCCCTCTAGTGCTGATACTGCTTTTGCCTTTTTTTTTTCAGCTGTGCTCACACATACATTAAAAAAAAAAACAACACACAAAATACAGACAAGTTGCTCAAAGATCAGAGATGCTGCCATGCTGCCACTGAAGCTGGATAAGTGGTTATCAGCTTCACTCCAGCTAACTGAGCCTCAAAGCACAATTAGACTGGATATTAGGAAAAATTTCTTCCCTGAAAGAGTGGTCAAGAATTAGAACAGGCTGCCCAGAGAAGTGGTGGAATCACCATCCCTGGAATTGTTAAAAAAAATGTGTAGAGGTGGTGCTTACGGACATGGGTTAGTGGTGGACTTTGGGGCAGTGTTGGGGTAATGTTTGAACTCAATGATCTTACAGGCTTTTTCAGTGTGAATGATTCTGTTATTCAATAATTTTCATTGCTGGGGTTTCTGACTTGGCCTTTTTTGACAGAACTGGTCAGAGAGTGTGACTCCATGTGAAGTTCCACAGGCAGACCTGAAGGTGCAATAAATCCTAGCAGAGAAGGATGTCAAGGAGGATGGTGGTAAGTGGTATGAAAGGAGGGATACGACCTCTTAACCAGGCTCAGCCAGGACAATATCAGTCCTGGATCTGTCTGTCCATCATAGTCTACCTTCCATTTTAGGTGCAGCACCCAGGTAGAAGCCCTCACTGTTCATCATCTCAGTATTGAACTGGACATCTCCAAGTGAAGGGGACACGTAAAGTTTTGTTGCCTCCACAGCTCCTGTTCTTTACTAGGACAGCTGAAGTCAAGCAGCCAGTGAAAGCCACTCCACAGTCTCTGGGGCTGTCAGACATGATGGAAAGATTGATCTCACTGCTTTTAATTACAGTGCAAATTTCTGCACCAGAACCTTGGTCTCTCTTCTACAGCTCATGGAACAAAACAGGCCTGTTTGGGGTGCAGTCGATCTGATCTAGTTCATATATCTATTTTAGGATGAGATGAAACATGACTGAGACCTTACTAAGTTGATTGACTCACTCTGCATTCGCTGTTAAGAAAGCTTTGGAGGGTCACAGTTCAGATGCAGCCGCCTACACTGGAAATATCCACATTTCAGTAAATGTCTCCTTCATCTGGCTATGAAGTTAATAAGAAATAGTCACTACCTAATGAAATGAAATCTCTTCACAGATATTATGACTTGTTCCTACTTCTGCCTATATCACAGACCTGGATCAGGCAAATTAAGGCTTGTCTTTCAGAAGACTCACTTTTTCCCTGGCCTAAAGAAACAGAGCAATCTTTAGTCTGCACCCTCATCCTTCACACAACATTGTGTGCCATTCATATGCCTGCAGACTTACACCAGCTTTCCTTTCACTCACTTATTTTCCAGGTTGGAAATGCCTAATCTGCTCAGTCATTCCTCAGATTTGAGTTGTTCCTGGGATTTTATCACCTTGTTGCTCTACTCTGAACGTCTCCTAGTTTTAATGCAAATGCAATTACACACAGTTCTTTCTAAAATCATCGATCTGTTCTCCCTACTTTCCTTTAGCCTGGTTTTTTTGGAGACTCTTGAAACATCTACTTGCCCACAGCCCATGAGGTAATTTTACAGGGAGCAGAAAGTGGCAAAAAGCCAATCTGCATCATGGATTTTGCACCACAATCAGAAACGTGGTTGGAAGAGCATAATACATGGATTCAAGTGATGGTACTTGCATTATTTCAGTAGCATTGTTACCTTGTCAGATCACACACAGTCAATACAGGCTCCCAGTCAGAGAAGGGAAGATAAATTGAAGAGCCATTTCAGGAACAGCTTGTTTGTGAATGTTTGTCCCTGAATATTCCCTTCCTGATCATCAGGTTAATGGCTTTGGAATGGAGGTTTTTCCTGCAATAACAGGAGGATTTAAAGGAGGTATTTCATAAAAATAGATCCATGACATCAAACTTGAACCACTGATTCTTCACCAGGCACAGATTCTAGGATGACAGCCTCTAAAGCTGTTGAACTTCCTGCATGAGAAAAACAAAAGAGCAAGTTAAAGGAAAAATATCAGGGAATAAGCTCATCTGCACATCCCTGATGTTTGTATATGAAGAACCAGTGAAACTGGGGAGGATTTGTGATTGCAAATAGGTCCATGCAAATTGCATGGACCCTGGAGAGGAAGGAGTTCCTTGTGGGAAATGACAAGAAAGGGTGCAGAGGGAACCAGGCTATCTATTGCCATCTTTGGATACAGAGTTCAGTGGGAGTCACAGCCAGGTTCCAGTTGACAGACGAAATTACAAGTTCAGTTCGTTACTCAGTGTGAGACCAGAGCTCCCAAAAAAGTCCTCTCCATGCAGACATCATGAAATGAAAAAAAGGTAAGCTGCACCTTCTCTGAATTAGTGAGTAACATTTTAAAAGTTTTCCTGCCTTCCTGAAAACTTTGTGAACACAAACATCGGTGGGGGAAAAAGAAAAAAAAAAGAGGAAAAACAAGAAGTAGTGAGTGGTGTTTAATATGAAAACACAGGGATGTGGCTTCCCACTGCATCCTCTCTTCCCTTCCAGCATCGTGCTCACCATTCCCAGCACTGCTGTCTCGGCACCAAACATCTCCCACACACCCTGCTAGAAAGCAGAAAGGGTAAACTCCTAAAGAGTAAACTCTGCTGGAAGATCTGCAGACTCCCAAAAAACATAGTTCGCTCTGCTGGAAGACATATAACACTCCAGAGGAGGTAGTTTCTGAGGAGAGATTGCACCACACGCGAGTCTGTGGCCTGAGGGTGTTTCCTGGCAGACTGGAGCAGGGAGAAACTTTATCCAGAGCCAGGACTGATGATGTGGACATTGCTCTCAGGTCAAAAAAATCAACGAACAGACAGAGTTTTAGGACAAGTCAAACACTGCAGAGACAAAGAAAGAGGACAGTATAGGATATAGGAGGTGGACTTGTGGGATATTTGGGAATATTTTTTATATTCTCTTGTGTGCTGGAAGAGCCAAGTGCTTCTATAACTAAATGCTTGACCTGTCACACACTCTAAGGGGTTGCTCTGACAAGCAAGGGGGAGGCAAAGACTCACCCTACCTGGTTCCTCCTCACTGAATAGACCTTGTGTTGATTCCAACCTCATTTATTTCCACTCAGCAGCTTCTCAGAGCTATTCGTGACTTAAACTTCCCAGATCCCTTATGGACACAGGGGATGAGAGCAATGGAGAGGGTGTTATTAATGTCATACTTACGAATACACAACACTGCTCTGTCAGAGTGGACCTGAGAGGCTGACACTTTGGTTTTCCAGGGTATTTAGCAATCTGGCAAACTCAAAGGCAAATTCCAGTTGTAGCTGGGAGAGCTCAGTCGAAAACATTTCTGTCCTTGAATGTCTCAGGCTCTCCATTCAGAAAATGGAAGCCAGCCTCTCTCTTCCTGTACGCTTTTCTCTTTCCACCACCTTGGTTAAATTCCACATTCTCTAAATAATACTGAAAAGATGCCACAGACAACAAGTGCTTTAATAATTGTCCCTGATATCCCCAAACGCGACTCGTCTAGTTCCCCTTGAAGAGAACAGGGATCTTGTGGAAGAAATGGTGAATCCATTTGATTACAAAGAATATCATAAACCATAATTATGCTCCCATGACAACTAGAAACACTACCTCTACATGTCCATGTGTTGGAGCTGACACCCATTCCTGCTGGTGGCAAAGGGATGGTAGTTGTGGACACCTGGATCCAGTGCCAGGTGGGTGCTGTCCCAAAACCTCCTCATATGATAAGGGTCTTTCCTACCCCAGTACCTAAATTATTTGTATTTCCCTTATACACATTTTATTTTCTCCTTTGTCTAAGCCTTTGCTCTACCATTTTTTCTTTTTAACCAACTCCTCTGCAGTTCTGTGTTTGTCCCTCATGCCTCTTCCTCCTTTTTCTGAGAGCTGAACACCACCAAATTATTGGACAAACCACTGGAAAAACAGTTCTTTCTGGTTTACTAGTAGGAGGTATATGAAAAGGGCACTTAATCATTGATTATGGGGATTGTAGGGACTTACTGATTTAGTGGAAATGGAGCACCTGGCAGATCCCTTCTGCTCATGGGGAGCTAAGAAATTGCCTGAACATAATTAATTTTCAGTGGACTTTCGGGTAAAAGTCACAAACCTAAACCCATAAACTCCTGCCAACTTCCAAGCCCCTACACAGATTGAAAGAACCTGTGAGTGGTGAAGCAAATCTTTATTTTTCTTCTAATGCTGAAATGTAATGCATTTCCCCCCAACCTCCTTGATGAATATTGTTATTGTATTCTGGGGTGAAAATCTGAAAAAAACATAAATTCAGTAAGACAAAACTTCTCATCTTGAGGCAGAGACCTGGAGAAGAAAAACAGCAACCAAAGAGAAACAAGCCAACAACTCCAAACAAAACAAAACAAACAAAACCTCCTCACTAAATATAGAAACAAATAAAAAGACACTTAGAAACTTAAATGCAGTGCATGTTGTAATGTATTTCATTACCTTAATTGTATTTCTTATAAATTTATCCATTAGACTTTTCTCAAGTGTGTGCATTGTACAGCATTTTCTCTAATTACCCCCCTCAATACTTAAAATGTATGAAATTTTCAGTTACGCAAATTTATAAAGCAAAAATACAGTCCTTGTTTTACAAAACTTAGGACAAAACACCCCAGTGGAATATATATCAGCTCTGACTGAATTATGGAGTAACCTGGAACCAGCACAGAGCTATTTGAAGCAATGTGGCATCTTGTTCAAGAAGTATGTCAAATTCCTGGAGGAAAATGTATTTATGGGAAAGGAGATCAGAAAATTTCTATGAGGAATTAAGACCATGGAATTAATAGCAGGGATCAGTAATATGTCTTTCGTTTCATTTACTTAGCAAGAAGCAACAGCTTCTATTTTATTCCATCACAGCGGGATCATTAATAGCATCT
The DNA here is from genome assembly GCA_013396755.1 of Sclerurus mexicanus. NCBI lineage: Eukaryota > Metazoa > Chordata > Aves > Passeriformes > Furnariidae > Sclerurus > Sclerurus mexicanus. The sequence continues at coordinate 420,811 of VWZF01004605.1, read as the reverse complement.
TTTTAACTCTGTTTAGATTCCTTTTTGCCTGTTGAGGCATCCTAGGGGTTCCTAGTTACTTTCAAAATGATTTTGACTAATTGCATTAGGCCCCATATTGGAATCTTAAATATATTGTAAATAACTGGAGTTTTCATGTAAGGGTGTAACACCCGGCTGCTTTCAGACCTTATCTAATGACACTTGGTTGTTGATGTTTTATTAATAGCAGCAAATGCAGCAGTAATTCACTGATTCATCAGGATTTCAAGGGAGATGCTTGATGCCTGATATCAGAGAGCTCTACCCTCATCGCTGGGCTGATGCCAGCACTGTCACTTAACATATTCCCATCCTCGGACCTCAATCCACCCCCTCTCTGGTGTTGTCAGTGCCCAGACACAGAGGACAGCTCTGTGCAAAGAGCTTCAAAGCCTCCTCACAGCCCTTTTCAGCCTCTCCCTGATGCAGACTGGATGGGGAGTTCTGTGAGAAGAAAGTGTGTCTGTTTTATCCCAGGGTGGATCATAGAATCACTAAGGTTGGAAAGGACCTTCAAGATCATCAAGCCCAACCATCACCCCAGCACCACGTTCACCACTAAACCATGTCCTCAAGTGGCACATTCACACGTTCTTTGAAGGCTTCCAGGGATGGTGGCTCTGCCACTTCCATGGGCACACTCTTCCAATGCTTTACAACCCTTCCCATTAAAAAAAGTTTTCCTACTATCCATTCTAAACCTCCCCTGGTGCAACTTGAGGCCATTTCCTCTCATCTTGTCACTTGTTATCTGGGAAAAGACCCCACCAGGCTACAACTTCCTTTCAGGGAGTTGTAGGGAGTGATCAGGTTTCCCCTGAGCCTCCTTTTCTTCAGGCTAAACACTCTCTGTTCCCTCAGCTGTTCGTCTTAAGACTTGTGCTCCAGTCCTTTCAATACCTTGGACTGGAGATCTGGCAAGGCAATGAGATCAGCATGGTCATCATGAGCTCAGGATGCCCAAATCTGCACTGAAGTTTCATCAATTCATTTCAGAATGGCAGAGAAGACAGTGGTTGGGCACTGAAACAGGCTCTCTAGGGCAGTGGTCACAGCACCCAGCCTGCCAGAATTCAAGAAGGATTGGGAAAATGCCTTCAGTCACATTGTGTGATTCTTGGGGTTGTCTTGTGCAGGGCCAGGGGCTGGATCCTTGTGGGTCCCTTCTAACTCAGAGTATTCTATGATTCTACAATTCTATGACTCAGTTTCTTCTCTCCCACATTTTTTTGACATAGATGCCCTAACAACCACAGCATCCTGAAATAGGACATTGTTCCACAGCACATTGTATGAGTTGGGTTTTCATCACAGCTAAGCCACCTATGTTCTTCTGAAATGCATTAAAGAACAGCAGTGGTCACCTTCATGAGCTGTATATTGGGAAAAAAAAAGTGATTAGTCTGTGACTGGATCACTGGGATGCTTTCTGTGTTGATACAAGTGCACACACCCCAAAAATAAATTGCATTGCAATAGTTAAACACCAGAGAACACAACAGCTCTGCTCATGCATGGCACACTTGCACAGGACTCTGTCCTGAATCTTTCTCCTGAACTTTTATGAATGGGGAAAACTGCCAATGCAATTAAAACTTTGGCTCCTGTGTCACTCTTGTTCCTTTTCCAAGGGGCAAACTGCTACCCTAATCAAAATTCTGCCTGCTACTGCTATTGAAAACATCATTTCATAAATAAGTCTCCTTCCCAGGAGAAAGGAGAAAAGGCTGATGGGCTGCAGATATGTAAGGTCATCTCAATCAGCATTCCAGTGCATATGGGAAGCAGGGAGCTTTTCAATAAGACAAGGACTTTGAAAACTGCTTTGCCAGGCACTGGGAAGGGAATAGTGTTTGAAGCACAGTTGCCTTGGCTGTTCAGAACAAAATGAAAATCTTTCTGTAAAAGCTTTCCAGCTAAGCTTAAAAGCCCATTTCAGAAAGTCCTGCTGGTAAAACAAAAGTGGAAATTCCTGACTTTCTGTTCCTCTGAGTTGGTGCCCATTCAAAGCAATTGGAGAATGTGGCTTTTATTTCAGAGAATGATCAGTCTCAGTGATACTTTAGTTGGGACAAAGACTGATATTCATGATGGAAGGCTTTTAGAGCTCTGTGTAGCTGCAAATCCTCCTTGCTCATCATGCATGGTGTTATAAATTTCTTCTGAGTAGTTCTTTCATCACTCACAGATTCCAATTCTGCATATGGATATTCTGTATATTCTATATATACATGTCACTCAGTTCAAGACCTGAGAGGCAGAGCTGTAACGTTCTCAGAGTCACAGGAGTGCCTAATACTGAAAAAAACTGGTGATTTACCATAGGATTTCAGTGAGTCCTGCATTTAATTCTGGCATTGTGCCAATGAAAAGTGGAGTTTCTCATTTCAAATAGTAATCATTCTAGTATCACTGAGATTGCTTTCATTGCAATGTAATTTCGTTCTTTATTCTAGTGCCAGAGAGCTGAAATTTCATTGCAGTTAGAGGAAGATCCAACTTTATAAAATAACACTTTTGTCTCATTAAGGACTTGAATTTCACTTTGTTGCCACTGTCACAGACAATCCAGTGGTCAGACCTTGGGCTGGGAGGCACAAAAGGGCCTGAAGTGGTCACAGAGATGACAAAGAACTTTACAGGTAAGGTTATCATTCCACTGCCTCAGTTGGCTTTGGATGAAGTTCCCCTTCCCAATCTCCCCAGAGGTGCCCATTGTCTTCCAGGAATATGTGCTATATGTAGGAAAATGTATTGCTTGAGGCCCCACAACATAAATAATGTTACTAACTCCATGGAGCCTCAGGGAAGTGAAGGATTGTGCCAAAACGCATCAAGGTTTGCAGGGAAAACCAGACTCAATTTTCATATCATTAAAACCCATCATCTTAAATTTATGTTTAGTCATATTAATAGTAACAAATGTATTTCATTGCATAATTAATGCTGGCCTGGAGCAAGAAAGTTTGGGCAAATTCTATTTTTGCTGCTGTATAAAAGGCACTGGAATTACAGCTGGTAAAGCTTTTCCACTCCTGCTTTCCAAGGCTTGAGAGGACTCTCAGTCGTGAACCTGTTGACATGTTTCCAGCAGCTGTAAATGATGACTGTGGCTCCCTCTTCTACTGGCTCCTTCAAAGCAATCTGCTGGAAGCACAGACCTCTGGTGATGAATTACCTGCTAAAGGTTGTCACAAGGGGGCACTAGAAAAAATAAATGCTTTTGTAGTTCTCTAAAATAGCCATTTTCAGTTTAGGTTCAGAAAGTCATTTCATGGCGTTCTTTCCTCTTCTTTATATATAATTTTTTGTTTAAAAGAGACAGCTTCAGCAGCTGCCCTTTTATAAAAAGAGGAAAAAAAACCCACAAAACTTTCTTAAGACATGTATTTTAGTACATATTTTGCCATTTAACTCTATGCTCAGTGTGATGGTTTTGCTTCTTTCCAGAACTTGGAGACTACACAGTAACATTTGATTCCCAATGAGTGGGCTACTTTAAATGTTAAGAGGGAGAAGCTTTTGCTAATAGACTTCAAATTCTCAACTTTGTCAAAGCAGTTCTTAGTTACATATCATGATGAAAATATAAAAATAAAAAAAAAAGAATATAAATAAAACCTCCACAAAAGTCCATTAAAAAAGCCAAAAATCAAAAAACCTGCAAGGAGACAGAAAATATCATCTTTCAGTGAAGAAACACACAGATTTATAGATGTAGGAGTTGAGACATGTCAATATTCTCTTTCAACATTTGGGGATTTTACAGTGACAAGGGAAGGAAAATCCTCTTTTTAAGACTATTTTTTCGTTCTTTCTCTCCCACACTGCCAGTCTATATCCAGCAATTACTTCAACCCAGCTTCCACGAGTGGTCGTAGGAGGTTGTAACCTGATCTTTTAGCTCGGGTCCAGCTTCCATGCACGGGGTTAAGAAAAGCAGCGTGAAGGTTCAGCCTCACCACAAAGCTACACCGTGGGATGGGCCAAGTTCAGCTCTTCCCAAACACTTCATGGATGCTTTAATCCCATGGCACAGGCAGTCTGAGGAGCAGCAATAGGGACAGCAAAGCAGAGAGCACGGGGGGACACAGCACAATGCTCTGCACCTTGCCCCATGGACCTGCCAGGGTGGTGCCATGGTTGGGTGTTTGAGGATAAAACTTAGATTTGCTAATGATGTGGCCACGTGTGTGTGTGGGAAGCAGATTTTATCACTTGAGTAGCAACTTTCTTGGCAAACTGGTCCATCCCCTCAGGAAACTGCCATGAAAGTGAGCACCTCCTCTTCTTTGTGAAGAGCATCTCTCACTCATCTCATCAGCTCCTTAATCACCACAGCAGTGAGTAGATACAGAGATGACATGCTTCATTACTGAAGCAGAGCTGAATATTCCCAAAGGATTTCCCTGCAATGCTCTAAGCAGTGGAAATTCCTTTGGATACAGAAGAATAATAGTATAACATTTTTCTCTCATATTCATCCCTCAGTAATTCATTTACAAGTGTCTTTCAATGTGGAGTAAGGACTATACTCTTTAACAAATGTTTAGATAAAGTTTCAAAACTATCAGTATGGTTTTTTGTTCTCTTTTTTTAATATAAGTGAGAAATCGCTAATACGTTCATCTGTTATTAGAATTTTGCCAGCCAGCTTGATTTTATTTTGGAAAATAATAGCATACCAGCTCCGGAACTTTGACAAATTAGATCTTATAATTAGATTTCCAGATAATTGCTAGAAAAATAATTAAGAAGTTATTCTGGGACAACTGTTGGAAATCAATGAGGTAAAGAGATGTTGTTGTAGTTTCAATATACATAGCTGGTTAACTCTTTGAAGGTAAAATTCTAATGTGCATAAAACCACTTTAGTCTGAACTGAGAAAACACATAAAAGGCACAGCACACTGGGGATCAACACTACATGATTTTAATGCATTACTATTAATATATTAGCATTATTGTATTGTTGTAATAATGACTGGAATAAAATCTTCATGGAACTTTTAACTAAGCAGCCCTAAAGCAGTTCACATTGAAAAGAGGAAATGATTTTTTTGGGAAGGTGAGGGTGGGAATAAAGACATTTGACTATGTAGATGTTTAGGAAAATCTATAAAAAAATATCCCAGTGATTTATATCTGCTGATGAAATGAAAAAAACAACAACAACAACAGGATGCTCACAGTGTGACAATTATTAAACTCAATTTGAGTATCCCTAAAATACGTTGATTCATGGACTCAGTACCCTGTGGCACAGAAGAAACCTCTGGCTGTGAAAAACTGAATCAAGAATGGAAAAGCTTGTTAAATGAAGGATGCCAAGTGGCCACCACTGGAAAATGGAATCTGAAAGCTGTTTTTAGAAGGACAACGATTTTGAAAACTGGAAATACTGCACAGTCAAAGTAGCCATGCACGTTGTAGGCATTCATGGAAGAAATTACTCCTCTGCTGTACTCAGACTTTATTTTTACCTCTGGGCATGTTTTGATTTGGATTTTGGCTGGTGTAATATGAGAACTATAGAATGAATCATAGAATGGCCTAGGTTGGAAGGGTCCTCAAAAATCATCTTGTTCCAACTCCCTGCCATGGGCAGGGACACCTTCCACTAGACCAGGTTGCTCAGAGCTCCTTCCAACCTGGCCTTAAAAGCAACCTGCCCTTGCAAACCTGGCCAGCTGCAAAGAGGAATATCAATCACAGTCACTTCAAAAGCAATTAAGAATTATTTTTGCTATGCAGTTGTGGAAGGTACCCAAATATGAATTATTTCCCACCTCCTTGGAATGTAGTTATATCCTGTGTGTACCTTGGCTGCACTTCAAATAATTTGATTAAGATGAGAGTGAAATAATGAAGCTGCAGACAAGAACTGGTGCAGTACAGGGGGACATATGGCTTTCCTGAGAATATGCTGTGGAACAAGATGTAAATGGGTTCCATACCTCTTACAGACTTATTCTTCATCAGACACATTGTTCCTATTTTTTCCTGTGCAATGGGAAAAGCTCAGACATAAAAGGAGTAAATTAATGCCTATAAATCCTCTACGTATCGATGAGGAAATTAAGAAGCTATAAGCTAATGTTTGCTCTCTGTGCCTGATGAGCTGAGAATATTGTTTCCTGGGCAAGGGAGGAGCTCTGATGGTTAAAGGGAAAACAGAAACTTCACAATTTTACACAATCCCTTAATTCATAAACATCTGTGATCACAAATCAAGCAGTAGCTCACAACAGCAATAAGAGCTCCTCTCTTTAGATTTCAGAGGCTATAAAATATGAAGTTTGCAATAAATTAGATAATTTATCCCCCTTTGTTGTTTTGTTTTTAGATTGGAGATAATTCAAGGCTCTCCATCTTGAGAGAAATCAGTTGGACTATGCTTTTTTCTTCTTTCTTCTACCAAACCAAAATAAATCAAAACAAACCAAATCCAGAAAGGAATAGAAGTTGGTGTGTTGTAGGAATCATCCACTGTCTGCAAAAGAGATTGCAGAAAACAGAAATTATGGATTAAATCTCCTTATTACTGAAAGCACATATACTCAGATCTTCATGAAATTGCAAGAAAACTAATCCATGGTCTCTATTGTGTTCTCCCCAGTAAAATGTTTCCCACATTTAGATTTGACAAATAATTCAACTCTTCCTTCCTGTGAATTCATAGTAAATGCCAATGCCCTACCAGCCTCTGACGGTACAATATCACATCTCTGACTTTTAGATCACAAGTTTAACTGCTCTGAATTGTGTTGGCCAAGATGGGTTGTGATCCTACCTTCTTTTTGCCCTTTGTCATTTGACATCACTGTTCTTTACCTGGATGAATGCAGATCCCTGCAAGCCAAAAAATCCCTCTTTGATTAATAATACACAGCCTAAGTCTCTTGTATTGGTGCCAAATGTTAGGAAAATAAGTAAATACACTTGAGAAAGACAGGAAGGTGTTTGGATATAAAGTGATGCAAAGAGATTTTGACACAGTGACCACCAAGAGGGAGATGGGACTTCCTTTTATATTTCTCTTTGTTCCATTTGAGTGAGGGGAATAGACATAATTTCCATTCAAGTAAAAGAGAGCAGTGCAGTCGGCAGCTCTACCCTGGAACAGACCTATTTATGGTTCGGAAATCACTGGACAGGCAAATGCAAGAATCTGAATTTAGGTGGGAGAAGACTGAAAAATACATTCTGTGCCTGATTTTACTTAAAAATATGACAAATAAGAGGGGGGAAAGTGATGGAATGTACTTGTGAATATTATACAGAAGGCAGACAATGGAAGTTTAGTGTTCTTGCTTCAGCATATGGAACAGGAAAATTTCCAGGAGACTGAAAGCTATAAAATTTAGAACTGATCAAATACAGTTGTTATTCAATGCACAGCTGAACTGTGAATTTCCTTGTATGAAGTACTGTCAGTGTAATCTGCTTATCAAGACTTAGGAGGAATCTGGGATATTCTTATTACAGATACATAAATATTTATAAATTATTTTATAACGTTGCATGTAAACAGAGTACGAACAGTTTTACTGTCAAAGATACAAAGAATGAAGTTGAATTCCTACAATCATCATAGAATCACAGAATGGTTTAGGTTGTTAGAGACTTTCAAAGATCATCCAGTCCCAAGCCCTGCCACGGGCAGAGGCACCTTCCAGTATAACCGGTTGTTCCAAGCCCCATCCAGCCTGGTCCTGAATACTTCCATGGGTGGGACAGCCACAACTCTCTGGCCAACCTGTTCTAGTGTTTCACCACCTTCACAGTAAGGAATTTCTTCCTAATATCTCATCTAAACCTGCCTTCTTTCAGTTTGAAGCCAGTCCCCCTTGGCTTTTCACTCCAAGCCCTTGTCTAAGGTCCCTCTTCAGCTCTCTTGGAGACCCTCTAGGCACTGGAAGGGGCTCTAAGGTCTCCCTGGAGCCTTCTCTTCTCCAGGCTGAACAGCCCCAACTGTCTCAGCGTGTCCCCAGAGAAGAGGTGCTCCATTCCCAATCATCTCTGCAGACTCCTCTGGACTTATTCCAACACATCCACATCCTTTTTATGCTGGGAACCCAGAGCTGGATGCAGCACTCCAGGTGAGGTCTCAGGAGAGCAGAGTAGGGGGGGACAACCAGCTCCCTCGACCTGCTGCCCACACCGCTGTTGGTGCAGCCCAAGACATGTTTGGCTCTCTGTGCTTTAAGGGCACATCGCTGGGTCATGTTGAGCTTCCCATCAACCAACATGCCCGAGTCCTTCTCCTCAGGGCTGCTCTCCATCCATTCTTTGCCCAACCTGTGTTTGTGCTTGAGATTGCCCCGACTCAGGTGCAGGACCTGGTACTCGGCTTTGTTGAACTTCCTGAGGTTTGCACAGTCCCACCTCTCAGGCCTCTCAAGGTCCCTCTGCGTGCCATCCCTTCCCTCCAGTGTGTTGACTACACCATACAGCTTGGTGTCATCAATCCCACTGTCCATGCCCCTGACAGAGATGTTAAACAGTGCCACTTCCAGTCCTGACCCACTTGTCACTGCTCTCCAGCCGGACACTGAGCCATTGACCCCAACTCTTTGAGCGTGACCACCCAGCCAATTCCTCATCCACTGGGTGGTCCATCCATCAAATCCACATCTCTCCAGTCTAGAGACAAGAATGTTGTGCACAACAGTATCAAAACTTTGCACAAGCCCAGGTAGATTTGTAGCTCATGTGTTGGACACACAAATAAGCAGGAAGAGCTTACTTCGTTTGGACCAGAACTGGAGGCGAGATATTTGAACAGATAAACTGAGCTAATCCTAATCAATGATTCCTACTTTTCACAAAGCTCTGTACATAAGTAAATATTTCAAGGTCTTGATCTCCTGCTTTGTATAAGATGATAACGATTCTGAAAATTCCAGAGACAAATCTATATTATGAGTTCTAAGTGAATAGTCCCTGGCTGAAAGTACCACAGTTTTGGGGAATACTACAACAAAATTAAATACAAACGAGACAGCACCATGAACCTAATAAAAATATTTATATATCTATATATATATATGTATGTATATATATTTTTTTTTTAACCAGGGAAAGTACTAATGATGAAGACAAAATGAAATAAAAGACAAGTGAAAGTTTCCTTCAAGACAGGTGTTGTCACTTTGTTTTGGTTAGTTTTTCATTACTGCTTCATATTAAAAGGATAAATATTTGTCAGTACAACAGACACAAGGTGTCCAGTTGAAATTATTCAACACATTCTTAAATTAATACTATCACTTTTCTATAGATTTTCCTGCTCTTTGGACAAGATAGTGCATCTGTATACACAGAATTCTAAAATCACCCCAAGACCTAACAGCTGTTAAACAACTTTCATTATTTGCCATAAAATTTCAGGATTTTTTAAATTTTTCAGCAAATCCCTCTATCTCAAGTGATATATCCCTTTGATCAGAGCTGTCTTTTCACACTTTTAATACACAATATGTCTGGATGCTTAACAATGTTCGCAATCTAAATGATGCAAGGAAATACAACTAGGTTTTAAGAACATTTATTTAGGGAAGAAAAAGATTAAATATCTTCTTAAATTACATGTACATTTAGGATACTAAAATTCACTTGTCTGATAAATTGCATCGCTGTTGTTACTATGATTTGATCTACACTAGGGACAGGGGTCCTTCTAATAAATTAGGAAATGAAAAACTGATACTGAAAAGGTGCATTTTTGCTGATGAACTGCAAGTTGTAACAATTTAGATTTATATGTGTGGTCTAAGAAAGTTTCTAGGCTCTATCTGCAGATAAAATGAACACTTCCAGATGGCAGCTTGTTCCACTCTCAGGCAAGGTGTCTGTCTCTCCTCACTGACTGCGAAGAGAGCTTGAAGGTGGGGTTTAGTGTGGGTGTTTTCCCTGTGGGCATCAGCTTTTAAACAAGTTACTCTGTTTTCCTTTTTATAGTTGAGGCGAGATAGTTACAAATTCATTAAAGTGTAAATGCAATTTGTCTTATCTCACAGGGGATGCCTACATTTGGTCAGAGGAATCACGGTCTCAATGTGTGGATTACACTGATGTCCTGTGCCGCCTTGCAAAGCTTCCCATCTTTTTGTCCACGAGGATATGGGTTCCCAAAGGTCCTGGTCATATCTACTTGCTCTGAGCAGAAGCCTTGGGTACAGTGCAACATTTCCAGTGGCACTGGGTATCCATGTGTCCAATGAAGCTGATCTCTTCTGGGAGGATTCAGGTGAAGACTAAGGGACCTAAATTTAATACTCTACTTCTGCACTATGTGTTTAAAGTAATAAAATCATAGAATGGTTTGGGTTGGAAGGGATCCTCAAAGATCATCTTGTTCCAACGCCCTTGGCCGTGGGCAGGGCCACCTTTCACTCAGCCAGGTTGCTCAACACCCCATCTCACTCAGCTTTGAATAGCTCTCTTCTCCAAGCTGAACAATCCCAGCCCTCTCAGCCTTTCCTCATAGGAGAGGTGGTCCATCCCCCTAATCTCCTTCAAGGGGCTTTTGTAATAAGTTATGATATAGCAAATAGAGTCCAGGGGCCACTTCAGCTCTGCTCAGAGGAGTCAGTCACACCCTGGTCACCTGGACTGCTTTCTGTGCTTGCTTGATGCACTGACACATTTCTGAGAGGGGGGAACGATGCTCTAAGAGGTATTTGCACTTCCCTCTTCCTTATCACTGAGACAGGCTCACCCTGAGTCAAGAGCACTCCTAAATTATCCAAGACACACCAGCCTCTCTGCACCCATTTCTACTGAGTGGTCCTGGGGAAAACCATTTGCAAAATCCGGCGGCTGAAAGCAGCATCAGAGTCCCTGGGTGATTCTGACTGCAGGGGCTGCCTGCAGCCTATATAAATAGGCAACCAACCTGATAGTTCGAGGATGGTACTCAGGATAAAAGTCATAGTTCTTCCTAAAGTGTGGGCACAATCTGTGCAGAGCACGCATGAATTAGAAGTATCAGATGAGCTCAAAGAATTATGAGTTTTAGACAAGTTCAGTTCACTGCTTTAGCCCAAACCTCAGGTACCATCAGGCCAAGCTGCTATGAAGGTTGGCCCAAAGACCACCAAGGAGCATCCTGAGATAATTTGGAACATCTTTTAATGCTCACTGGAGGGGAATGGAGTCAGTAAATTGTGGATTCCTATGCAGCCTGGAACATCACACATTGCTGCCAATAAACATGTTATGGTGTGAAATACAGTACAGCATGAGAATAATAATAACTTCGAGCAGAAGAAAGGCTATAAAAAGAGGGGAGTTGTTGTGGGAGAAATGGCTCAAAAAACTAAGTTTTCTTCTTTTTGCATAAACTTTTTTCAGGTAGACAAATGGATGTCATGTGTTTGAACAAGTAGGTATTTATGTCTCAAAGAGAGGGCACTTTGTTGAGGCCAACAGAGACCATTATCATAAATAGCCACAGTCTGGTATATCATCCAGCAAAAAAATACTACACATTTAAAAAACAAAATACTATAGCTCTTGAATATAACTCACCAATATGGGTTTAAGGTGGAAGACATATTTTTATAAAGACATACAATCTATGTTTAAGGGCACAGAATGATACTGAAATTCGCAGCCTTTGGAAATTATACTTACCAATACTACTGCAAACCAGCAACAAACATTTTATGTCCATTTGCCTTGTACTGCTTCAGTTTTCTTGTTGCTGATGTCCATTCAGTGCACTGGCTATTGCTGCATCCTATTAGATTAAAGTGTGCTCTAACATTATGGATTTTCTCCCTGTGAATGTACTCAGAGATCATGATAAACCATATCCTAAATCCTTTAAAGCTAAATGGCATCTGTCTATTTATGCCAGGAACAATACTCAGAGAATCTAAAAGAGCAACAGGTTTGTTTATTAAACCTATTCAACATGGATTTTGAGTACCACAAGGATTAGGACATTTTCAAATTGAGTTTCATGCAAGTAATCTGTTGAAAAATCAAAATCCTATGTCTCCAAAGAAAACTATTCCAATATTTTAACTGCTTTATTATTGTAGTAGCATATAACTTGGATATACGTATTAAGTCAGGTTACAGAATTGCTCATGAGGTCACCTGTTCCAATGCACAAGGAGAAGCAGGGTTGGCCAATATTTTGTCAGGATCCTTGGCACTTCTATTATAGTCAAAACAAGAATTCTGTTACAAAGTGTGTGGGTAATAACCTCTGAAAAATAGCTATAATTGTCACAGTTCTATATCTGCTTTGTCGTACTGGCATTTTCAAATGGAAAATTGTTCTGTCAGAAAATTTCAAGCCCCTTTTATTTGTTTTTTTTGTCTTTTAACTCAATAGATGACGAAAGCAAAAAAAAAAGAGATAGAAAATAAAATTTTTTAAAAAGAGAGAAAGAAAAGGACTGGTTTGCACGTCTAAATTTTCTTGTGAGTCAATGAAAGTATCTGTACTGAAAAATTGACTCTTCTGGGATGGTTGTCATGTTATCTACATTTAGTTTAGGTGTTCAAAGGACTGCAAACAGGCAATCTCCTGCTACCGCAGCTCAAACTTAAACCATGTGTATCATAAATATGAGATTAGGAAGAACAAATGCCAATCCCTTCTCACAGCAGCATTATCTGCTACCAGTAAGTGTAGATTAGTGATTTGATTTCATATTTAGGAATTTATTTCATTTTAGGAATGTTGCGATCCTACTGACTGGGACACAGTTGCAACAGAAACACGACTAATAGTCATTGTCTGAATGTGGCAAAGATTTCTGTAAGAAAAATAAATAATGACTTTCACTTCTGTGCCCAAGAGAAAACACAAAACGACAGAGTCAGAGGGAAAAGTCAATTATAAGAATGATGAAGTTTTTTCTGTAAGGATCACATGTTCCCAGCCCTCAATTAAGCCATTAGCCAGGAAATGTGGAAGAACTGACTGTAATTACCCTTGCTAAAGGCTTCAAGTCTGTTTGCAGGATTCAGTGCCATGGGCTTCACTGCACTGATGGTTGTATTTAGCCTGTTTAGAGGAAAAGCGTATGCTGGAATTTAAGATCTGTATTAATATTTATTTTGTATATGCCTAAATAAACAAAAATATAAAATGCCCCAAGGAAAATTGTTCAGAATCTAATAGGCAACAAATTGATAAAAATATACTGTGATTCTTTAAAAATAAATATCTATATTATAATTAACATTTATATATGTGTTGTATAAAGTAATACATGTTATGTATTAATAACACATGCATTTAGATTATGAATATTATTTAATGTGTATGTATACTTACATAGAATACATATACTTTTATATTATTAGATATAATATATATTATATAGTATATAATATATAATTATAATAATTATATAACATCTAAAATATATACTATATATATATATCACTCACCAAATTATCCTACACTTTTGAACCCCCTGTTATATTTCAGAAACACTATGAGAGTGTATCATGTGAGACAGACACTTGATCTAGTTCTCATTAATTGTAGCAAAGTTTCTAAATAAACTACTTCCCATGCTTGAAGCAGGAATGTCTTGTCTGTTTATCCAACCTAAATGGAGAAGTGACTACAATGCTTTGGAAATCAGAATGGATTTTTCCAGAGCTTATCTGGATGCAGATAATGAGAAGATCCACGCACCAGGATGTGCTTCAATCTATTCTTTTCCCATTTGTATTCTCCTCCACTTTCCCAGCATCATGGAGGGACCACAAAAACCCTAAATTAATGGAATGTTGCTTTTACATGGGGCATTTTTAATTCAAGAAGTTCTCTACTCTGATATGAGTTGGGAAGAAAGAAGAACTGAGGGAAGGGAAAGGAATTACTGACATTTTCAGTCAATGCACAAGCCTTAATCCTGACAGGACTCCCCTTAGAAGTATTCACTAAATGAAAAATTCAATGTGATAGCATTGAAAAGTGTCTTTAAAGCAATATTTCCTGCAGATAAAAATCTGTGCATATCTGAGCACTGAGGACATTTTGAGTTCAACTGGGAAATGAAAGGACTGTTTAATTCAGTGGTCAAATGGGTAACTGCATAGAAAATATATCCAAGCAGAAATCTATGAACATTTACAGAAGAAGCACCACGTGCTAAAATTTATCTTAGATCTGTAAGTTTCAAGCAGTAAATTAAGGATTGGACTTCTATCGCTCATGGGTTTTTTCTCAGCCAGGTATTGCTGTCATCTGGAGCAAGATTGGTTGACCATGACTTCTACAAGTTTTTATCATTCTGTGCATGTGTGTGCCTGGACTTTGGGATAAACTTTGTATTCGTCTCCACAACTGAAAGTTCAACTAGAAGAGAATAGCTGGAATTATGCCACTTGAAAACATATTTGAGGAAAATAAGCAGACCTCTTACATGCCACTGAAAGCAACAGGATGAGTTTCCCCTTCAGAGCAGAAATAGCAGACAACAAAGTCAAATAAAATTAAGTCCTTAAGCTACATTTCTCAGTAGATACCTGACTGGTTTCTCCATGAGAATTCCCATCTCTTTCAGGGCTGTTGGATCAAGTACCCTTAGAGGAAGAAATATGGAAGGAAACGGATATTTAAGATTGTTCTAATACCTTAGGAAGAGGGAATGGTTGACAGATCTCTCTCCTGTGTCAACCTTCCTACTCAAACAGACCCTTGCTAATTTGCTCTGGCACAATGGAGATGTTCTGAAGTGGGTTGTATTAATCACAGTTTCGAATTATTTGGCAATATTCATAAAATATAATAAATAATAGCTGAATAACTGGGCTTTGATTTATTGCCTGAAATCCAGATCCACAAAGTGACTTGTTCTCTGCTAAAATCCAGGCTGTTATTGCCTCATAAAATGGGGCATCTATCTCTTCTCCATAATTCACTGAGTACCTAAAAATGAATAATGGAACAACACCGACCTGTGACTGCTGTCTGTGGGACCAGCTCCGCAGCCCTTCCCATGGCAGAGCTGCCATTGGAGACATGATTAAGCATTCCAGGAGAAGACTCCAGTACCGCTAAAATGAGATTTATTTTTGTATGACTGGTTTAAAATACAGACATTTGACAGTGCCTAGGCTATTATTTTCCCTATTAAAGGAATATCATTGTTTATGGAGTGCTTAAATCCATGTTTATGATATCCACCCTCCCCCATGCCACAAGAGTCAACTGCAAGGAGACAGAAAGAGGAGAGAGCAAAGGCATTTCTAGGGTCCATCCTGGGCAGTAAGCTTTTATTTCTAGTGTGATCAGCTCAGAGGAAGGTTCCCTCCCTTAAGAACTCCTGACAAAGCTGCTGCAGAGTGGAAAGAGGGAGCAGTGATTCTTTATCCAAATGAAAGGAAGGATGCTGTCGTAGTCTGCTGGATCTGCCAGTTAACATTGTGTATTCTTTCTGTTGGCTTCTTAAAACTGGAGCATGTTTCCTAAGCTCAGGGGCAATGCCAGGCTAGAAATACTTCAGAGAACAAGATTAGAATTCAAAATCACCTTGGTGAACTAGTACAAGAAAGAAAGAAAGTGATTCAGTAAGACAAGAACAAAACGATACAGTTGAGTTTGGACTTACTTTGACCTTATCTGAATCACCAAAGCATGAAGTCTCTAGTCTGATTTGGTCATCTGGATCCCTTACCATTAATGAATACTGACTCCTCAAGGAAGAAACAACCTTCCCATGTAAGATACCTGTCACAGGAAGGAATAGTGTTGGCCTTTAAAATAGGTGAGCCTCTACAGGATGACCACTGAGACCAACAAGCTATTTATACCACATGCTGGATTCCAGCTACTCTACAGCTGGTGGTGACAGAGTGAATCATTTCCATTGTTTTGTAACTTAGGGGATGTAAGTGAAGTAGTGACACCATGGGCAGCAGTTTGTCAGCAAAGGATTGGGGGATTAGAGTGGATCAAGAGCTTAACAGGAATCAGAGTGTCACGCTGTCACGAGGAAGGGAGGACATCAGAGCTAGTCCTTCCATTCTGCTTAGCCCTGGAAAGCTGTCAGGTGAACATCTGCATTCATTTCTGGACATTGAATTTCAATAAAAATGTAAATCAACTGGAGTGGGGCCAGAAGGCAGCACTAGGGGTGATCAGAGGTCTACAACACACGGCCTTTAAGGGAACATTGAAAGAAATGGAACTGGTTTTGCTAATAATGGTGAGAAACAAGAGAAAAAACACGATAGCAAAAGATTAGCTACCCCTTAAATAAAATCTTTCAGTTAGTGAGGATGGTTAAGTACCAGGAAATGCTGCCTGTAGGGTGGTTGAATCTTGATCATTGACAATTTTGATAAACTGGGCATCTACATAATGCTTAATTATGGATGAGATCATTACAGGAGGGGGAACAGTTCAGTGACACCACTGGAGGATTACCTTCTCTGGGTTGTGAAAAAGAGTTTGTTTGATGCTGTGTTGCCAAAGTGGTTTATTAATTCAGTCAAGAATGTGTTAATTACTGAAAGTTCATCCATTACGTTTAAACCCTTCCTCTTCAGTCTGTTTCCCTGTTTCCTTGCACACAGGAGTGTCTGCACCCGTGTCCAGATCACCTTCCAACCAACAAATTCCCAAGCCACAACAGGCTGAACAATCTGGCTGGACTACATGACCTTTTGAACTACCTTTTTGACCTGTCTTCCTGCAAGGTCAGATTCAGTGAAAACACACCAGAGCCAATTTCCACCAGTGCAAAAGGACTCACTCAATAGGAGACTAAAACTGCAGTAATTGGGTGGTGAATCAGGTTTCATATTTGATCTGTACATATAAAAAGTGTGAATGCAAAATTCCCTTCTCATGTCCAAAAAAATTACTATTTCTGGACTTTTATTGCATTTTTAATCCCTCTAAATGTTTCATCTTTATAGATGGTATTATTTATATATTACGATCCTTGTCATCCCCTCAAGCTGTGTCAGGACACTACTTCTCCCTGTACAAAATAAATTGCTTATAAAATTTTCCTTCAGGGGAACTCAGACACAAATAGTAATGTGCACTCCTTCTAAGTCCCAGATAACCGGCTGATAAATTGTTGTTCTTAGCACCTGTGTTGAATTTCTTGCCCTGAAGGATACGCATTCCTGTGCATAATAAGGTGTTGTTATAAAGCAGGGATTACTTGAGTAGAGAGTTATCTCACCTAACTTTGGACAACTAATTTTGATGTACCTAGCCTAAATTAGTTACCAGGTTTCCCAGATACTCAGAGGAGAAAGACAAGCGCTTCCAGCAGGTGTTTTAGCACAGCTAAATTATCCTCCAGAGACGCCTGAGAGAGATCACAACTAACTTAGACATCTTACTTTATTTCTTAAAGTGTGCTGGGAATACACCCAAATCTTAAAGAAAGATTGTTCCTTAGCTTTGTCAGTTGGTTTGGCATGTGGGAGTTTGTAGTTATATTAAGGTTTCACAGCTAGAAACTCCCAGACCATTGATTTTAATGGAACCGTGTGAATTTATAACCTGAGGAATCCAGCTCTATTAGCTTTCTTCTTCCATATCTGATTCCTGCTGGATCTCATACATCAGCTTATGTATCTGGTCCATGAAGAAACTTTGTTTTCAAAGCTAGATCTCCACAAATCAGGAATTTCAAACGATAAGACTAGAAAAGTATCATTAATTCCTACCCTTCAATCTTCCTGACCAATTTACTACCACAGTCATCAGCTTTGCCAGACATATTTGACAGAGGGGCCAAAATCATAAAGATTCAAAAATCATGAGAAAAAGTGACAAGAGAGAAGAGAGGTTTTATCAATGCCCCTGTTCAGAGAAAGGTGCAATATCTGTTCATCCCTAATTAGAGAATCTATAGAGGGAAGGGGGCTTTATAAAAATCCCAAGCACTGCAAAAAGTCTTAAGCAGACCTTATGCTTTATTAGGTAACCAAGAATTTAGGACCCAAATGAAGCAGAAATAAGCTTCAACAGCTTCACTGCCCCAGGCATAGCCTGTTTATGCATGTTTTCCACATTTGCCTATGTATATAAATAACATTAATTCATCTTGGAATGAACCTGGCATTGTGCACAGAGGTACACATTCAGGTTTCTACAGGCTTTGAGATGGGGAAATTGCCTCTCTTTGAAAAGTATTTTTCAGGAATTGGGATGCTGAGGCAACTTTAATCATGGTCAGATTGAAGCCAAATAAGAATGTAGAAAGAGTGATGACCAGAGAACATACAATAAGAGAATTAAAAAGAAAATATTTTCTGCTGTTTCCATTACAGCATTTTCTTGATGACAAGGGTGTAAAATATGTAAAAATTTAGGCTACTGGTTACCAAGCTGGGTGGTTTGATGTCCCTGCATGGTATGGCATCTTGAGACCTCAGTTGTGCTACTTCATCAGGTCATTGTAGCCTTGATTCCCCTTTGCCAGTCAATGCTATCTATTAATTTTACCCATCTCATGTTCACTGTAAAGCTTCATCTCAACAGAAGCCCAGCATAGCCCTACCTCTGGTGTTTCTTTGCTCATCCAGCATTAAGTACAAAGTCCTGAACATGTCCCTAAACCACGAAATTCACTAAGCATCGAAATGGATGCCTTTGGCATTTCACTAGGATGGCGTTTGTTGGACTACTGCATTTTGAAAAGTTTTAAAGAGTTTAAAAACTATTAAAAATTCATTCTCTCTTACCAATTGCTTTCTTCCATCCACCTAGAAAATAAAAATCTTACTGACTTTCTATTAAGCTTACTGGTGTTAGCAATTAAAACATCTACTCCTTTACCTGCACCTCAAATAACATCAATTCCTTTTTACTGGAGAAACTCTAGAGCACTACTTATATATGGAAAAAAAAGGTAGCTGAGGGAATCAGTAGCTCTTTTGTAGAGTCAGTAGAATAAAAGGGTTTGGTCTGAACCTCCTTCATTTAATTCTATTTGTGAGCCAAATGAGAACCCTGAGATATACCAAAGATCACTGAAAATAAAGACTTGCCAGAAAAAAATTTGTAGCATAATGAGGGTAACTTACTGAAGTTCTCAGGAGAAGTCAACTGTTGCAAAACTCATTTATAAAGAAAATGTGGATTAACACACCAGAATCCTTCAGGAGTAGGGATATGTGGGAAGGGAATCATGCAATACTTATTTCCCACTGTCAATTGGCACAATGGATTTTCCCTACTTAAAGTATTTAAAAGGAATTTTTCCCAAATAGAGCCAATGACCATCATTGATGTCTCTCTCCTCTGACTGCCCAAAGTGGTAACTGGTTTGTTTAATCACTGAAATCACACACATGTCTCTGTTCAAGACAGCACATTATTATTATTATTATTATACATTGTTTATTAACGTTCATATTCACTACAACTTTTCTTATTACTGCTTCTTTTGCTTCTTCACTGATTTTTAAAATGAAAGGGTCAAATATGTCCTGAAGGCCAGGTTTTTAATTATTTCTGAGTTATATAATATAGAGCTATTAAGTAGGAATTAAGAAATATAGAGAACTTCATTAAGTGTTTGAATAGTTTTTGCTTTGGGACATTTTAACTGATGTCTCTGAAATTTCATCCACAATTACTGATGTATGGCTACAACCCAAACCAAAGGAGCCACCTTGTTCATTTTTTATGTAAATACCTGATTGAAGCAAAAACAAACGTATACTTCACACACCCCTCTTCAAATGAATGTTGAGACAATATGCACAAATTTTCTAGACAACAGGAAAGTGAGCAGAGATATGATTTCATCCATAAAGACTCTCAGTCAATATATGAAGTCACCTACCTTGCAAAAAAAACCTCAACCTTCCACATGTGTATTAGAAACATAGAATCACTGAATGGTTTGGGTTGGAAGGGACCTTAAAGATCTTGTTCCAACTCCTCTGACATGAGCAGGATCACCTTCCACTAGCCCAGGTTGCTCCAAGCCCCATCCAGCCTGGCCTTGGACACTTCCAGGGATGGGGCATCCACAGCTTCTCTGGGCAACCTGTGCCAGTATCTCATCACTCTCTTCATAAAAATGTATTCCTTATATCTAATTTAAACCTCTTTTAATTTAAAACCATTGCCTCTTTTCCAGTCACTAGAGATCCTGGGAAAAGACTCTATCTTTCTTACAAGCCTCATTTTACGTTGAAAGGTTGCAATAAAGTCTCCCTGGGACCTTCCCCAGGATACAAGACTAATTAGTAGAAAGATAGAATGAATTGGGTTGGAAGGGACCTTAAAAATCACCTAGTTCCAACCCCCATGCCATGGGGAGGAACATTCTTCTCTCAGCTTTTCTTCAAAGGACATCCACTCCAGCTGGATGTGTCCACCCAGCCAATTACTTACCCAGAGAACAGTCCATCCACCGAACCTGTATCTCTCCAGTTTAATGACAAGGATGTTGTGTGGGACTGTGGAAAAGGCCTTACAGTAATCAAGGTAAATTAAATCCTTTGCTCTTCCCTTACCACCAGTCGTTTTATCATAGAAGGGGACCAGGTTAGTCAGACACAATCTGTCCTTTGCGAAGCCATTTTGGCTGTCTCTGGTCACCTCCCTGTTGTCTGGAAACAATGACTATTTAATTTTTGCATATTTCCTCCACATTCATTTAGAGAGGAGCGTGAAGTGAAAATTTGTTATTACTTCATTAAGGTATTTACATGAAAAAAAGTGTATATGGTAGTTCTTTTGGCTTGGGTTGGGTTTTCCTATTTTATGCAAGAAAACTACTTATTTTGGGACAATGTGTGTTTTTTGGAAAAGAAATGTTTCACCAGCATTTTGATTGAATTTTTTTTGTATTTAATTTGCTTCCAACTGAAATGTGAACATTTAGTTGTTAGAAAGCAAACAACAGAGCTCTTAATTTTCAGCTTTTTAGTGGAAAACATTTCACAATTGCTTGTAGTGCTGTCATGCTGCCTCTGCTCATAAAATTGTTTCTTTCTCTTAATTCCAAGGATTGCATTTGCAAATAAAACTGTGTGAGAACTGCTCAACTGGATTAGTCAGCAGTCCCTCTTGCCCAATGTTCAGTCTCTGAAAGAAGAATGTAATAGATGTTGATGAAAATAGTACCAGAAACAAGGCAAGTATAGATTAAGCATATATTACTCAAATAGGAGATTTGGATCAGCTCAAGAAGCTGATTGAATCTGAATCATCAGCCTTCACAACTGCTGATACACCTTTTCTCTGTGAATTTGTCCCAGCCCTTTTTGAGTCTGTGTAAACATTTGCCTTACATAACAACCTATGATGATGAATTTCATGACTGAATCATGCATTTTGTGTAAGACTACCTAAATTATTTGGCTTATGTAAAACTGTGTAAAATTCTTTAGTTTATTTCTAGTCTGCTGTCTGATCATTTAGGAATTTACCAGAGTTAGGTACAAACTTGCACAGAAAAGGAGGGGAGTTATATCCAACTGCATATAGAAATGCCTGTTAATTTTTGCCATTGCAAAATCTGCAATGGGATTTCCTTTGAGTGCTTGTACAGCTACTGTGCATGAAATGTGTTTAAAATTAGACCTTTATATCATGCTTTCTCACCCACTCTTGTGTCTTTGTGCCATTTCTCTTCATTCTCAGAATATTTCAGGAAAACCAGAAATGATCTGTTAAGCTCCCTAACCTACATTTTGGGAACAAATGCATTACCTCCAATACGCAGATATTTCTAACTTTCAGCAGTTCATTGACCATCCACCCTCATTCTTCCGTGGTTCATATCAAACTATTTCCTATGGTTCAATCAGAAGCTTTTGAACAACAGTCTCAGGCACACAGTGGGATTATTTGGTTTGTCCTGCACAGGGCCAGAAGTTGGACTTGATGATCCTTGTGGGTCCCTTCCAACTCAGGATATCCTATGATTCCATGATCCTATATACCCCCATTGCATGGGGTTGGAAAAGACAATCTTTAAAGGTCCTTTCCTACCCAAACCATTCTGTGATTTTATGGTTTTTCTTGCAATGTCATAGTCCTGTTCTGGCACATCAGTGTGATTTTTAGTCAGCACAGTTCACACTGCCTGGGTAGACAAAGTAATTCTGATCTGCTTCTGCACCTTTAACCCACCACAGTGCTGTTCACAGTAAGATCTCATTAGATGAATTGGCATCCTGGTAAATCTGGAAGAGTTGTAAATATTGGAAAGGTCCTGGAGATCATTTGACACCCCTGAGGCTTCCTTAGTTTTTTAACTTGTGAATGTTGTTTGTAATACCTAAATTTTCCAGGCAATTTTAGGCATACATTATTGTTTAACTTTATAGTTCAATTTTAATTATACTCTTATGCAACTATGGAAATGCAAATATGACATTGCCGACTGAGGATTAGCCAGCCTGTCTGCTGTATAAATAGAAGCAGCTGGGGAACTGTTTTGTCTTATGTTTTGGTTTTCTTAAAAATGATTCATAAAAAAAAACAAAGTGCCAAGGGTTTCTCCTGGACTTATGGATCCTGAAGGGATTCCTTGATGTATGCAAAGTGTTCAGCTAATGGAGCAATTTCTCTCTGAGCAGAGACATTAACACATCTCTTCCTTTCATTAGGCTATTTTCACAAAATGTTTACGAATATAATGTTTCTGACTTCTGCCTCTCTGTTAATTTGTCTGAAATTGCCCTATGTTCCAAATATGGCTGAAGTGGGTATAAACAACAATGTTATTTACAGATTACAATGGCCTGAACCTTAGATTGGATATTAGGAAGAAATTCTTCCCTGTGAGAGTGGTGAGGCCCTGGCACAGGTTGCTCAGAGAAGCTGTGGATGACCCATCCCAGGAAATGTTCAAGGCCAGGTTGGATGGGGCTTGGAGCAACCTGGGATAGTGGAAGGTGTCCCTGCCCATGGCAGAGGGGGTTGGAACTGGATGATCTTTAAGGTCCCTTCCAACCCAAACCATTCAGTGATTCTATGATTATTTTGATACTGAGCTCCTGGTCCATGTCAGGACACTATAAATTAGGGATCTGTGTTGGTATATCTGTCCTGGGTTAGCTAAAATTTAATGGGGATGAGCACAGTACGAGTCTTTCCTCACATCATGTGATGTGCTGCTACATGAGTAACAGCACTAAAAACTATTCCTCTTCCCCGCTGAAACGCATACCCCAGAGCTGGATAGCTTTACATGGAAAGGAAGGCTTGGCAACCTTACACACATAGGACAAAAAGATGAACAGGAGCAGGAAAACCAGCCACGAGTAAAATTGACAAGACAATTTTTCAGCAGAAAGTGCAATTTAATCTAAACACTTCAAAGAAATGTGCCCTATTTCTGTGGCATTTTTAACACGAAAATGATAAAATGAACCATCATCACGTCATCTTATAGTTCTGACAAAGTCAAAATGTTTTCTCTTCAATAAAGAAAACACTCCTTTAAATTTCCCTTTAAATGAATATCTTAACATTACCATTGCATGGAGTCCTTTCTATAATGCAGAAAGTATTGAATAAAGTATGGTGTACATTAATGAAGTATAACTGATGATATTAGACAGCATTTTTCACCTCATGTGAGAAAATGTACAATTTTTTTCATTTTTTAGAAATCAAGCCTTTCCAGGTTGAAATTCTGGAGAAAAAGATATGGGTTTTGATCTGTTGGTGGTGCTGGACAGGTGTGAACTAGCATGCTGCTGGAGGATACCTCTTCTTCCAGGTGACAAGTGACAGGGTGAGAGGAAATGGCCACAAGTTGAACCAGGGCAGATTTAGATTGGATTTCAGGGGAAAATTTCTTTATGGAAAGGGTTGTCAAGGATTGGAACAGGCTGCCCAGAGAAGTGGTGGAGTCACCATCTCTGAAAGGGTTCAAAAAGTATGAGGATACAGCACTTGAGGACATGGTTTTGTGGTGGAAGTGGTGATGATACCGTCTTGATAGTTGGACTTGATTTTAAAGGTCTTTTCCAACCTTAATGGTTCCATGATTGTATGCCAAGGCTGTTTTCCCTTCCATGGAAGGAGGAGAAGGCTCAGTCACTAGCACTACAAGCAGCATGTTCTGGGCTCCTTTGCTTCTCTACAGAAAGTGAGAGAGCAAAGACATTTCACCTCAGCCTTTTTAAGGTGCACCCCGACTGTTCTCCAGCCCTCTCCTTTCCTCCTGTTAATCCAAACTAATAGTCAATGCAATCAAAATATGAACCCTGCTAAAACATTCCCGGCAGTTTAAGGAGGAAAATTAAGCAGCAAGGACATGTTTTGCTGGCTGTGTTTGAACAGCGAGGCATGTCTTTAAAAATAAAATAATACAGCCTCAGGCTGTTTATCTGAACATGACTGGAACCAGGGGATTTATATGGATACCCACAGTTATAAATAAATGCACTGAGTTTTCAACACGTGTCTGATTTTGTAGTCATATAACTGATCCCACAGCTCTTAGATAAGAGAGATGTTCTGATAACCAGGGCTCTCATTGTATTTTCAATTTTGGCCTCATTATTTTTAGAGAAAATCCGAAGGAGACAATTGCAATAAATGTGATGAAAAGTCCATTGAGTTATAACAGTGCAGCCAACCTCTGAGTAGGCTGGGCATTTAACTAATGCTGTAGGAGATAACAGCTGAGAGTCAGCTGGGTGAGAATTTGGGCAAAATTGCTGGGAATTACGAGGTTTTTAAGAGCATTGGCAGTGCTGGCATGCACAGTTCTGCTTCCACAGTATGCAGACCTTGCCTTGCAGTCTCAGAGCTCCCTGGTCAGCTGCCAAAAATAAGTGCTACCATAGAAGATACTTTTTTACATATTTTCACTTATGAAGGAGAAAAGTCAATAGTTGACTGTCATGACTTAACCCCACCCAGCAACTGAGCACCACAAAGGCACTCGCTCACTTTCCCTCCCACAGTGGGATGAGGATGAGAATGGGAAAAAGGTAAAGCCTCTGGGTTGAGATAAGGACAGTTTAATAATTGAAATAGAGTAAAATACAATAATTATATCAATAATTAATAGTAGTTGTAATGAAAAGTGAGACAATTGCAACAAATACGGAGAAAAATAAAACTCAATAAAAAATAACCCAGTGATGCAAAATACAATTTCTCACCACCATCAAATGATGCCCAGCCTTTCCCCCAACAGTGATCAGGCCCTTCTAGACAATTTCCCCCTGTCTGTATATCGGGAATGGTGTTCTGTGAGATGGAATAACCCTGGCTAATATGGAGCCAAGTCTGATTCTGAGGTGCGTGCCATTTACACTACCTGTCATCCAACCTGTGGTAAATGAGCACCTCAGTTCTCTGAGCACTCAGTGCTTTTTTAGCCTCCTCTGTGCACACCTACCCATCCTCCTGCACTTTCTCAGGCTTTGACTCTTCCAAAAAACCCTCTGTGTGCTTGACCTTGGGTGGAGCCATAGGAATGGACAGTGCACGTAAGTTCTGGAACTCCTATGTTTGCATCCCTTTTCAAACTTGCTCTTCAACACCATTTACTAACTATGCCAGTTCTTGTTCTAGGTTTGGCAAGTGCATGGGAATAGCAAAAAGAATGCATTCAAATTATGTGGGGGAGTATGGATGTTTTTTATGTGCTCTCTGGGGAACAGAAGAGGGACTCTGACACTCTCAATCATTTCTCTCTTCCACAAAATAATCAGAAGGCTTTTCTCTTTAGCATTGCATTCATCTTAGATTGGGTATCCATCTTTCGGTTCCTTGGTGAACTGTGCTATTATGTGGAGGAAAAGAGGGCTTTTTTTCAGTAATCAGTAAGAAGAAGGAAGACTCAAACACATAGAGGCACAAACATGCAAAGCTCCAGGAGGGAGAATCAATTCACGCTGAAGACCATTTGCTCATCTATCTATGTTTGCCAGGTAATTTAGGCCTGGGAAGCAGTACAGTAGCACAGCATTACTTGCCACTGTTCAAGGTGAATAATGTGGCCTTCTAAGGCCAGGGTCATTATCTCCCTGAGCCTGCTTGTGGCAAGGTAGAGGGAAGAAATATAGTGTCTTTCTAAGAAGACCAATATTTTCAATTCAGATGTGCTTTATACGAAACAGAGACTCAGTAGTTTTTGGGGGATGGCATCATTTTCAGCACATCTTCTGCAATATTTGCTTGGGGCTGGCAGTAAAACTGATACTGTTGAGCCAAACCCTAGAATTGGACAAGTTAATCACAGCAGCTGTTACACTTTTCCATATTAATCACAGGGTATCCACCAAGGATAACAGGCAATAACAAAAACAAAGGGGTCCAATACAATCAGGCCAGAGCCAGGATGAGGGTGTTAGAGCTGAGCTCTCCGTGTGACCATTGCTCAGAAGGAGATATTCAAGCTGCCGGAATTCAATCTAAGCTTGATTCATCCACACTGAATCCAGATGCCTACAATGTGGGTGTCTGTGCTAAGCCAGTTTAGCTGAGATTCTGCTGTAGCTGGAGGACATTGAGTCAACAGAAAGGCAGGAGCACAATTCCTCTGATTCGGCGTGTAGGTACCTGCGTTAGGAGCCTGACTCGAATTACACACTAAAGTCTATTGATTCTGTTGATGATAATCTCAATTAAAGTAGCTCAGCAGATGCATCAATGCAGTTGGAGATGTCCTGGAATATGTGTGTTGGAGTTCATTTGATAGTTTAAAAAGTTTTAGGTGTCCCAAGGGTCTGGTGCCTTACCTGTCTGATGTCTCAGGTACCTTAAAGCACTATGATTAGATGCCAGTGCTTACACAACTGGTTTAAACTCCAGCTCTTCAGTGGCTATAAATGTAGCTTAGGGTGATTCGTTCATATCCAGACAAATTTCAGTAACTCCTCAAATGGAATCCACCTTCTTCTTCATCAGAGATATTATCACACCTATTGTCAGGACATGACTAAAATATTCCTGTCTCCCACCTCCTGCAGTGATGCCACTTTCACTCCAAGCTATCAAAGAAGGAAAAACACTTGGAATATGTAAGTTAAATGGGTCAGCTAACAAGGATGATGGTTTTGCTGTTATTTAGTTTGGGGTGAACTTGACAAAGTTAGTATTTTTCTGGAACTGTTTTAATTAAATGCCTACTAACCTCTCCCATTGCTTTCTCTCTACAAGGAGCCAAAGGTTGTCTGCCTTAAGCAACCAGACAGCCTGATTTACTCATCACTTTCCTGTCGTGTCATTGTTGTAACTATCACTAAGTTGAATGGTAATTCGACTGTGGCTCAAAGTAGTTTGGATCAAAGACATTTTGACTTTTACCTTGGTGAGATATAAAGAAGGAACTGTTTCCCTCTTTGCTGGACTGTAAAATAGCTGCGACCTCTGCAGGGCAAAAGATCCAAACAGCAGATTTATCATTCTTGCATGTGAGTAAGGACAAAAGATCTGGAAACAGTCAGAGGTTCTTCTGTTCCTGACCTTCCTTCTGTAGAAAGCACTGGAGAGACTGGACCAACATCATGACCGTGTTGTTGACGAAATCATGATACAGATTCAGAAGAGAAACAATGTCTTACTATGGCAGCAATACTGACTGGAGAACTCAGAACAATGGAGTCTTTGAGTATTGGCCTTGAGATTCCTTCACATTTAGGCTACTATAACATTCATTTTTTATTAAAAAAAAACCCAACCCAAACCAAACAAACAAAAATAAAAAAAACAAAAACAAGAAAAGCAGTTATGATAAGAGTTTTGCAGGTATTTCAAACATTGCAGGAGTCATCAGCAATTTTTAGGTACTTCACTCCCCAGAAAAATCATCTCTCTGTGGAGCCAATGGATCTTCCTGCTACTATAAGCCCATCTTACTGAAAGCTACATCAAGCCCATCTTACTTTCCTGGACTCTTTCCCTGCATCAGTCCTCTTCTGCCTTTAAGCCTGTCCTTGCCTCAAAGTTATCTCCTCTTATTTTGTCCTAATACCTAAAGACTTATAATTTAATTCATCACCAGAGAAATACAGGTAAATCCCTGACAGAGGTGACCTCCCAGATTTCAAGTCCTCCCTCAAAACAGTGAAGGAACTAAGCCATCTAAATCAAATCAGATCTATGCAAATTATATCATCTTGAAATAATTTATTTTTTAACAGAGTTGCATTAGGAGTAGTATCCCATAATCCTGTTCTAAGGAAAAGATTATTTAATTGAGTACAGCAAAATTTCTATAGAAAGCCGAATAGAGGTTCCCAAATTGAGAAATGGTAATTCTATGTGACATTACTTGTGCTCTGACTGAAATGAAATATATGAGCACTTGAGCTGTTCAAGCTCAGCTCCTGATGCTATCACATGTGCTGGAAAGGTGCTGATTGTTAATCCCAATTCCCAGATGTCAGAAAAACTAAGCCAATAAGGATCTGATACCATGGAAATGTTTTCTGTTTCTTGAGTTTTCGTTGGATCCTCAAATCTTGCATAATCCCACAGAGGACTGCTGGGTTTGTAGCAAACCACTCCCAGAGTCCATCTTAAAACCACTCCTGTAGCTGTTTCGGCCCTGAACCCTCCTTCATACGTGATACCCGACACATGGGTTTCATTCATATGATAATTTTG
Source organism: Sclerurus mexicanus (assembly GCA_013396755.1). Taxonomy (NCBI): domain Eukaryota; kingdom Metazoa; phylum Chordata; class Aves; order Passeriformes; family Furnariidae; genus Sclerurus; species Sclerurus mexicanus. The sequence goes on along the minus strand of VWZF01004605.1, from coordinate 392,241 downwards.
GTATGTGCTTTGTCATGTCAGGATTATTAACTACTTTACCCCATAATTATGTCTCCATAGAAAAGTCATTATTATTGCTACAGAGTTGGATTCAGCTTTAAAACTGGGTAATTTGGGGGGTTGGGGTGAGCCAAACTGTCTTCCCAGCTTCTCAACTCCCATTTCAATGCTCTATTGAGGTGGAAAAGGGCTGAGAAAAAGCCTGTGTGATTTCACCCCCCTTCCCCAGAGCGTGTTCTGCATACCAAAATTCACTTTGCATTCAGCTCCAACGTGTCACTCCGAAAGGACTGTGTCAGCAGCCTTAATTGCTTGGCTGGTGCCACAAGACTGATGGATTGTAGGCTCCTGCTTTTCTAGAGGAAGGACGAGAACAGATGGGATTTTGCTAATTTAAACTTCTGTACATGTTTAATGTCCTATTTATCTCTTCCAGTGAGCCTGAAATGGCAATAAATGAACTAGATTTTTTAGTGGAATCTGTTAATGTCGTGAGAAGTGTTTGTGAAGAACAAAAAAGCTCTATTAGCCTACACTGACCTGCAAATAAACAACAGGCTGTGAGGAGTGGTTACCACTTTCTAATTTGCTTAATGGCCTTTTAATGAGTGGGCTTGTGACTGTACAGTAAATACACCAATGTAACACCCTAGAGGACTCTATTCATGCTATTTCCTGAAAATCTGAGACATCTCCTATTATTTCTGTTCCTCCTTTTTTCACGCAGATGAGCCTATAACAATACATCCAACCAATCCTTAAACTATTTGCAGGTCTGGAATACAAATAAGGGTACTAAGACTTTCCTGTTACAAGTCTAAGAACCTTAGTGGCCCACTCAGTGTTACCAGGTCGATTTTCCCTATCTAAATCTTAAATCTAAATCTCTATCTAATGAGTTTCTGTACCTAAAATGTATTTCTCTCTTCACACAGAAATGCAGCCCATTTTTGCTGTTTAGAGATTATGATTTACTAGATGTCTTTGAGGAATTCAGAGCTGTAAAAACTGTAATATAATGGAATCATTGTTGTCTGGCAAAACAGGCAGAGAAGGCTTCACACACCAGGAAGACAAGGAAGGGAACAGTTTGGATGCATTTAATTTGCCAGCTGAATCTGTAACACAGTTTAATTTTAGCACAGATACCTTTTCATACTAAGATGTGTGTTTATTCCAGCTTAAATCGCTTGGGTATGGAAATCACAACAGAGTTACAATTCTGGTACTACTGGGTAAGATATTTACGGGAAACCACCTTCCTGTTTGGTCTAGGAGAACATCTTCAAGAATCCTAAACTCAATTACACCTGACAAGGAAAAATAACAGGGGGAAACAGCTTTACATCAGCTTTCAAAACCAACAAATATTTTCGATGAATTTCAGATTCAGTTTTAACTGATAAAAATACTTTTAACAGTGGACATATTTATTAGCAAAGTGTAGCTTATCTTGTAGGTTTTAGGGTTTTAGGAAAGAATTACAGCTCATAGTGCACTGCCTTTATACACTAAAGGCACACACAGAGACACACAAATCACATCACTGGTGTCTTCCCCTGCAAGTCACACATTTTGTTTAGGATTAATTACTTTATGACTGAAGTAAGAGCAGCAGCTTTTGAACCCCTGAAAACGACAAAGCCCTTTTTACATACCCTGATTTAGTCATGCAAATTAGAAAATGATGGCTCAAATAATTTATCTGAGACCATCCATTCAAACAGTGACACTTTCAGGAGTGGTTAAATCTCCTAAACCCCTCAGCTCAGTCTCTCCTCCTACACACAGCTAAAAAGTATTAAAAAACAGCATTCAAATTACTTCAACAGGTAATTTGTTCCTCCAGGCCTTACTGAGCACCTTTGCTAATGATTTAATTCCAGAGCACTAAACCAAAAAACACTTAGCAAGAGCAAAAGTCTGCAAATAAATTAAAGAATAGCAAGTTCCAGTTAGTCTCCTAATAGAGTCAATGATTAAATGGTTCCTATTTAAGCAGCAACAATAGCAAACTCTTTTATGCAGTATTGTAAAGGCTGATAGATTCACCAGGCTTTAAACAAAAGGGAAAAAAGGAAGAAAGGAAGGATTTTCTCAGCTTAGACTTTGCATTTCAAATGTCTATGTACAAAATTTTTTACTTAGGGAGTGGGGAGGACCTAGTACAGGTTGCCCCTTCCCTGGAAGTATCCAAGGCCAGGCTGGATGGAGCCCCAAGCAACCTGGTCTAGTGGATGCCATCCCTCCCCATAGGGATGAACTCTGAGGTCCCTTCCAGCATAAAGCATTTTATGATGATTCTGTGAAAATACACTTATCTTTTCCATTCAGAACAAGGTAAGTAGTAAAGTATTAGAACTTACATGCCAATGGCAAGAAAAAAAAAATTAAAAAAGAGCCAAAAGTGTTACTAAGGGGTAGACATGTTGATCTAGAGGTCACTGATTTAATCTACTTGAACAATATTTATAAACAAAACATCAGTTTATAGGCAGGTATAATATTTCTGGGAGAGATAGGGCTGGAAGGAGAGGCAGAAGAACTAAAGGATACGACAGTGGTATTTAAAATATAACAAAGTGACATCTTCATAATGGAGGCTGTCAAGGAAAAAGACTGAAAGGAGGAACATAGAAGAAAGATTTGAGCTTCTTTCTATGAAGAGTTTGGAGAAAAGGGGACTGTTTTATGTCTTCACCAACATTTGCAAGGTCTAAAACTGCTGGTGGGATTCCAAATGAATCTGAAGACATTGGAAACTCAATGGCTGCTAAGATATTTTGTTTGGTTGCTGTTACTTTCTATGAGTTCACATGCAGGATAAATTAATGACTTCTATACCCCACCACTAGACAAGGTGATGTGAAGTTAAAATTCTGGTCTGTGAATGCAGAGTTTTGCAGGAATTGTTATTCTTGAATGTTAGACATCGGAAAATTTGGACAAGTACAAGTCTCTGTGTGAGTCTTTATCCAAAAACCTGTTGGAAATCCATTAGCACACAGAATAATATTCAGACAGAGATTAATCCCACTTAACTTCCAGTAGCTACCTAAATCACCTAGTGATGTGGTAGTGATCTATGCTGCATTCAAATTCAAGTGGGAAGAATCTACACTTCAGAATGATCCATACCTTGGGTAGCTTCAGTTGCCCATGGGAATTATCCAGGTCTATCTCCACAGTCTGGAAAGGTTAACAAAAAGAAAAGAATAATAAGGCTGGGCCAGACACACCATATTGTTACACAGAAATAAAGGCTTCCTTCAGTAGTTCAGAAGCTCATCATTCTTATCTGTTTCCTGTTTGCCTTCAAATTACCAATTTTGGACTTTGTAAGATGAAGCACAATGTATTGAGTGTAAAGTGGGAGCTTGGAGTATGCAAGAGGACTAACTCAAAGGTCACATTATCACCTTATGACCAGCAATATCTCAGTCAGAAAACTGCCTAAGTTTCTAAGATGAAGCCATTCAGCAGCAAAAATGACCAGAGCAATTAGAGCCACAGCAGTGCAGAAAAGCCTCTTTATTCACATCTAATTTCAGTGATCCTGAGTGCTAAAAGTGGAGAGACTTTAGAGATAAATCGGGTAATCCTGTCACATGAGAAATATCTTCACAGTCACTGGAACAGCATGTCTCATTTTAATATAACAAGAATTAAAATAGTTAAAAGTATATATAATATTGTCATTAACCAAAAGTGTCCAGAAAATATATTTTATATAGTTAAATGAAAATATATTGCTACTAAATTTAAAAGATAAAGATGAAGTTGGAATTCACCCCATATAACTTTATTTGCACTGATTATTTTCACGCTCTGATAGAATACCTGAGGAGTTGCACTGTCATCTCACCTATTCGGATGACTGACAGCTTGTGACTGTACACCCTCCTCTCAGGGAGTTGTAGAGAGTGATAAGGTCACCCCTGAGCCTTGTCTCCTCCAGGATGAACACCCCCAGCTCCCTCAGCCAGTCCGCACAGGGCTTGCACTCCAGACCCTTCCCCAGCTCTGCTGCCTGTCTCTGGACCTGCTCCAGCCCCTCAATGTCCAACCTGAACTGAGGGGCCCAGAACTGGACACAGGATTTGAGGTGTGGCCTCACCAGTGCCGACCATAGAGGGACAATCACTGCCCTGGTCCTGCTGGCCACACTATTCCTGGTACAGCCCAGGATGCCATTGTCCTTCTTGCCCATCTGGGCACCCCTGGCTCACGTTCAGCTGCTGTTGATGAGCACCCCCAGGGTCCTTTCCCTCTGAGCGCTTTTCCAGCCACTCTGCCCCTGGAGCACACCACAGAGTTGTTGTGGCCAAAATGTAGGACCCAGCACTTGGTCCTGTTGAGCCTCATGCCGATGGTCTCAGCCCATTGATCCAGCTTGTCCAGGTCCCTCTGCATCCAGCAGATCGACATTCCGAACCACCTTGGTGTCTTCCACCAATGTACTAATGATAGACTCAGTCTCCTCATTGATTAAAAAGATTAAAATATATTAAACAGAACTGAGCCCAACTGATCCTTGGGGACATCACTCGCGATCGGACACTAAGGGGATGCAACAACATTCCAAGATTCCTCTGGACCAGGCCACCAGCCAGTTCTTAACCCAGCCAAGAGAGACCCTGTGCAAGCCATGGGATGGGACAGGGGACTTCTCCCGAGGTCTTTGCCCATGCCCAGTGGGCTGGGAAGCTCATGCAATGCCAGAGGCTCTGAGCAGCAGGATATCTCAGCCCACTCTCTGTCTCCCCACCAGGAATGGGCCAGAGCCCCAGGGGTTTTTGAGGTGACCCAAGACTCTCCATGTGCCTTTGCACAAATCTGGGCAGCTCCAGGTTACGTTTTGGTGGTTGAATACAGCTCATGCTGGTGCAACAGCACAGTGCCCAACAGACCTCTCAAGCACTTCTTACACCATGATCTAAACCTGCTCCTCTGATCAGTCCTATTTCCAAACTGGATTAATCACTGTTGTAAAGTTTTTGGGACTCTTGGGAAGCCTTGGACCATGAATTGTCCTATTTTATGGATCTACTTTCAAAACATCAGCTGATTGCTTTCTGTTCTGGCACTTCTTAGTGTGCAAAACCTCCCTGAACATGGACACAACATGTCCCTGAAAAAATGGACACAACACTCCACAGAAAGAAGCCACATTTCTAAATGTGTTTATAAAATTGGAACATAAAACTTTATTTTGTTTCTTTGTTTCTGGTAGAATATATCTTCAATTTTGCTTACTAGTCCAAATTTCTATTCTATAAAACCTAAATAATCTACACTTCTAAGCAATCTATACTAACCTATATATTACTAATTCTAAACCTAAGTAACAATCTTTAAAACACTTGGGGGAGTTCTAAACAACAACAATCAGTCCCTTTGAGAGCAGGAGGGTCCACAGTCTGCGCAACGTGGAGGAGGGAACTAGAAGAAGAGGAGGTATCAGGGGCCACCAGAAGCAAAGAGAGCTGGAGACATCCCTGGCAATGGCTGAGGCACTGGAGAACTGCTGCCTGGAGGGATATGAGCATGAACTGCCTGGTTCCTCTGCACTGGGCTCTGTGGGGATCTGCTGGTGCTGGTGATCCACTGTCCAGGAGAGAAGTGCAATCTCCTCTAGTTTCAAGTCTCCCTTTTCTCATTTTTGCTTCTTGTCTTCTCCTCCAGCAATACACTCAGAACAGAGCAGTGGTGCAGGCACATCCTCATCAGGGCTTGGTTCTCCTGATGCAAGAGGATCATCTCCTTGTAGAAGCAATGTCCCTGGTAGCAGCAGAGTCCCTGGCAGCAGGTCTCTGCAGAGGCTGAGGATATGTGGTCCTCCTGGAAGATATAGCACAGGGAGCTCGATAAAAGGGGACAAGGGTCCTCGGTTTGCTGAGACTGCTCTAGCTGGGTTTGGCCTCTTCTGGAGAGACTTGGGGCTGGCTGGGCTGCCCCAGGCAGCTCTTGCAGGAAGAAGAGCTGAGGCTGCCTCTCTTCCTGCCCCTGGGGCTCAGCCTGTGCCCAGTTCCTGCCCCAAGGCTCAGCTCCACCTCTGCCTCAGGGCTTTGGTCAAAGGGCTGGAAAAGAAGAGGCTCAGGACCCTTGGAGCCTGCCCAGGCTCTCAGTCCTCTACTGACACTGTGTTGGCTGAAGGCTGGTCCAGCTCCTGAGCCCCCAGCACCATCCCACCAGCCTGACCTCCCTCCCTCACCTCTTTCCAGTGTCTGCTGAGCCTTTTCACAATGTGCCATCCGAGGAAAACACCATTGATCAGCACACCCAGGGCTGAGCAGCTCCAAGATAAAACCTCTGGGACCAAGGGGTTCTGCTGCTCTGGGTCCTCCAGAACCACATCCAATGGCACCGTGTCCCCAGAAGGATGGCTGGAAGGGTCCAGCCTGACAGCCAAAAGCAGGAGCACATAGAGCCTCAGGAGCCACGAGATCCCCTGGCTGGCCATGCTGCTGCTGTGGGATGAGCTGCTACCTCTGCACAAGGCTCTGGCTGTCACTCCAAGTCTAGTTTGGTCACGGTCTGGGCATGGAGATGGAATGGGAATAGTTCTCAGACACCACCATGCTGTCCCCAAAGGCTGTGATGTCACAAGACCATTGCCTGGCACCCAGGAGATGGGGAAGGCAATGCAAGAACCAAGGGTCCAAGCCACATCTGTGCTTTCCTAAAAGGCTGGGATGGCATGGAATCACAGAATCAATAAGCTTGGAAGAGACTTCTGAGAGCACTGAATCCAAGCTGCTACCCATCACCAGCATTCCAACCAGACCATGGCACCAAATACCATGTTCAGTCTTTCCTTAAACACCTCCAGGGACAATGACTCTACCACTTCCCTGGGCAGCCCATTCCAGTATTTAATCAGCCTTTTGGGGAAAAAATTCTTTCTAATGTCCTACCTAAACCTTCCCTAGTGCAGCTATAGGCTATGTCCTCTTGTCCTTTTGCTGTTTGCCTGGGAGAAGAGGCTGACTCCCACCTGACTACACTCTCCTGTCACAGTTATCAGTAATGGAACAAAAGAGAAGTTGAAGTAGTCAATAAAATAATTCCCACTTAGAGATTCCCAGTTGTTTGTATAAAAATAGACATGTCCATTTTAAGAGACTTTTACTCTGCACAACTTGAAGAGTTCTGAGTCAAGGGTGAGGTAGAGCAGCAGTAAGTCAGCTGGAGTTCTGGCTTGAGCAAAGCCATCCTTCCGCATTGCTCGAAGACAGATGGAAATCTGTGAGGGAAATGAAGGCCTGACCATAGAGACCTGAGAGAATATCTATGGAATATTGTAACAGGGTGAGGAATTTCATGTTTGGTCTTTCTGCTGTGAGGAAAAGACACTCATGAGGATCTTGGATGCTGTTGACCTTCCTGCAGCTATTTTTTCAGCTCCTTCTGAAAATAAGTATTTCAGAGCCTTGATTGAGCCAGCTAAATTTTGCTCCTCATCCAAAGTGTCTGAAGAGGTGTATTCAGGACCCCACAGCAGCAATTCATGCTGGAGAAGTGTCTCAGGTCCTACACATTTTGCAGTTTGCACACAAACCCACTGTGTGCATTCCAAGGTCCAGAGTCTCCACTCTGCTCTAGAAGTCAGCGATTGATTTTCTAGTCTCATACACACTTGTTGTGTTTGATTTTTGCCACAAAAAAGCTGGGCTCCTGCTGAGATCTCTCCTCCTGAGAGATCTTTTTCTGCAGAGCAGGTAGAAGGGGGATACACCAACTCAATGAGGTTGGAAGAGACTCCCTGGCTTTGGGCTGTGAAATGTTTCCCCCTTCTTGTTCCAGGATTCAATCCACTCTGGAAAGCAGTGCACATTCTTCATTTCTTCAGCACAGCTTGCCCTGCTGTGAGGTGATGATGATGTGATGGTGAGGGCAGGGAGTGGTGTAGAAATATATACAAACCCTTTCCTGTGTCTTTGGCTCAGTTTGCAATCTCTAGTCAAATTCCTAAATCCAGGGTAGCTGTAACTATTTACAGGTTTGCACATGAGTTCAAGGCTTGAATATGTGACTGCATGTGATGAGACAGACCACTCTATGTAGGTAGTGACTGCCAAAACCAGTGCAAGCTCAGGTCCTTTGTGAATATAAACCACTAATGAGGGAGTACATGTTGTCCAGGTTTGGGCTGAGATAGAGTTTATGTTCTTCTTAGTGGCTGGTACACAGCTGTGTTTTGGACTTAGGATGAGAATCATGTTGATAGTACATTGATGTCACTGTCTTTAGTTCAAATCATGAGTTTTACCTGTTTGGTTTTTTTCCCTATCCAACGGGAGGATGTGAGCAATCACTTGTGTGATGTTTAGCTGCCAGGTTAAACCACAACCCATGTGAATAATAGAACAGAAAGGGACTAACACTCTTTAATTAATTGCCAGCTTGGGATAATCCTTTACTCTGTAGCAAATAATGAAGAATGAAAACAAATAAAAGGGAATTTTATGACCAACAAGAAGATAACTTTCCAATAGCTTGGTTCATTAGTTGGCAGGGAAGACTTTGCAGCAAATAGGTTCATTTTTTAATTTGAACTTAGAACAGAACACAAAAAAACATGTAACTGGAAGTGACAGAAAAATAGATTAGATCTCAATCCAAAGCTTTCATAAATAGTCCTTAGAGTGGTGAACAAGTTTTCCTGATGTCCAAACTTCTGACATCAGAGTGAATGATGAGGTTGTGTTTCTTTTCTTTGCCAAGTTAATTTTGTACTCTACCAGCCTCTATGTAAATATGGGGATATTTGTAGTTCTGTTCTTCAACTGGAGAAACCTATTTTCTGAACTGCATATGCTTGTGTAAGTTTTGCACACCCTTTTGGGGTAATTAAGCATTGGCTGCTGAGTTATAGTGAGTTTAATGCAATAAGGTGTCTCTTCTGTTACTCCTGAGCTCTTAAATCCACATTAGGATGCAGATTTTTGTCAAGTAACTTCAGCAGTCTGAGTTGTCTGTCTAAACTACTTATTTCTGTCCCTTTGTAGCTCTGGAGAGACATAGTGTGTCTGCTGAGTATTTCATCCCACTTATATTGGACATCTATCTTAGATTGGGATGAATCACCTTCTGAAATTACCAATCTCTGCCGTGTGATCACTGAGGAAGTTTAAATAATGTATTAAGAATTGCTGTCTCCTTTAAAGGACTGCAGCCATATGTGTGTTACCCTACTATTGCCTGCAATCCTTCCACGCTGATAGGGATTACAGCAACTGGAAAGATCTGTGTTTTCCCCTACCCTCTTTCATCCTCTCTTTGGAAATAAACTGAGTGGTCAGATCTGATAGACCTCACAGCTCAACAGAGAGGAAATCAGCAGATCCTGAGTGTTTTCTCCAAGAAATTATCAGATATCTTCGGTAAATCAGGGCCTACGAAGTCGTACACTTGATCCCAAATAACTGTACCCTTATGTGTTCTTGGAACTGGAAATCCTGGAGGGAAAGGAAAAAAAAAGGCATCTCATATTAATTCCCTTTCTGCAACAGCAATCAAACCTCCCATTTATGCCCTCCCAAAGGGTCTGAGCCTGTTCTGGGCAAAGCTGACAAAAATTCAGTACCATTTCCACAGCTGGAATTAGGATTTCGTCTGTTTGCTGAGACTACCAACAAGAGGATAATTTGCTGTCAATTACAACCACAGCTTTAATGTCATGAATATATTTCTCCTGCAGGTCTCAGTTTTGTTTCAGTTAAAGAATTGATGTGCAATAAATATTCTGAGTCTGCATAGGTCTTGGCTGGCCTTGAATCAGGTGAGATTTCCTACCTCTCAACTAAAGTTCAGCAAATATTGCCCCCAGCATCAACATGATTACAATAAATGACTCAAATAAGTGCCCTAAAGCACTACCAACACAAAAAGTAGCTGTTACTTAAAAAATTCTAAAAATCTTTCAGTTAATCTTAAAGACAAATTAGGTTTTAAAGGAAGAGTCTTTAAATATCTGAATTTAAATTACAACTTGTAGAAAATTACTAATTGGTCAACCTTCACCTCACACTGTTTATTAGATCTGATTTTAGCAGTTTAAGCCTATAAGCATTTCTCAGGCTTTTGTTTAACCAAGGCAACTTGAGATTGACCAAATACTTTTCCAGACTGGCACCATTTTGTCCTTTAGAGGTAGTGACAATGACACTCTCATCTCCATCCTTTAATATGTTTCTATTTCAGTTTTAATATGAAGCTCAATCAAGAAATAACTATGACTAAAGCAGGTATAATGAAATATTCTGAGCCTCCATCTATCCCCCAGTAGGAGAGAACACTAAGACTAGAACTTATTTATACATTTTACATGGTTTCCAGTTAATCAGCAACAGAACTAGAGCAAATTGCAAAATTCTCGTGGTGTCTATTAAACATTTTCTTCTAAGTAAGTAAATTAAAGAGATTTACTAATTCAAGTAGAAACTTCATGGATTGATATTGGGTGAGAGATACTAAACACAGAGGGACATGTTAAATCTGTACAAAATGCAAAATACTTCTCAGATCTCTGCTAAATTAATTGAATCCCTTTTTGCATGTTTTAAGGCACATCCGATTTCATAAATATTGATATACTGTAGTGGAAGGTGAATATTTACAAAGAAAGCACAAGAATGGCAGAGAAATATTGTTTAGCATGACAGCAGTGTCTGCACTGGGTTAGACTTTGGGACATTCTGTGTTTTCACTGTGACCCTAAATCTACCTCAAAAGGCCAGTTTCACTGAATATTCTGGTGTGGGAGTGGATACCTATTTTAGAAGTACCTGGGATTTGAATATCTGTCTTCTCTCTTTACAAGCTATATGAGTTTATGGATATCCAAATGAAATCCATTCAGACAAGATTTAGCCAATGTTTCTGAGGTGAGAAGCAGCACCGAGCAATGGTTTGCTGGCTTTTTGGACGAGCATCATCAATGCTCAAATCTTCTGCTGGATCAACAGGAACTTTTGGACATAAAAGGTTCAGTTAATGAATGTGCTAATATTTCTACTCTATCATGTGATAGAATCATAAAATAGTTTGTTGGAAGTGACCTGGAGTATCATCCAGTTCCAACCTACCTGCCATGGGCAGGGACAACTCCCACTAGACCAGGTTGCTCAAATTCCCATCCAACCTGGCCTCGAACACTTCCAGGGATGGGACTTCTCTGGGCAGGGCTAGGGCCTCACCATCATCACATTAAAGACTTTCTTCCTAAAAATTGGTTAGTTAATTAATTAATTAAAATCCAGTGAAGCCCACGCTGCCCACCATGGCCTCAGCTACAACGAGCTTTGTGAATCATGGTGCTTCAATCATTCTCTGTCCTGTCTGGGCCTTTGAAGTACTCTGAGGAAGTCAACTTTTTTCATTTTCAGAAATGCACCCTCAGTCTCTGGTCTGACTTTGCTGACCTTACTCTGTTCTTTCCCCGAGTTCTAATTTTGCAAGGAAGAAAAGCTCATCCATTCTTCTTGTTAATGTTTGCGTTGTTGAGGCATCCAAAAAGAGCAGTCAGAGGCAGAAATATGAGAAAACTGGTCATGGGAAGGTCAGTAGCACCGACTCTGAGTGGGTTTGTGGCTGCCACCGTAACACAGATGATAAACAAGTTTTGCTTTAACTGCAAAGACCCGCTGGCAGTGAGGAGAAAAGGAACCTGCAGGAGAGTTTATGATTGAAGAAAGCTCTGTGTCGTGCACAAAGGCAATGCTGGCTCTATGATGGGACAGAGGTGTTCGCAGCATGTTCTTCAGAGATAAAGATCAGATCTTCTTGATGAAACCCAAATATTGGTACATGGTTGCTTCATCAACTTTTCAGAACATCCTTCAAAAGCATAAAACCAACCAAATCTTGCTTCTACTCAACATTGTAACACAATTCTCACAGATTTTGATTCAGTTCCAAAATCTTTAGAAAACATGGTGATTTTCAGTTCTCCTGACTAGAAAGACTGCATCAAAACCATCTATGCCCATTTGGGCCAACTGGTAATTTCAACAGAATCACAGAATTGTTAAGGTTGGAAGGGACCTCTGGAAATCATCTCATTCAGCCTCCCTGCCAAGACAGGAGACAGTGATGAAAATTCTTGCAAAGATAGTGAGTTTATCCCTGCACAAAACAAATGCAATAAAAGAAAAGTCAACTTGCATCTTTACTAGAAGAAGATGGGGATGTTGTTGCTTTCAGCTGTCTCCCCACCTTTCCCTCCATCCCTGTGGATTAATAGCTGAGTTACTGGGGAGACTGAACTACTGAGCTATAGCACAGAATTTTCTCATAATCCAAAGTCATAGGAGGTTTTTCTGGAATTCCTGCAGGCATCTGAAGCCACTTAGAAATTACTGAGCTGCATTGTAGAAAGGGAGGGAAGGATGGTTGACCCAAGGGTTGTTCTCCACTAGTCATGCCATGGTCTGACTCTCTTCCTGCCAGACAGAACAGGACCCTCACACTGCTTTGTGGGAATGACGATGCATTGATTTAGGGAAATGCCATCCTTAGGGAAACTAGAAAACAAACAAACAAAAAAAATCTATTTCCCCTTTGCTTACAGTCTTCCAAACTTTTCCATTTTTTTGTAGCAAGAAATGGACTGAGTGTAAAATTCAGTATCACTTCATGGTTCTCTTATGTGTTTCATTCGGCTACTGAGCTCTGTGGTGCTAAAACATCATCCCAACTTATGCATTATTTACTAGTTAATATCTCAAAATAAATGTCTTCAAATAGAATAATTTTCTTCCTCTTGCTTGTCTGCCTGAGGGCTAAATCTGAGTAACAGAACACCTCCCTGATAATGTGCAAAAGACTCAAACCATGACATTGGGGTCACCAAACCTCTGTCAGAGTTGGACCCTGGGACACTGAGAAATTTGTAGCAATGTCTCTGCCTAAGTCAGGGTCAGTGTTTCTCTGTCCAGGACTCTCTTCCATCCCTGCCTTTCAAACAGTCATTTTAGCCTGCACACTTAAGGATTTCAGGGTTTAGATGTTTCTGTGTGGCAGAAAGTCCATCAAGGGACAGTCTGGCTGGGTCAGAAGAACACTATTCTCATAGTCTTCACAGAGAAAGGGGTTTTCTCTGATTGTCTTAAATGAATATATTAAGAAAAGTGTAAATTTCTATGCTAGGAGAAAGGTTAAGTTTTTCAGCCCAGGATCAACTTTCTAAACTCTCTAATCTAAATGAAGCTTGAGATATTTTATAAGATATTTTCACTTGCATAAAAGAAATTAATATATGCAGGGCTTGGTCACTACACACAGTAAAGAGGCCTCCCAACTTCAGAAGGTAGAAATTTATGGAAAAGAAAGTCCAGAGTGGGAAAAACCAGTTAGTTCTGTCCTTATTTTATAGAGGGAGGCCCAAGAGGGACAAGAAGGCCATGGCTACTTATATGGCCTTCACAGGAGTTCATGCTGTGCTGAAAGAGGATGCCTTGAATCACTGAATCCTAGAAAGGTTTTGGGTTGGAAGGGACTTTAAAGATCATCTCATGCCCGTAGAGAGCGTAGAAACAGCCACACTGTGATTTGGGTGGTCGTAGGAGGGAAGGGCTTATATTCTGGGTGCTAAAAAGAAGAAAAGCATCCTCTGACTAAAAGAACAGGATGAAAATAAGATGAAGGCAGTGAAGACAGCTTGGAAAAGTGTGTACTTTACAATCTACTGCTTTGGGTACAGAGGAAAGCCTGAAGTGATTAATTCATGTGCCAATAATCACGAAGCAGACAGGGAGCAAGGTTAGGAGTAATACCCTGCTGAGTCCACAGCCAGAGCTGTGCCCACAAAGCCATTCTGCTCACAGCAGAGCTCTGCAGCTCACAATTTGCATCCCTTCCCTGTAGATTCACTTGCCATTGCAACACTTGGCAAAGCACTCACTCTGAATTTCAGAGAAATTTGCAGAAGAAGCAAAACATGGCCATTTCACGATTTAAGAGCTTTCTGGAGAGGCTGGGAAAAGGTAAAAAAAAAGAAAAAGAAAAGAAAGAACAATGGTCAGGGTACTTAGCCACTAATAGCAAATTATCTAATTATAAAGGACACAAGACCAAAATTAACTAATTTTTAACAAATTTCTCCTCCTTACCGCCATCAACCTCTAATATATGCGCACCTCTAGCAGTTACCTGGCAGTTATCCACAACATTCACTAAATTAAGCAGGTTCCAAATGGGCCCAGTATGGGCAGCACATGCCAGTGTTGGCTCTCCAATGAACCACATAATGTTCTGCAGCATTTAGCTGCTCTCAGCAGCTCCATTAGTCAGGGTGTGTGAACCTCATCAGCTGGAGTGGATGCACACCAGGAAATGTGCTTGGAAGAGTGGACACATTTGACTTTCATGAGAGATGAAGAGAAAGAGAACCCTGGTTGTTCTGCTTTGGCTTCTCTCCACTCCAGTGGCATCTATGCAAATGTAATCCCATCTTTACTCTCATCCAGAGTGATGCCATCTCCCTAGGCTTCTATTTTTGTCTCAGTTTTGTATGTCCAGAGCAGGCAAAGATACCTAGAAGGGACCTGAAATAGGGTAAGGCAATTACCAAGCATTTTGGGAAAGAACAGCTGAAACTTCAGAGGGTGATGTTGTTGTCAGTGTTCAGTCAGCAACTAGAGGGAGTAATGGTCGTAAGTATTGGGAAAAAAACCCTCAGCTTGATTGAGGCAAGATGGAAATGTCTGCATTTCAAGGACTGGATTTCAATATCCAGTCTCTGCTGGGTCAGTTCAGCCTGGACTGCCTCTAGAAACCATATCTGGTTTGTTCCTGAATCAGTGACTAAAGATGCCTCTGGGAAACTTGACTGTCTGATGCTTCTGGTATCTTTTGAGAGTTGTGTTGCTCTTTCTTGGCCTTCCAAGTGGGTCTTCTTGCCTTTCCTCTTGCCTTCTCTCTTTCCAGAAGGCCCAACACCACCAGAGAGAGAGATGAGGGATCAGTTTCTTCCTCTGGCCTGAATAAATGAACAACTGACACTGTTTCTGAAAATATCTCCTACCTTATCACTTGGTCCTGGGTGGCCATACTTCCAGCTTCACACACTAGAGTAGTCTCCAGTTAGACTGGAATTTCCTCCACAGGGATGCATTTATTTACCCTGTATGAAGACTTGTCCATCTTTGCCAGAATGATTTAGGAATAGTCTTAAGCAAGTACTGACTTTTGAAACTGGTACAGCTGGAGACAAAAAAAGAAAAGGTGCTTGTATCCTTATGTCATATGGAAAATATGGGATAATACATTGAGAACCTCAGAGAGTTGAAGAAAACATAATCAGCATGTGCTGAATGTTTTTTCTATAACATTCGTCATCAACAGATACATCGTCATTTCGCCATTGATTAAAATCCACCAGATATTAATGTGAGATGTTGTAATCTCTGTAGTTCCCTAGATCAGAATTGTTTAGAGAACAAAAAGGCTGCTAATCCTCTCTTTGGATAGATAATTTAGTCACTCTGAGCACCAAGATGTCTCTGATTGCACTTCAAAGGAGAATGTATGGACTGCCAGTATCTAAAAAAAAGAACTGTAAATATATACTCACACCTTGCACCTGAATCAATGCAAAAAATGGAAGGAAGAAAGTTCCTATGAGAAACCCTTATAACTGCAAGGTAGAGTCCGTATCATGTATCTATTATTTTTTTCTATCTCAAAGTGAGGTGTTTACTGTTGACTTGTCAACCAGAATTCTTCTACAGTCAATAGAGATGAATAGGCACCTAGAGAGAGTGAGTCACCTTATCTATCTTAGGGAGGGATGAATCACCAACTAGAAGTGCATTTCTTTCTCCATCTTTGGTTTCAGACCTGAAGAGAAACATGAGCAACAGAAAGATGTGTTCATGTTTTTCCAACTGCGTAAAATGCCATAATAAAAAGTATTACCTCTCCTTATAAGCTCTGTCTTGCTTATGTCTCCAAACCAACATGATGGCAATGACAATGTTCTCCTCTGGAGAGAGCTCAGTTCAGCCTAGAGACTTACCTTCCTGGGAGATGAAGTCAGGTGACATGAATCCGATGCAAACTGTTTACAAAATTCCACGTAAAAGTTATACATACTTTTCCAAAGGCTATGAAGGATGCTTTGAACACTTTAAAGTGTTTTTCAGATACAGAAGATGTTTATCTGATTCATTCTCTCTCTGTGAAAGTTGTGTAGGTTACATTAACACTTCTTATCAAGTTTTGCATACAATTGCCATGAGATTCAATGTGATTAAAAATAACATGCTTTGAAATGCTTTGTTCGTTTTTTTCACCCTTCCCCCTCAGAACAGATTTTTTTTCTGGCCAGTTCTGAGTAAACAACTAAGGAATTCAGGGAATTTGTCAAAGGACGTAGCCTTTAATTCATTATCGACTCCTAAACAAACTCAGAAGAAAATTGACTCTGTATGTCTCTAATATGAAAGTTATCCTCAGAATGCTTAGCACACATGGTCTAATTGAGTCAAATATTCTAAAAGGACTATAGTTTTAATGTTTCAGAAATATAAATGAATATTGCTAAAATCTCTTCTACGCTGAAGTTCTAATTACACGATTGTAGTTCCAGGCTATAAAACACTTGATTTGTGAACATGGTCTCATGAGATGAACCTGAGACTTTAAATCCTAAAGGCCTTGACACATAAGTAAGGCTTCATTGAGGTAAAACAAATCTTCGAATCCTTAATTTGCCTAAATGGGAATGTAGGTGGACTTTTGGGGAAACTTCTAATTTTTCCAAGGTAAAACAGGTCTTCAAATCCTTAGTCTGCCTAAATGGGAATGCGCATGGACTTTTGGAGAAACATCTAATTTTTCCAGTCAGAGTGAACTGATCCAGAATTTCAGATTGCAGAATTTATTTTTTTTTAATTATTTTTGTAATTTGTGAAATTGTCCCTAAATAATATTTGCATGCATGGCCAAAACAGACACTTGTATACACCTGCTTTTTCTTCTGTGTGATCACATTTTCCAGTGTGGATTGAAGTGTTTGTACATCTGCCTGTGGCTATCAGTGGACCAGAAATCATTGGTCAGCTTTACTGTGAATGGCCAGGGTAAGAACAAATTCAGAAATCCCACGACATGCAGGAGAATACAAAGTCTAATGATCATAGAATCATAGAGTGGTTTGGGTTCTAAGGGACCTTAAGATCATCCAGTTCCAATCCCCCTGCCATGGGCAGTGACACCTTCCACTAGACCAGGTTGCTTAGAACCACATCCAACCTGGCCTGGAACACTTCCAGGGATGGGGCATCCCCAATGTCTCAAGGCAACCTGTTCCTGTGCCTCACCACCCTCACAGTCAAGAATTTCTGATATCTAATCTAAGCCTACTCTCTTTCAGTTTGAAGCCATTCCCCCATAATCCATCACTCCATGCTCTTGTAAATAGTCTCTCTCCAACTTTCTTGTCAGCTTCCTTCTGGTACTGAAAGGCCAGAACTAGGTCACACCAAAACCTTCTCTTCTCTAGGCTGAACAATCCCAGTTCTATCAGCCTTTCCTCAAAGGAGACGTGGTCCATCCCTTTAATCATCTTGGTGCCTCCTTTGGTTTCATTCCAAGAGATGCGTGTTCTTCCTGTGCTGGGGAGCCCAGAGCTGGAGGCAGCTCTGCAGGTGGGGCCTCACCAGAACAGAGTTTCAGATCTGTTAAGCACAAGAAGAGAAACTGCACAACACAAATGCAAGGCAATTCACTGTAAAGTTAAGAACCTGTTTCTTTAGTGCATTTTTTTCTATTGTTAGGGAAAAATGAAGACAGTGTGAACTAGAAGTACAGCTCAGTTCTTTTAGACTTGTTAATGAAAAGCACGAAAAGGTTCAGCTGGTGAAAAGTGACATATTTCAACCAGCTCCGTGGGTGTCACGTCAACGTGTACCATCTGAAATCCTGGCACAACGAACAAAGATATTAAGACATGGCTTGTTCTTTCATGCCTAAAGCCAGAATGTGACAATCCAATGAAGAAAACTGCGCAACAGCCATTAAAAAACATTTTAGCACTTTGGAAACCAAGCGACCACATTAGAAAGTTTAAGTGGACTAATTACTTGAATTACATTATGTTACAAACCTAAGCCGAGTTTTTACAGCCCTGTATTTCAGTCCTTGCTGTTTCTTGCTAATGAAGTTGGCTATAAAATAAACAGGATGATGCTCTGGTTTTTACTGACCTGCCAAACGTAACAACTTTTTACAGCTCAGAGCAGGGGCAGAATGCAGGGGATGAGGACTGAGTTAACAAGCTCTGTGTAAACTTGCATTCTCCGAGCTGTAGGGAGAAGCAATATTTGTGCATATCACAAAAATTTGGCTCAGTTCACAGTCAAACACGTCTGTCCCTCAATCCAGCAAATATGCAAGTCATGTTTTGGCACTTGTCCCTGTGCCAGATGGTTTCACATGTGACAACACTAGAAGCAGGATTGATGTGATCTCTTCACAGTCAGCATAAGGAAGGTTTTGTACGATGAAGGGGTAGGGCATTTAAGTTCACTATGTCTGGTAGTACAGACTGAGGGAGTTCGTTCTCTTTATGTGCAGCAGCAATGCTCTGATATTACAATTCTCATACTGCACTGCGAATCCTTGTGCCTGGGCACAGGATCATGTAAATAGAGCTGTGGTACTGAAATTTGTTCCACAAAGCATAACTCCACTTACGTCCGGCAATATCCTTCCAAATTCCAGGGGGGACAATTTTCTTAACATAATAAAAATCAAAACGGCTGCAGAGTCCAAGATCCTTTTGCTTGGGGCAAGGGATCTCATTTGTCAGGTTTTGAGGACTTTTAAAAACACAGCTGCAATTAAATGCAGCCTTGAGCTATTAGATGCAATTAGTGCAAAAATTCACACTGTCCATTAGTGGGCTGATCCCCACGGATGGATATTTGCTACCTGCAGTTGCGAGAGTATTGGGAGCTTCTTGCTCCAGTCTTCCCACAGAAAGGGTAAACCTGTTAATTGTTAGGTGACATTTCTGTTTTACTCTGATAAACAGGCTTCAACTTTGTGAGTAGAGTGATTGAAAAATGAAAACATCACCGGATAGAATCAATTTAAAAGGTGGGGAATCACTGCCATCAGTTTATGCTTGCTGAGACACGTCCAGATTGTTTTACTGTCATGGCATTTCTTAGCGGTCTTGGATTCTTGAGAGGTTTGCATGGATGCCGTATCCATCATGACATGTTGTGAGTGCTTAAAGGAGTGTTTTCCTCTTCAGGAACCTGCAAGCTTGTCCTCTGGGCACACTGTAGCTTAGAGCAGTCTGCAGCCTGTAGATTTTGCATGATGCTTCTGTCAACCTTGGAGAAAATGTCATGATAGCTCCCCTTGACTTTTGCTGAGCTACAATCATGAGAAGTGCTGATATGCCACAAAAGAAATCTGTGGAGCAAAACCTGACTAAACTGGCCTTTAGAGAATCCCTAAAAGAAATTCAGAGGTAATTATTTTATTGGGATTTATCAGATCTGATCAAAATTACATTTATCTAGTTATTGTTTTTAATAAGACCTCAGGAAAGTAACTCAAAACCTTTGGCTAAAGCAACTGAAACACTCCACTGGTGTAGTAGCCACTGACTTAACTACAGGGTGGATGCTGCAATACTGCAATTTAACATCTTGAAACCAAGTCCCTGTGTGATTCCCACTGCACTCTTCCCATGATGTATTTTATGCCATACTGCCAAGATTCTGACCATTCCTTACTGGTTTAGCATAGGTCCAAAGATTACCCACTTGGCTTGGCAGCAAGTAGGACAAGGGGGAATGGCTTCAAACTGAAAGAGAGTGAGTTTAGGTTAGGTATTAAGAAGAAATTCTTTACTGTGAGGGTGGTGAGGCCCTGGAATAGGTTTCCCAAAGACACTGAGGTTGCCCCATCCCTGGAAGTGTTCAAGGCCATGTTGGATCGGGCTTGCAGCAACCTGGTCTAGTGGAAGGTGTCCCTGCCCATGGCAGGAGGATTAGAACAGGATGATCTTTAAGCTCCCTTCCAACCCAAACCATTCTATGATTCTATGATTTATAAATAATTTGTTGTATCAAAAACTTCAGATTTCACTCTGGTGAGGAAAGGAAATGTTATTGGTCTTTTCCTAGAGCAGTGGAACTGAGATTTAAAAGTTCCTGCCTGTTTTGAATTCAATGGGAAAGCTCTGGACGCAGTCACCCAATCACTTTGGAGAAGAAAAATGCTGACACGATACTCTGTATGTTCACCATGTTTAGAGATTTCCTATGTATGGGGGTGTTTCTTATTTACATAGAAATTTTGACCTGTTCAGGGAGTTTTGTTTTCAATGACACAGATGTAGCACTGGGGTTCAGAGCATTGGTTTTTGTTTTCTCTTGCTGATGTTAACACCAAACCTTCCTACTGTTTAATTAAGCCAATATCAGATTGATGATATGGGACAAACAGAGAGAATGTCACAAGAGAAACAGCAGCCAAAAGAGCCTGTCCTGAAGAAAGAAATGAACTTAGAAAGCAGTGATAATTGTTCATCTTCCAGTAAGTTTGGGGAATCAAAACCATGACATAAAACTTTGAATTTATAGGCAGCTCAGATGAAAGATATAAATTGTTTATTAAAAATAAATAAAGAAAGAGGAATTTTATTTCACAGTCTCTCTGAATAGATGATTTCAGTTTGGGCAGGTATCCAAGACTTTATGCATTTTGCATTCTTTGTGAAAGAAAATTTTCTCAAGATAGGCTGCTTGTAGGAAGAGAAGCAAAGCTGTAGAATGGCTCTTGTAGAAAATCACAGGAATGTTGTGCAGAAATTATCAGAGATATTAATACATGGATGGCATTAAAATGCTATTTTTCTTCCTCTGACTGCAGTGCATAGCAAACACCAAACCAGACATGTTCTGGTGTTCATTATCTGTAGACAGTTAAGTTAGTTCAAATGCAGACAGTAAAAGTGACTCCAAAACTCTCCAGACGTAGTAAAAGGAAAAAAAACACCAACCTGTGTTGTATATTCCCCAGTGAAGTAGATCCTACCTGGTATGATAAAGACAACAACATGCCGAAATGCCTCTTTGCCTAATGATCATGTTTGGGTTGGGTTAGATGGAAGTGTCTTCGGAAATGTTTACCAATTATAAAGGTGGAATATATCTCAAGTTATGTGCATGATGATATTGATCACTGTAAATGTCATCACATGGAAACACAGGACAGTAAGGACTGTCTTCCTGGGTTAAATGCCACTGGATATCCTGCAGGCAATTCACACTCCACCGGTGTTCAGCTGGGATGTGAGGGGACTATTCCCATTTTGAGGTCTCTCTTCTGAATTCTTATAAATACAAAGTTCCCTGAATGGGTGTTTTGGGTTCAGGGCTGAACAAGCCTGTCCAGCCACATCAATGCTGTGTCTTGCTCTGGCTTTCAGATGAAAGGAATTGGTGCTCGTCTTGCCCTCAGAATTTCTGGGTTCCCAACTGCAATGACCTCCAAGAACAGTTTCCCAAAATGAAATTACCACAAAGGATGATCCTTGGGATGCCATTCTTGGAATTACCCTGTTAAGGAGTAAGTTGTTTCAGGACTGGCAAGATGCAGCCTGTTTGAAAAGAGAGTTGATCTAAACACAGAAAAGTTCAATTGCTAAGTTTTGCCTTATTTTATTCCAGGAACTGCCACTTAAACTCTGATAAGCAGCCTAACAACCTGATGATGTGTCTGAACAGACACTTCAGAGGAATGTGAAATGGAAATAAACACCTCACAGTGGAAACATTCACCCTGCAGGTGAAAAAAAAAAAAAAGTTGGATGAAACATAAGCTTTAAAGTTTTGGAGCTGATTAGTTTTTTCTCAGTATTTTAAATTCAAGCACTACTTATTCTTTCCAGCCATTTCAATGTTAATCCACTATTAAATGGGTTAAAGAGGCACTGAAAAAATCATGACAGACTTTGTAACTGCCAAAATAACACTCTGACAAAGTGTTTTTTGGAGGAAGAAATCTAATTAGTTCATTGGTTAATGAAGTAAATCAAAGGATATTGGCTACAGAACCAGTCTCATTCGTTGCTTTCACTTAACTCCTAAACCAGGCTGGGACATTTCTCTTCGTGGCCTGGTTATTGTCCCTGTGCAAAGCAAGAGGAATAATGTAATTAGTGTCAGGGCTAATTGGTGACACATTTTGTGACAGGCTGCCCTGGCAGAAACATTCTGATGTAGCATAATCCTGTATTATCATGAACATAGTATGACACAGTTCTTAATGTTATAAAGGGGAAAAGGAAGAAATGCTCCAGTTTCCATTGTATTCTCGTTATAAAAGGTTGCTGGAAGCACTATCCTGTGATTATGTTTGAAACTATTTTTCTGTATCTGTGCTAAATTGATTTCTTGGTATGGATACTGTACATTGTGTGCTATTCTACATTTCTGATAATTAAGCGTTTGAACCAATCTGCAGGGTAAATAATTATCTGAGCAGGTTTAGAGATGCAATAAAGTAACTGAGTCCAAATGAGGGTGGGGTTCAATGTCATCTGCCTAAACAGTCCCTGCTCAGCCAGTGATCTCCCACCCCTTTAAGAACTTTAAGAGCCACCCACCTGCCCAGCATGAGACACACAGTGTAATGCGTAGTGACAGGACAAGGGGAATGGCTGTAAACTGAAAGAGGGCAAGTTTAGATTAGGTGTTATGAAGAACGTCTTCACTGTGAGGGTGGTGACACCCTGGCATAGTTTGCCCAGAGAACCTGTGGTTGTCACATCCTCTGGAAGTGTTCAAAGCCAGGCTGGATGGAGCTCTGAGCAACCTGGGCTAGTGGAAGGTGTCCCTGCCCATGGCAAGGGGGTGGAATCCAATGATCTTTAGGGTCCTTTATAATCCAATCCATTTGATGATTCTGTGACGATTCTGTGATTATGAATCTCCTGTACATAAGCTAGTGGAAAAGCTGCATAAACTGGGCTCATTAATTTTATCTTTCAGTGGAACTGGGCTATGGAAAAAGGGCAGCAGGATTGAGCCAGAACCAGCTGCTAACTGGCACTGCACATATTTCAGTGGATGGCAGGGGAAGCCTGGAATGATGGATATGGCAGCAACCCCATCACTGCCTTGTGGGGTGCTGTAAAATAAAATAGGTGGCACTTCAGAAAGACCTTTGATCCTTTTTTAGCAAGAGATGTTTCCCAATCAATTGTTTGCCTTGGAACAAAATCCCATTGAACATGAACCAAGTTTTGTTGCTTGGGACCAAATCTTTATGTCACAAGGCTGGGGTTTGGATCTGAATACATTCATGGGTAGGGTACTAGTTAGTAATTTTTATGCAGAAATTACATGTACACTGGAAATTTTGCAGCCTGGCCTCCAGGGAATTCATCAGATTTAAGTATTACCTGTAGCATTGTATTTGAGTGAAAGGGCAAAGAGAGGGGCATTTATCTTATCAGTATATTGACTTTCTTGCAATATTGTTATTCTTTCTGGAGATGTAATAACACAATGTCGTGTTTGCATAGCAACAAGGTAAAGGTTTCTTTTTTAAATGCATGGTTCTGCCCTGAAAAAGAAAACCTAACACCATGGCAACACACAGTGATTCCTCCATCAAATATACTCACAAAAAGTGCTTTGCTCAATTTAGGAATCATTATTAAAAAGAAGGAAGGCATTAACAAGATTGCTTCCAGATTTTGGAGTGGGTTTTTTTTAATATATATATATTCACCAGCATTATTACCTTCACCTTATTTATTAGCTAAGTATTTATATCTGCACAGACTCCTACAGTATTCTCCCTGCTAACCCTCCTGCTCCTTTACCATCTGTCACTTCCAACAGTGAAACTGAATTTTTTTTTTTCCAAGTCTGCTAAAATACTGTTAAAAGCAGACAAGTTCCACCCATCTGAGCTTTTAGTTAAAAAGCATTTGCAAGCCTTCATGAGCATATCTAAGAATAAGGGAGACAATATGTGCACATCTGCACCAGGAAAAGCAGTTTCTCCACTGGATCAGTAAGTGCTTCACCTTCCCACACAATCTGTGTGACTGCAGAGTCTGTGCTTCGCTTTGGGAATTGCAGATAAGTGCTGCTGAGGAAAACCAGCTCTTTCTTTCAAAAGCCTGGATCTCCCTCCAAGTGATTGACTTCAGAAGGTAGCAGGACCAGTGGTTTTCAGACACTTCCAAAAAAAAAGAAAACAAAGTATTCCAGTGAATCTCCAACCAAAAAAAAAAGACTCAAGAAAAACGGAAACTACAAACACAAACATTAAAAGCAACCAAACAAATAAACAAAGCCAAAACAAACAGCTGATCCTCATATCATTTCCAAGCCTTTCAAAATACAGCATCCTGAGACTCAGCTTTCCTTTGCCTGCAATCTCTCTCTGCCAGACTCAGCTTTGAATCACAAGGAAAGAAGGGAAAACAGAAAAAGATAAAATAAGGCACTTAAATCCACGACCAAGCTGTCATCGTTTAGCAGATACTCTTCAAACCTTACTGCTCTCTACAATTATCTGAAAAGAGTTGTAGCCAGGTGGGGATCGGGCTCTTCTCCCAGGTAACAAGTGAGAGGACAAGAGGAAACAGCCTCAAGTCGCACAAGAGGAAGTTTAAACTGGATACTAGGAAAAATTTCTTCACTGAGAGGGTGGTCAGGCATTGGAAAAGGCTGCCCAGGGAAGTGGTGGAGCCAGCTTCCCTGGAAGGATTTTAAAGACATGTAGAAGTGGCACTTGGGGACATGGTTTAGTGGTGCACTGGGCAGTGCTGGGTTAATGGTTGGACTTGATGATCTCAAAGGTCTTTTCCAACCTTCATGATCCTATGATTCAAAGGTAACTGTGAGCTACTGGAAGCTCATTTATCCTGTGGTGGAATGGGTTTAAGCTAAGAGAGATCTTCTTGCCCCTGCCTGGCACTGTGACTGCCAGCGAGTAAGATGAGCAGAGGTGTGAGAAATTAACCCACCATTAAAAATCTTTACTATGAGTGTGAAACCTGGTTCTACTTCTAGAACTGTCACCTCCCAGCTAATCCCACGTGCTTCCTTACGAATTCCACCTCATGTAAAAGCTGATGGAAAATCATTTGTGTTACTCCAAGTGACAGGCCACAAGTCAGGCTTCCCGAAAACTGCACAGTTATTCCCTGATGATTTTTAGACAACTTTGTCCTAATATTAGAGACTGACTTTTGGAGTGGTGTGGCAGGAGGGCCTACCCCACTAAGACCTAAAATCCAGTCAGAGAATGCCAACAGTGCAAGCCATCATGCAAGCCCTCTGTGATGAGTTACCAGTGGCACCATGGTGCTGGTTTTGGTGTTGAATTACGCCAAAACCAGCCTGGTTCACCAAACTTCAAACACACATTCTGCCTTTTGAACTTGGATGTGACAGATAAGCTGGTCTGTAAATTTGTGACTAACAGTCAATCACTTTATACTATAAAAGTCCAGTCCCCTTCCATACAGTCAGGTTCTTCTGACATAGCCCTTCTTGGGTGGGTGTGTGTGGAGATTCTTCCCCTGGCTGGGGATGTGCTCCAAGGACACTCCTCGAGATTGAGGGAAAGAGATCTCCCCATGAGCCTTCATCTGGGTGAGTTACATCAAATCTCTACTTAATAATTATTTCTTTTTGCTAGTTTTAATATAATTGCTTTAACATAGTGCACTACTCTATCTTATACTATACTACTAGTAGTTTTAACATTTATATTGTGTAGCAAGTAATCCTAAGATCTTTGTCTGATCATTTGTAATAATAAATGATTCATTTTATATAAATATTCTCATTTTGCCAGTCATTAAAACCTGAGGGACAAAGCGGTTCAATCGCACCTCTGTAATTTCTTAAATTCAAACCCTTGACATAATCTGAGGCTGAGACTGGATCCAGCTGCACTCAGACTCCTCTCTGAGAGGGGGATTAGAAAACCAGGGAGTCCTTTCTGCACCTCCTGACTCAACAGCAAGGCTTCATTAATAAATTTTGTCTAAGCCTGCCACCCGTGACAAGTGGACTGAGTCCTCAGACCCTCAGCATGCACTGCCCCATGTCATTTCTGGGACAGGCTGTTCATCAAGGGGCTTCATCACACAACCTCCAGAAGAATTTTCCCTAAAATTATTAAAGGAAAAACTCCTCCAATTCTGAGCACCTTGTAAAAGCACTTTTTAAATATAATCTTTCCCCCAAGACAGTTGAATTTCTGTGAAGCTAAGCAAGTCGTGCAGCCAACATTTCATAAGAAGTGATCATAAATAAGTCTGCTTTTTAATATAATCCATTTAGAAAGATCTTTTATGGAGCATTCGTATTGTTGCTTAAGGCAATCATTCTTCTGGTAGGTAGAGCTATAAAATACATATGTGGTAAAAGCAAAAGGACAGAATTATCTCTAATAATGAACAGATTAATTGGCAATTTCAGCCCTCTTATATGTATATGATCAATACTTCAAGCCAAGACTGAGCAGCCTTCACCTCCAATTAAATATCATGCAAAGCCTACCAGCACTGAAGTTTCAAGTCTTGTACTCAGCTATTGTAAGGAATTCTGAAAGGTCAGACGAAAACTGGTTTCCATATAAACTTGTCAAGCAGGAAACAATTCCACAGCTTTACCCAAAGCTGCATTAGCATTTTTGCAACCATGTAATGCCCCAGAATTCACAAATTCCTTTAAAATGAAAGATTTGCCACAATTCTAGAGGGAGTATTTCCATAGGGATCAGATTAAAACACTGTTTAATATAACACCTGGCCTTTTACCACAAAGATGTTTGCATCAAAGTGCTGCATATTCAGTACATTTGTAATTTTTAATC
This sequence comes from Sclerurus mexicanus, assembly GCA_013396755.1. Taxonomy (NCBI): domain Eukaryota; kingdom Metazoa; phylum Chordata; class Aves; order Passeriformes; family Furnariidae; genus Sclerurus; species Sclerurus mexicanus. The sequence goes on along the minus strand of VWZF01004605.1, from coordinate 365,364 downwards.
ATTGAGTTTTTCCTGTACTGAAATTTTTATTCATCTAAAACTAAAAGCGAGCGTGGGAGTCATAAAGAGGATTTAGCCAGTATTCTGAGTCTCCGTTGGAAAATATCATTTGAGATTTTTAGGAGAAACTGCTATTCCAGAAAGATTTAATTCTGTGATTTATTACTTCACTTCCCTCCCTCTGTCTTTAGGAATGAGCCGTATTTCCTCTCCTACACTTAAGCAAAACTAGGAGAGTTTTACTTTCTCCAAATGGTGCCTGCCATCTTGGAGTACATTCACTCTTGATTTGGCCAACTCTTCTGAGGTGGTAAATACCCCCAGGCTGCCACTGACCCAGGGAATCCGGAGGGAAGCAGGTATAGGAAGGAGACACTTTGGGTGTGAAAAGGTGACTTGCAAGTTAAACCGTCACGTAACCTCACTTGTATATAACACAGATATTTACATTCCACTTCTCACCCCAGGTTCATTTTTACGAAGCAACAGTGAAAAATATGCACTTTAAGGATGAAATTCAGCTGAACTGTTTTGCTAAATGACTGTGAACCAGGATGAAATGCACCTCATTGCACCTTTGGTATAACAGTTGCACCTCTCTGACCAAAACCATTCCAAAAATGTGGGGGTTTGGCACTTGAGGATGATTTAATGGTGAACACAATGATGGTGCTAAGTTGATGGTTGGACTTCATGATCTTAAAGGTCTTTTCCAACTAATGATTCTATGACTTTATGAAAAAGGGAACCAGATTCCAGATTACATAAAGAATTTTTAAAAGGATGAATGTGACCAGGAAAGGGACAGAAAGCTTATTTCAGTAATGAGAGAATCATAGAATGGTTTGGGTTGGAAGGGACCTCAAAGCCCATCTAACTCCAACTCTCCTGCCATGGGCAGGGACACCTTCCACTAGACCAGATTGCTCAAAACTCCATCCAGCCTGGCCTCAAACCCTTCCAGGGATGGGGCAGCCACACTTTTCAGGATGCTGAATCAGGGGGAGCAAGTGCTGCAACTGTAAGTGCAACAGTGCCAGGGTTCAGCTCAAGCCCTGAGAGATGAGGATTGCCTTTCATCTAGGCATATGTGCCACCCCGAAAAGGAAATGGCACAAACTGAACAAAGGGTTAACTAATACTGGGCAGAATTAACACGCTTCTACCTGAAACTACTACCCAGTTCACCACAGCATCTGGATTTCCATTCCAGAGACACTGTGGATTCTTTGCTGTAAATCAATGCAACTTCTTCTTCTTTCTTTCCCACACAATACAGAAGATAATTTCTTACTTCATGGTAATGTATTGATGCTCTTAACTACTCTGCTTTGTGATGATAAATTACCTCCTTAAATCTTTTCTTCTCTTCACGTCTGTTGCCCTTTCTTGAGACAGTGTTGTGACTTTGTGGGTGCCAGTGTTTCACAGAACTGTGTGCATTTCTCCGTGGCATTACTGATAATGTAAGTGTGGCAGCTGCTTCAGCTCTTGCCACCCAGCAGCAGAATGTGTATATATAGATCCATAAATATGCTAGTGGGTGCTAATAAAGCCCAGCATAAACCCAGCTTCACAAGTTCTTTGGAAAAACAGGAAAACAAACCAAAATCATTCTGCTCTTTCAAAGCACATGGAAATATAAGATTTAGCATTTCGTTCCTAATTTCTGACACTGCTCCCATCCAAAATCAATGCCTAAGTGGGGTGTAATCTGTCTGATGCTCTGTAAATAAGCAGAACACTTCTGTTCTGTCTCTCTGTGCTACCAGGTTGTGCAGCTCTGCCATGACCTGCCTTTTAATTTCTAAACAAACAAGGTCAACAAAGCTGGCAGTGGGTATTTAACTCAGTGTAATAGGATTTTGATTGCTGTCCTACAGCAGGGAGTGTACAGGAAGGCAAGCACATTATACTTTTGAGTGAAAGCACAAGACCTATTTCAAGGTTTTCTTTAATTGTATTTAAAGATAGGAATACCAAGGGATGTTTAAGTAAATAATGAGACCTTAACAGCATACACTGAGCTGCTCTAACCAAGCAGCCAGCACTAGGGGTTACTGAGAAGAAAGAAGAGACTTTTTTTTTTTTTAAATAGAGGGGTTGACTAGTGTATCTATTCTGGACCAAAATATTGCAGAATAATGCCTTTCTTTGCCACTGCAATTAAAAGTAAAGGTACCTTATTCTGGAGGGACAGGGAAGGCATCCTCCCCGACTGCAACTGACTCCACACTTGGCATTGGCTACAATCCTGTTTCAAACATGTCTCAGGATACTCAGAGGTTCCTTCTTCGCAAAGGATTAATTCTTTAATCTAAATTTCTGAGCCTCATTTATTCCCTCCAATGTTGATCTACAGCAGAATCATGTCTAGGTTGACATGAGGTGGCTTTATTTGCATCCCACTATTTCATTTCATTCAATGCAAAATGTCTGCTATGAAACCCCTGCCTTTGCAAAGTTTGTTTGAATCCAAATTTAATTCACAGGAAAGATGAAATTCTTCCTTTGGAGGCCATGACACAATAAGACCTCTTGGAACAGTTAATATGGATTATGTTGGAAGGGGAAATATCAAGCATTTCCTTAAGTCTTAGTGTGAACACTTTGATATATTCTCCATCATTACTGTTGGGAGGTTTTTCTGCTCCCACACGTGCAGCTTGGAAGTCCCAGGAGTGGAGGGATATTTACTGCTACCCATCCATTTCCAGGGAAAAGAGAACAGTTCCTCTGAACACGCTGCAGGATACAAGCATTCCTTGGGCTGAGGTGGGAGATCACAAAATTCAACTAATTTAAATAAAAACGGGCCCTTCCACACAGCAGGGGGTTTTTTGTTTGGTTTATTGGTTTGGGTTGGGTTTTTTTGTTCAGCCATTTTATGAATTTCCAAACAAGAAGCCAGACTCCCAAACAGGGAATTCCCTATTATTCCCAAATAGGTTGCATTTGAGAGCATCTATAGACTTAACCAACCATACCAAAGATATTTTTCAGTTTCTTTTCCTATAGTGGCAGCAATTTGCTTTTGTTAGTGTTGAGTGCAGATATTTTCCAAGCCCTAATTACTCACAACAGCTCTGTGTATCAAATCACAGAATCACAGAATCACTGAGATTGGAAAAGACCTCCAAGATCAACAATTACCACCTTGCCAACTAAATGCCATGTCCAGTCGTTCCTTGAACACCTCCAGGGATAGTGATTCCCCCAGATAAGTTTGCTTATTGAAAGCAGGGAACCTGAGGCATCTTAGGTGAAGTTACAGTTGGAAGTGTTGCTCATGGATGCTGTCCTATCCTAGGGTTGAGACAGAATTGTCACGTTTTAAGGGAATTAAACTTTGTTGTTGTTGTTATAACAATGAACAATTTGAAGGGTTCCTGACAGATTCAGCTGACACGAAGAAGACCCCAGCAAAAGCAAGTTAATATTGTAACATGTACTGCCACCAGTCACACAGCACTCAGGACAGAAAGTCACCAATTCCTACCTCAAAAAAACATCTGCTGCTGTATTTTGTAGTTAAAATTCAGAACAGTCGTACAATTTGTTTCTGACAGCCTGGTAAAAGCAAGATGTCATGATATCTAGGGACAAAGTCTGAGGAAAACGTCAGGGACCATTATTTTTTATTTGTTTTATTTATTTATCTAAATTACTCACTTTTTAAGCATCATTTGGCCACTGTTTAAGACACCCAAATGTGGATTCTGTTGGTTACAGAATCCAAACACACATCAGCACTTGGCATCATATTTCTCATGGATTTAGTGTTATCACAGCTTAAATTTGCACTTTACTACTACTAAAATAAACAACAACAAACTACTCAGACCATCCAAATAATATGATTTCATAGTGTTTTAACCAGCCAACAGGGTGTCTATGATCTTTCCTTAGCAAGGCACATGCAATGCAGTCCAGACCTGAACTCTTCCTGCTTGCATTGCTGCAAATTTGGAAGGCAACTGGTCTGTGAAAACTCGTGTTCTTGCCCATTCCCATTCTGCCATTATAATATCTACTGCAGAAACACCAGACAGGGCTTGTCAAGGGCTATTATTATTATAACCATTATTCTTACTTACTATCAGAGCATATTTCACCTGGTATTTTCAGTTTATGGACAACTGTGAAATAATGGGGATGTTTGAGATTATTTGGACTGAAGGAAGCAAGCAAGACAAGGAGACCTTTGAACAGGACAATCTGCCTTACAGATCAGGCTACCAATGAGTACAATGTGGCTTGTGGACTCCTTTGGAATAGCCCGAACCACTACTGTTACTGAGGGAAGAGAAGAAGGAATAAGGACACGAGGGAATGGCTTCAAACTGAAAGAGAGCAGGTTTACATTAGATATTAGGAAGAAATTCTTCACTGTGAGAGTGGGGAGGCCCTGGCACAGGTTGCCCAGAGAAGCTGGGACTGCCCCATCCCTGGAAGTGTTCAAGGGCAGGTCGGATGGGGCTTGGAGCAACCTGGGATAGTGTAAGGTAAGCACTATGAATTGGAATTAGATGATCTTGATGGTCCCTCCCAACCCAAACCATTCTGTGTTTCTAAATAAACACAATATAAATGAAATAAATAACAGCGATGTAGGAACTTCCTGTGAGCGCTCAAAAAACAAGTGGATGTGGCACTTTGCAATATGGTTTGGTGGGCATGTTGGTATTCAGTTAATTGCTAATTTTGGAGGTCTTTTCTGACCTTAATGATTCTATGATCTAACTTTTTTTCCAAATTATTTTTTAAGGCTTTATTTCTCTATTTCACTAGATTATGGGAACTCTTCAAAAATCTCACTTAGTCGGTAGCTATTGGACTGAAGCTGTAACTCCCTGGAAAGTTGCAAGATGACAAAGAAATATTTTGGATCAGGCTCTGTTTTATTTTACACTGTTCAAAACCCCAAACTGCCCCCTTGTTCTTTCAGCTGGGTTGCTGGTTGATACAGAGTGGTGGATAGGTTAGAGCTCTGGGAAAGACAGATGCAACAATTTCTGCTTTAGCTGTTGTTCCTTCCTTGCTGCATAACCTTGAGCTAAAGGTTTCAGCTCCCTGTGACTCAGTTTCTGCTCTTTGCAGTACAAGCCCTGCGAGTTACAAACCATGTTCTGTATTTCTGCAGCAGGCAGAGCAGTAATATCCCATTCCCACATCAAGCCTCCAGATATTACACCATGGTGAATAATAGAGACTGTGAGAGAAATCAGCTCCAAACCATTTTTTTTTTCTTTTTTTTGGAAAAAGCTCCAATCCTTCATTCTCATTTGTTTCTGCAGTTTAGGAACCATACGTTGCACAGAGCACTGAGCTATTTCTAATGTGCCCAGCTGTGCAGGTTGAGAGGCTGGAGATAAAATGATGCTGCTAATGAAAAACAGCTGCTCATTAGTCAGGAGAAAACTAGTTGGGCTGTTTAGAGATACAATTATTTTTACTGTTCTTGTCCTTTTTAGGCGTATACAGAAATTATATTATTATCAAATCATGTTAGATGGCGTCTCAGGTTGAACATTTTAAAAATGAATGTGGTTCATTAACAACATGATGAATATTTAAGCAGGATTACAGAGCATAATGAACTTCCCTTAATTTTTTTTCCTTTTTTTTTTTTAAGAAGAAAAAGCCCAATAAATTAGCTAATCTTTCACTGGTTAATGTTGCAATTAGGTGGGCAGCATCTTTTTCCAGCTTCTGAACATCTCTCTTTTCCTGCTGACTCTGAATCTGTCTGATGCACAGGGCTAAAAAGCTACAATTTTTCTACCTTGAACATTAATCAGAACCAGCTTGATACCTGATGTCACTCACTTAAGCAGTCACCTTACCAACAAGAAACCCCTGGTAAAGGCAAGGAAATCAAGTCAAACAGTCTGTTCTGATGTTCTGTGTCTCAAAAGTAAAACAATGCTGAAATCTCACCCTCTGATTTACCCTTTTCGTGATTTTATCCTGTTTCTAACAAAATTGACTACAATGTCTCCACTGCGCAAGACTTTAAGACTCTCCCAATTTGTTTGGGGGAAACAAAGTGCAAAAAAAATCCACAAGAAGTAGAAAGAAACAATTGAATATCTCTATTGGTAAAAATTCTTTTAAAAATCTAATATTTTCATTGTCAGAGCCAAGTTTTTTTAGGGTCTGAACCCTTATGCTGGGAGATTGGATGTGGAAATTGGAATCTTTCTGCCATGAGCAGAGTGGGTTTAAGTGTTTCTGAGGCTGCTCTGATCAGAAAATCTTCAGCTCATTTTACTCAGCAAGGAAAAGCAGCAAAACGAAGGAGAAGACAAGCAGACTGATCAAAGATCTGCCTAAAAGCAGTGGTAGAGTCACAGATCATGAAGGGTTCTAAAAAAATGTGTATATGTAGGACTTGGGGACTTGGTTTAGTGGTGGATTTGACACTGCCGGGTTAATGTTTGGACTTGATGATCTTAGAGGGCTTTTCCAGCCTAAATGATTCTTTGACCCTGTAAGTCTGGGGGGCCAAATCTTTCTCTCGTGCTCTCTCCCTCTCCAGGCTTACAAATTAAAGGCCGGGATATCCCAAAGCAGAATTTTAGGCAGACTCGGGTGCCCACATTGGATAGCTCAGCAGAAAGCTTTGAAAAAACAAATGGCTGAAAACATCCAGATAAAAATGAGTTTTGGGAGAAAGCTGAGCAAAGCTGATGTCTCAACAGCAGGAGATGTCTGACCATGGTGCAAGGAGAGTAGGAAAACTTTCCACTGAGCTCCAGATGTTTGGAGACTCACTTCTCCTGGAGGGCTGGTAAGAGCCCCTTTTGAGGGGGGTCTATCATGGGAGATACATAGGTGGAAAGTCCCATATCTAAACGCACAAGAAAATAGAAAGTATGTGCTTTCAAGTGCCTGAAATACTACAACATAATTTGAAAATCATATTTAGCACTTTACCCCAAATTGTATTATTTGATGCCAAAATAAACCCGATTGTATTTTTCAAAAAAAAAAATTGTGAATTTAGGGAATTACTTCAGTGGCACTCCTTGAAAAAGAAAGTTGTCTCCAAAAATAAATCAACACATCAGGAAATATGCACAGCTTCTTTCTCTGTTGGTAAGACCAAAACTGGGAACAGCAACTCCACTGTGATGCTAATTCATTTTTCTGGAACTTCTGGAGTTCTCCAATAAATACCTACTGTGGAGAAGCAGTGAGAAACTGTATCACAAGAAAAGTTCACTGCCAATAAATGCCTTGAGGCAAATCCTTTTTTATCCCTTATATTGCAGGCAAAATAAACAAGAGAAATTATCTGCACTTACTCAGAATCCCAACCCTGGGACAAAGTCTTCATGCAAGATGCTGTACAAACATCAAATAAAAAGAAATTTACAGTCCCAGAGATCTGATAGACTGAGTAGTTAATAAAATACAAATGGGTAGAGATGGAGACCAGGGAAGGATGGGAAGTCAATGTTTATCTGGAGACAAAAGACTTATAATGTGCTGACAAGTTCCTAGTGTCAAGTTTCTTGAGTTTCATGAGTGAAGAATTTTGAAGCCTGAAGGAACTGCTTTTCAAGTGCGGAGGAAGAATTATTTCCCCCAAATGAGGGCCAAAATGGTAGCAGGCACAAATGTGAGATGGAAAGCAGCATCCTGGTACCCTGGCTGTGGCTTGGATTGGTTCTGTGTCACCAAGTGGTTGACACATCACTGGTATCTCATTATGTGGCTGAACTTCTGGTCTTCAGGACCACCTCAGGTGTCTTTCTGTAAGGTCCTGGGACTCTTCCACAAACCAGTTTATTATGACATGGTGGCCCACAGGACAACCCAGCTGCCCTGGGAATGAAAACACAGTTCAATATTTTATCCTTTCCTTTACACCATCCTTCCCAAACAATGCCCGGGTGGATAAACTGCAGTAACTCCTTATGTGAGTAGGTGGCACATGTACATTTACAACACACAAGTGCATCTACATCTGCACACGCTACAGATTTCTAGCACACAGTCAAAAAAACCAAAACCAAACCCAAAACTAAAACAACAGCCACTTGACTCAATGTGGATATCACAGACATCACCTGTGAGTGTCAGCTGAGTACATGGGACATTGCACAGAGGAAACCACGCTGTTGTTGTTATTGGTCTCCCTTCTGATCGTTGCTTCTGTGTCTTTCTGTACTCCCAGAGCCAGAGGACTCTGGTGAGTCCTTGCAGACTTTCTCTCCATGTGCACAGCAGGTCCTTGGCCCAGACCTGTCAGCCCCCTCATGCAAGCTGAAGAAGAGACCCCACTGGCCAACACCACAAAGCTGAAGCAGATACCAGGGGATGCTCTGGGTGTGGCACCTGTCAATAGCCAAAACAACAACAACAACAAAAAATAGATGAGCATATTTTTACATCATGTCACAGTAGCTCAGATTAGGAGCTGCTTATTGCTCTGCTACTTGATAAAAATTGTCATGTTATGTAGGGTGCTGAGGAAATAGCAAACAATAATCATCTCCTCCAGGTCCATTCAGTCTTTTCCTCTGCAGGTGGTCTCCTCTTGTATCCCTGTGCTGCTGCCTAGAGGGGTGGGCAGTCACCTGAAAGCTTAGCACAGAAAATGGCCAATTATTAAAACAAAACAATTAATTTTGGTACCTTCAAGTCTCCACAGGACAGAAGACTCCAGCCTGGCTTTGCAGAATGATGCTGCCAAGCTGGGACAGGCTCCTTTCCCCTTTTAAATGAGAGTGATAATCTTTACAACATTCAAGATAATAAGCAGCATCTTACTCTGATTAAACACCTTCGTAAATCACCTGATTAAAAACCTTCAGTCCTTTTTTTACAAGCTCATGTAGTGACAGGACAAGGGGGAGTGGCTGTAAGCTGAAAGGGGACAGGTTTAGAGNCCAGATTAGTAATTTAGTAAAGTAGAAGGCTGGAGTTCTGTGCAGTTTTACTGCTGTTTTAGTTCTGGGACCTTCAGGTGTTTTGCAATTAATTCAGCTGCTTTCCTCATTATCTGTTCTGCTGTTACACTGTCCCAGGTTTTACTCTATCTCAGTACTTGAGTTTAGCTTGTAATAATATATTGACTCATCTAGACCTTGGACAACTTTCAAATTACTCATGTTGAGTTGTGTCAGTGCTCTGAGGGTTGTAGCCAGTCTATCTCAAGCCCTTGGGAATGCAGGGGATGCAGACTGAGGATGAAAGAGGTTACCAGGCTCTCTAATATTTCAGGGAAATCAGCAGAGAAAGGTGGGACAAAAATCCTGGAGAGGAAATAAATGTACCAAAAGTTGAAGATGATAGCAAGGAAAATGATTAGGCCCTGGAGAGAAGCTGGCAAAGCTCTGTTATTTGCTCTCTTCTGTTTTGCCACGCCAGAGATGAATTTTCATAGGTCATGAATACTATCAGGAGAGGGAAAAAATCTTAACTTAGGCTAAAATAACCTTAGAGAGCAGGTAATCTGAGTTTTCATTCCATCAAGCAGCTAAAATTCAACCTGATGCTTCCCACAGGCAATAGCTCGAACTGCTAAATTGAATTCAGATTTACTAGATTGGTGCCAGGATCACAGGCTTTTTTTTTTTCCCTTCCAGAAGGGCTTATATCAAATTGCTTTTCTTTATTCATCTCTCCTAACAAATCACTGTCCAAAGAGGAAGTACTGCGACTTTTTTTGCTCTGAACGTGACATTATGTGGAAATTTCCTCTTAAGAAATAATCTTACCATTGCTAAGAAAATAACGCACTTAAATAAGGCTTTTTCTGTAATCACGTGTGTAGGCAAGGAAAGGTCAGAGGTGGAAATGGGAAAATATGAGGGGCATGAGGAGATAAAGATTCCTGATTTGTTTATTTATACATCTAGAATTTTGAACATGTCACTTGGGCACTCCATGAAAGAATACAACCTGCTTTGTAAAAGAAGTGGCTGTTTGTTAAAGGACTGCTAAATGAAGCTATCAGTAGAAATCTTCTTCCCAGGTGGATTATATTCTCTTTTTGTGCTCCCATAAAGGGAACAGAATAAACCAATCTCGACAAGCACACTTCAAATAAATGGTTTTCAATCTGGTTTTAAATACCTGCTCCTGGGGTAAAGTAAAACTGTCTCAAATTGCAGAATGGTGACATTCAAAAAGAAATATAGATTTTTCTCTTACTGTAGTAGTGGTTTTGATATACTAATGTATCTGAAAGGTCAAGAAAGAGGAGTTTAAATACAGATCTCTGGTTTGTATTTAGTGTAAGAGACTGGAATGCCCATTGTATAAACATGAGGGCTCTTCAGTCTGCAGTGCAAGGCCACATGGCTGAAATGGCTGAATTTTGCTTGCAGAGGTGACTTAGGGCTAAACCTTCAAGGGAAATGAGTAGATATTGGGTATGTCATCTGGGCAGTTTTGATTTTTTTAGGCAGTGAGTCATGAAATTCTCATTGGGATATTTTTGGCTATTGATGTGCACATAATAAGGTTTCGGTGACAAGATCGACAGGACTAAAGGAAACGGCTGCTGGTCTGNTAGATATTAAGGAGAAATTCTTTATGGTGAGGTTGTTGAGACATTCCAAAAGGCTGCCCAGGGAATGCTGCACCTCTGGAAGTGTCCAAGGCCGAGTTGGATGGGGCTTGTAACAAGGTGGTCTAGTGAAGGTGTCCCTGCCCATGGAAGATGGGGCTGGGATGGGATGATCTTTAGGGTCTCTTCCAAACTACACCTTTCTGTGAATCCCTGGCATCANACGCCAGAGATGAATTTTCATAGGTCATGAATACTATCAGGAGAGGGAAAAAATCTTAACTTAGGCTAAAATAACCTTAGAGAGCAGGTAATCTGAGTTTTCATTCCATCAAGCAGCTAAAATTCAACCTGATGCTTCCCACAGGCAATAGCTCGAACTGCTAAATTGAATTCAGATTTACTAGATTGGTGCCAGGATCACAGGCTTTTTTTTTTTCCCTTCCAGAAGGGCTTATATCAAATTGCTTTTCTTTATTCATCTCTCCTAACAAATCACTGTCCAAAGAGGAAGTACTGCGACTTTTTTTGCTCTGAACGTGACATTATGTGGAAATTTCCTCTTAAGAAATAATCTTACCATTGCTAAGAAAATAACGCACTTAAATAAGGCTTTTTCTGTAATCACGTGTGTAGGCAAGGAAAGGTCAGAGGTGGAAATGGGAAAATATGAGGGGCATGAGGAGATAAAGATTCCTGATTTGTTTATTTATACATCTAGAATTTTGAACATGTCACTTGGGCACTCCATGAAAGAATACAACCTGCTTTGTAAAAGAAGTGGCTGTTTGTTAAAGGACTGCTAAATGAAGCTATCAGTAGAAATCTTCTTCCCAGGTGGATTATATTCTCTTTTTGTGCTCCCATAAAGGGAACAGAATAAACCAATCTCGACAAGCACACTTCAAATAAATGGTTTTCAATCTGGTTTTAAATACCTGCTCCTGGGGTAAAGTAAAACTGTCTCAAATTGCAGAATGGTGACATTCAAAAAGAAATATAGATTTTTCTCTTACTGTAGTAGTGGTTTTGATATACTAATGTATCTGAAAGGTCAAGAAAGAGGAGTTTAAATACAGATCTCTGGTTTGTATTTAGTGTAAGAGACTGGAATGCCCATTGTATAAACATGAGGGCTCTTCAGTCTGCAGTGCAAGGCCACATGGCTGAAATGGCTGAATTTTGCTTGCAGAGGTGACTTAGGGCTAAACCTTCAAGGGAAATGAGTAGATATTGGGTATGTCATCTGGGCAGTTTTGATTTTTTTAGGCAGTGAGTCATGAAATTCTCATTGGGATATTTTTGGCTATTGATGTGCACATAATAAGGTTTCGGTGACAAGATCGACAGGACTAAAGGAAACGGCTGCTGGTCTGAATTATTATTTTTTAATTTTTATTATTTTCCCCAGGGGAGCCCAGGTAGTCTCTCTAGTGCACAGCAAGACTGTTGCTTCTGCCAGCTGCCTCAGCAAAGTGGGAGTTTTTCACCCGAAAGCTCTCTCTGGGGGTAACTCTTAGAGAAGCAGGGTCTTTCTGCTTTGACCTCGTTCTTCTCTGTCCCACAACTATTTCCTTTGCAATTAATTCAAAGTGGTTTCCAAAGAAAATGAGTTATGATCCCTGTCCCACCTCAGCTGAGAAGAGGAGCTTAATACACCTCACAATCTTCTTGGTACTCCAGAAAGCAGATGCCTCATACTAGTTTCATCCTTCAAGACCTGCTCTGCTCCTTCATCGTGCAGGCTTCATGCATTAATAACACACCTCCGGGACAGCAGCTTGGCACCTTGAAAAACTGGAAAAGACTAGAAAAGGAAATCTCCTTGAGCTTTTCTGGATTGCACTTAAATTGCCCTGAAAACAGAGGCATTTTGATTACCTTGAGTCTCATTCAAACCAGCTGAAGATGCTGCTGTGAGGATCTTTGCAACTGCGGCACTGTCCCCATCTATGCCTCAATTTACCCTCCTCTTTGAGAGAAGAGATTTTCATAGAATCATAGAACAGTTTGGGATGGAAGGAAACTTAAAAATCACCTCGTTCTGCCTCCTCTGCCATGGGCAGGGGCACTTTCCACTAGACCAGGTTGCTCCAAGTGGCATCCAACCTGGCCTTGAACACTTCCAGGGATGGGACATACAAAACTTCACTGGGCAACCTGTGCCAGGACCCCACACCCTTCAGAGGGAAGAATTTCCTCCTAATGTTTAATCTAAAACTACACTCTTTCAGCTCTTTTTCAACATGAGCATCATCTTATTCCAAAATCATGTAAATGTAGGGGCTTTCCTAACAAACGCTTTATATGTGTGCATACAACAAATCTCTGCATGACAATGCTCCTTTTACCAGCACCATCCAAACCTTGAGCAATGGGATGACAGCTAACAAAGAGTTAAAATGGTCCCTTAAGAATGAAGCCCCTGCCAGTGCCAGTGGCATTTCCCTGTTGGATGGTTTAGGAAGAAGCCTTAATTTTGAACCTAAACCTAATTGGAGTTTGTTTGGGATTCCGCTCTCCTACTGACTTAACAAGCTGCTGGAAAGTCTAATAAATATTGACATGATCCTTTTCCCTTTGGCAGGGCCTTGTAAGAGCTCCCCTTCACAGCTCAATGATGCCTCCCTGTGTTGCCTGTGTCACAATGTACAGTAGAGGAAAAAAACATGGTCAGTACCCACTTCTACATGGAAATTTAGTGAGTGTGTTTCTGAATTTCCTCCAACCAGTTCAGCTGAAAGAGTCATGAACTTGATTTCAAGCAAAGGGGGATTCAAACCCCCTATCACAGTGGGCATCTGGTACCTGGATTGGCTTTCACCCTCCCAAAAGGCGAGGACATGGTGTAAATTGCAGTTAATAATTGCAATGGTTGCACTGTGGTTGGTGCCTACTTATTCAATATGCTTCCTATTTCATCAGAGTCCACCAGCATTGAAAGTTAAATTAACCTTGGGGACAGGAGACAAGAATTCTTGTTTCCTCTGTGTGGGTCACCAGGAGTTGAAAGAAAGAGCTGAGCAAAGTAGGGAGGCAGAAGAGTTTGTTTTGAAGCTTAATTGAGTTTTATTTACTGATGTTTTAGAGGGTATAAAATAGAGCCACAAATCAATCCCTAGATAAGAATAAGTTTATGCTTTCAGCTAAAGACTATTCAGTGTCAGTTTAAAGAGGTGATAAAAGGTCATAGTATAAGTAGAATGAAATTGGGGTGAGGGACAGCTCAGAAGAACAACAGACACTGTATAATCTTAGGGGAAGATTTAGGGGGAACAAAAGGAATAATCACATACTTCTTTCTATTTTCATGTGTCAAAGAGCCCAGCTTTGCAGCACAAAATTTGTACTGGATGTCTGAGTTTCCATCTACCAGAGCAGGGCCAAGTAACACTGAATGAAATTATGCTGCTGAACTTTCACAGTTTTCAGGTGAAATGCGAGCCTCTGACACAATTAATGTTGCTTCTTCTCTACAGAATGTGTGGGTATGGTATAAATCCTGATGACATAGAGAATGGACACAAAATTCTTCCCCCCAAAAGAGCAGCCCAGTTGCCATGTGAGCTGTGCTCACAATGTGGTCATATATATTATATACACAAAAGTCACAATCAAAATTATATTATGCCCCAGGACTGTTGGTGTTTAAGAGGTATTTGGACAATGCCCTTAATTATATTCTTTAATTTTTGGTCAGCCCTGACAGAGTCAGACAGTTTGCCCTGGTGATCATCATAATCCCTTCTATGTGGAACTATTCTAATCTATTCTGGTCTATTCTAATCCATTCTGTTCCATTCCATTCCATTCTAGACACACCCAATGGAAAAGGTAAGAGGCCAATTATTGAAGTCATTTAAACTGGAGCTGAAGCAAATAGTTTGGGAAGCACTCAAAACACAAGCAGTAGAATGATTTAGATGAAACCAATAATTCTTTTTCATCTTTTTGTCACTCACTTTACTTTTCTGTCCCTCTGTGCTTATGAAGCATCATCAAGGCACTCAGCATGCTGCAGACACAGGAATGTAAATTTGCTCTTCAGCTGGGCATGTGCAAAGAAAATGTATCCCAAAAGAAATCCATACAGCTACCTTAGAGACGTCTGACTGTTCAGGGATGAACCCAAGCTCTTCTGCCTGTTCTTCACACCAGCCTGATCTCACAGCACTGAAATCCAACAGAGACTGTTCTGAGTCGATGGATTCACCAGTTGCCATCACTGCAGGATTCCTACACAGGCACTGACCTGTGCCCAGTAGGACTGGAGTGCAAAGGGGAGAACAACAGAAATCTGGCCTTTAGCAGATGGTATCTTTTTGGAGGATGCTTGTAGGAGGATGTCACACCCAAATCAGTCGGTGTGACGCTGCATATCATAGAATCACAGAATTATTAAGGCTGGAAAAGACCTGCGAGATCATGGAGTTCAACCTTTGATTGGCCACCACCTTGTCAGCTAGACTAGAGCACATGCAGCTGTGACACTGGAAACCAGTTTGGTTTTAGCCTGGAAGAACTGGCATAAAGTTGGCCTGTGTGCTGTACAGCACAGAAATGGGCAGCAAAGCAATTTCCACCTACCCTCTCCCTCCCAAACATACCAGTAACAGGAGTCACCACCTTGATTCCCAACAGTTTAATGCGGCACTTCCTGACACTCCCACTCTAACCTCAGAACCAGCATGAAAAACAAAAATTGGATATGCCATTTGAGTCCTTTCGGGATGGCTGCCTTAAATATTACATTTTAAAAATAAAATGTTCCTATATCCAATTTTACTGTTTATAAGGGGTTTTTTCATAGAAGCAATGTAAATTCTTTTGACAGAATGGATATTGAATTCCCTTTCAAATCTCCTGGTTGATATTCAAATAGTACTTTGGTAACAGAGGTAGGTACTAGTCAGACAGATTGTCAAATCTCTCAGGTTTGTCTGGGGGTAAAATGAGGAGAAAAATTCAATCCAGAGATTTTTTATTGCATAAGAGTAGGAGCTCTTGTCTTCAAAGAATCCAAAGACTGGAGGGACAATAAAGCAATTTAATACTCAGAAGTGCCTGCAAGCAGTACATCTTACATAGCTACCCTGTGCTGGCACTGATCTGCAACCATTTGGCCCCTTCATAACAAACTGCAGGGTTTTTGTGGTTTGATCTCATCAGTATTGACCCCTGGTCACGAGTTTCCAGCTGACAAAATGCTTGTGATAACCCAGCCAGCCAGCCCAGCGCTGCTCCCACAATAGGCTCTCCTGCCCATGGATGGGGTGGGATACAGTGGATGGTTCCCCATCCTCCTTTGAAATACTTTGTCTTGATTATCCTTGAACATTTCCAGAATGTGCAGAAGGTGGCCCAGCAGAAGCAGCTCTCAGATCAGCTGACTGCTAATTGAAATGATCTATGACAAGCTCCTCACTTTACCCTCTTGTCCCTACTTGTACAGGGGATACATTGAAGTCCCCATTGCTGACCCTGCTCCTGCTCCTTTCTACATCACTCCCTACCTATGGCCAGTAAGATTCACCCTTCTTTTTTCTCACTCTAATAATTCCCAGCCCAGCAAATCTCTCCCTGTCTCTGTTCCCTGGTGATGAGTTGTTCACAAAATTACGGTGAAAGCTGGAGTCAGAGGTCATTTTCCACTCTGACCGTACGCCAGGGAAAACTGAGATCCCTGTGATGGACCACTTGGTTTAATGTGAGCATGAGGCATTTTGTTTTTAAAGTCCATGAAGTTAAGAGCTATTAAAAGGCAGCTGCTTATTGACAAGCTATCAAATAAATTTGGAATGCATCCTGCTGTGTAGCCATCTGATGAAGTCGAATGGGAAAGCTAATGACCCTGGTGCTATACTGGCTATAAAATATGGCATTTATTTCAGCACTTGAGGTTTATTTTGTAGTGGGGCAAAGAAGGCAAATGGAATGCATCCCATTTTCCTCCAGGATGGAATTGCACATGTACATTTTGGTTACAAACCACCCAAACTACTTGCTCTTTATATCCTGCCACGTGGTCCTCCTGCAAGCTTGAGAGCAAAACTGAGCAAGCAGGCAAAGCAGCTCCTGAGTCCTGTGGATTTCTGTTATTTGGAGTTATTCCTCAAATACGAAGTGGAACATCAGTTGGGGTATATCAGTTAATTAGCTGTGCCAGTTTTCTCCTGCTGAGAAGCTGACCCAGTTGTTATAAATAATTCAGAGCCTTTTCATGCTCCGTGTGCTGCAGTGGTGGAACTATCTGTAGAGTTTTGTTGATAGTGACATCTCAGACCCATGTGACCGGTTGAGATAAAATCAGATACTTATTTTCATTAGCATGGCAGTTTACATGCATTGCCTGTGTCCTCTGATTGGGTGAAAATAGCTGAGAACATGATTTCCAATAGTGAAACTGCATTTGGAAATAATCTTCCTGGCACAGGCTAATTTTTTTCTCCTTTTTTGTCTGTATAGCCCCCAATGCAGCGCCAGCCTAGTTCCTGACCATGCCTTTAGTATCAGCAAAATTCAAATAACAATTTTGAACTGAAATACACCCAAGTGCAGAGGGTAATCTACTGTTTAAACTCCCAAAGTGAAGGATGTAACCCCTTTGTTCTGGCAGTGGGCTACATTACACGTACTGCAAACCTCCTCCACTATTTGCTGAAGTATTGACTGTTTTCTTTAACGCTGCTGCACAAAGTAAGAAGCAAACACAACGAAAGCATTAGGCACATTTTACACACAGAACTAAACTGACAGCAAGAACAAACACTCCTGTACATGTAACTATGCATCTCTCTCCAATCCCATACAGTCAATAATCCTGGCACTTAAGGCCATGTGTTTCTGATTTCAGAAGTCAGCTCAATGGAAGACCAACAAATTACACTGTCCATGTAAAAGGACTTAACAAACTGACTTATTTTTATATTTCATAAATAACTGAGCAGTTGACGAGAAGGCCCCAGTGGCACTGAAAGAGATGTCAAGCATGGAAGTGAGGTTTTGCAGAAAGATCATTTCTGGGGAGCAGAAAGAAACATAAGGGAGAGATAAAATTCAGAATATTTGTCTGTCTTTATTTGCCACCAACCCTCATATTGCCTCAAACGCACCCCATCTTCCCTCATTAACATGAACTTCTCCTTATCGTACAATTACAGAATGGTTTGGGTTGGAAAGGACCTTAATGATCATCTTGTTCCAACCCCCTGCCATGGGCAGGGACACCTCCCACCAGACCAGGTTGCTCCAAGCCCCATCCAACATGGTCTTGAACACTTCCAGGGATGGGGCAGCCAAAACTTCTCTATGCAATCTGGTCCAAGGCCTCACCACCCTCACAGGGAAGAATTTCTTCATAGTATCTGGTCTAAATCTATCCACCTTCAGCNCCCACCCCATCTTCCCTCATTAACATGAACTTCTCCTTATCGTACAATTACAGAATGGTTTGGGTTGGAAAGGACCTTAATGATCATCTTGTTCCAACCCCCTGCCATGGGCAGGGACACCTCCCACCAGACCAGGTTGCTCCAAGCCCCATCCAACATGGTCTTGAACACTTCCAGGGATGGGGCAGCCAAAACTTCTCTATGCAATCTGGTCCAAGGCCTCACCACCCTCACAGGGAAGAATTTCTTCATAGTATCTAGTCTAAATCTATCCACCTTCAGCTCAAAACCATTCCCCCTTGTCCTGTCACTGTATGCCCATGTGAAAAGTGCCTCTTCAGCCTTTTGTTGTTCCCCTTCAGGTACTGAAAGATCACAATAATGTCACCCANTTGCTCCAAGCCCCATCCAACATGGTCTTGAACACTTCCAGGGATGGGGCAGCCAAAACTTCTCTATGCAATCTGGTCCAAGGCCTCACCACCCTCACAGGGAAGAATTTCTTCATAGTATCTAGTCTAAATCTATCCACCTTCAGCTCAAAACCATTCCCCCTTGTCCTGTCACTGTATGCTCATGTGAAAAGTGCCTCTTCAGCCTTTTGTTGTTCCCCTTCAGATACTGAAAGATCACAGTAATGTCACCCAAGAGCCTTCTCCAGGCTGAACAATCCCAGTTCCCTCATCATTAAACCTTTCTGCCAGCATTCAGTGTTACTAGTCCCCTAAATAAAGAGACAACGTGTGTCACTGTGCATCTTTGGGATGACAATAAGCATTTTACATCCATGTCTGGATGCAAAAAAAAGCAAGTATGGTGAAGGACAAGCTCATTAGGCTCCATTAAACACCATGGTCTGAAGGAAATCACTATCTTAGCAAATCTCCAAGCCATTTGCGTGCAGCAGCTGGGAGGTTTATACCAGGGAAGGAATATCATACACAAAACATGTCTTGCTTACTACACATTTTGTCCCTAAGTGTGTCTTACCAGCCAGAGTCAGGGATAGCCTTGCTGAGCACTGCACGCAGATGGCCATCCCGATGTCTGTTATTCTCACATTATGCAAAGTCAAGTTGATGCTGAATTAAGTGTTCTTTCAGCCTCTATAAAACCCATTTCAGCCAGCTCAGGCCATCTAAGAAGACTTTTAGGACCTTTCCTGTTTCTCACATGACAACATGTGGTGTCTACAGCATAATCATCAACACCCACAAAGCACCTTAGGATCATCCTAGAGACAGCTGGAGACTGCTCCCTATGCCAGCAGGCACTAGGGAAAGATTCCTGAGTTTCTAAGTAGTTCTACATGTTCTAATCAGATATAAAACCACACTTACTGTGATTAAATCTCTTATAACTAAAATGGGAGCTTAGACACCTAACGTCAGATGACATGTGTTACCCTTAATCTAATATAAGCAATGAAGATGTATTTCCAGATATCAAGACATCCAAGCTTTGAGACTTTGCAAAGGATAGAATATGGATGATATATTTATATGGTATCCTACAAATCCAGACTGATTTTTAGTGATTAATTGTATTATTATTCATGATTATTTGTATTGGAATGCTGGAGAGGAACTTTTTACAAGAGAATGCAGTGATAACACAAGAGGGAATGGCTTCAAGCTGAAAGAAGGTAGATTAAACTTGGATATTAGGAAGAATTTTCTTATGATGAGGATTATGAGGCACTAGAACAGGTTGCCAAGAGAAGTTGTAGATGCCCCATCCGTGGAAGTGTTGGAGACCAGGTTGGATGGGGAGTGGAGCAACCCCATCTAGTGGAAGGTGTCCTTGCCCGTGGCAGGGATGTTGTGATGAGATGACCTTTAGGGTTCCTTCCATCCCAAACCATTCTGGAATTCTGTGCTTCCCATTGTTAAAAATAAAGACCATTACAGGCATTCTGGCTAGATATATCACTACAGAGGTGGAAAACAAAGGAGGTTAAGAATAGTACCCTTTAAAACCTGGTCTTTTGAGTAATAGAATGAACTGCTGAGATCTTTCCCTACCCACTGAACATTGTGTCACATCTACAATGAAATGCATAAGCTTTAGAGAAAAAGTCCTGCTTTGGGCTAATTTAAGATTCCACTTCTTGGGAACCGAGTATTTATTTTTACTTCACTGCAGGATGGTCAAACACAAGTCAGCTCTTTTTTTTTTCCTTTTTTTTTTTTTTTTGTGTTCTCTCCATGTTGCCATTGCTAAGCACAACTTAATAAGCCTGACTGAGATGGTCATTTCTCTTGGGTAACACCTCAGGGTTATGAGAGTGAGCACAGACTCCAGCTGGTTCCTGCACTGCTTCACTGACCGTCTCATCCCTGGAGGCAGCACGGACTGAAAAAAGCTTTGTCACTCTCTTGAGCTCCAGGTTGCCCCTCTCGGTATCCCAGCAGTAAATCTCAGTCCTATAAATCCCTACACCCCCAGACTTGGCTTTTATCTCCCAGCAGTCAGAGCAGCAGCCCTTGAAAAGAAGAGCCCTTCCCAACATCCATCACTGAACGCTGACTTTTGCCAGGAAGCAGCAACTTTACAGCCCCTCCTGGTCACTAGTGGAGTGTTTTGTGCCTCTGCTTTGTGCCAGTTCCAGCTGTAATGACTTTCCATGCCCTGGTGACAGGAGCTTCAGCTAAACTTGTGTCCTGCCTGCATCTAAACTTGTAACTACATTTTTGTTATGGTAAGGCAACATCTCTGCAAGTAAAGTGAGGAAGGCTGAGAGCACTTTCCAGTGCTGAGGCCAGTAGTGACCTGTGTTTATACAATTAAACTCTTTTTAGGCTGTGAATTGAAGTTCCTGCGTCCAGATTACCCACTGCAAAGGATATTGGGTCCGTGCCAGCTACCAATCAGCATCCCGGAATTGTAAAGACAGTGCCCAGCCTAAAACCATGCCAGGGATCATTGTAAAGGGGTTAATCAGCAAATTCCAATGCCCAGCACTGTTTCCTGACACAGTTTTATTCCCTAGTACAGCAGTAATCCACTTACAACCTCAGTCTGTGGGGACCTGCGTTCTGGACATCCTGGTGGCAGGTGGGCTGTAACACTCCGTGTTTGTTTGAAAATCAGTGTTTTACAGTGGTCGCAACAACATCCTGCCAGGCAAATGGGGAATTTCTGAGGAATGCAGGAGATGATATTATTTTATAGATGTTTCCCATACTGGGTGCTGCCTTCAGAAAACACTCCTTTTTACATGTAGAACATTAAGTGATCAAAGCATCTCAGAGCAAATGGATTTGCAAGTGCACCCGGTACGTTGCTATGCTATTAACATGCTGAAAGCCCCTTCTGTCATCAGTTTTGTTATAGCTGATCAGAATTAAAGCACTACAGAGTCAAACTTCGAAAGAAGGTGGCTATTTATTTCTTTTTCCACAAAGTTTTGTTCTAGAAACTCTCACGGTGATAATTGTTAAATAACAAAAATATATAATAATAATTCCGCTCTCTCCTGTGTCTTGAGCTTTATATAGCACAATATTATGAATATTCTATGTGAATTTTTTTGGTTTGAATGTGGTGGAAATGTGAGGTAATCTTAAGAAAGCACAAAGAGACACTCACTGTTATTTTTAACCTCTGTGGGGAGACCGAGCAAATAGCCCACCCACCCAGAAAGAAATAGCAATGCTTCATGTGAAATATAATTGTTTCCATGGGATTGCAGGGCTGGAAGGGTAAAGACAATAAAGTTCCGGAATGTCACTTCATCTTCATGCTTTATAATCGCCCATTGTACAGCTGTTCTGCTCACAATGTGGGTGGCAGATGTCTATAAAAGGGCTTTAGAATCTCTAAATTTGCTAATGAAAAGTGTTTAATCCCCTCTCTCCGAGACAAATCCTTAATTGGTGAGTCTGCTGGTGCTGCAGTCACTCTGTAAGGAGCTGGGCTGAGCTCGCAGGCGTTTGGACACCATGGTTACAGCAATGCTGTGCATGAGGGTGGGGAGCACGAATCCTGGGCTTCCATGGGCACCAGCACTGGAGGGATAATCAGTGATTTGTATCCCTGCTTCACAAGTTCACTTCCATCTCAATGAGGCAACTACTAAAATACCAACACAGCCCTCGGAATGGAGCCGATTCACTCCTGACTTAGGGGCTCATCGTCATAAGCGCCGTCTCCCGGCTCCCCTTCTGCTGCCTTACACCCCCAAAAGCAGACAAGATGTTGAGATCATGCTGAAAGTTAAAAATCCTGCCTGTGAAACAGCAATTATCATGTGTTAGGTTGGAAAGATCGTGAATTTCCAGCAGCAGGATGAATTGGAAGGTGCAAGTTTTCTGCTGAGCATTTCATGGTGGAAAATTAAGGAAATAGAGACTCTGCAGGCTTGAAGTTAGTGTGGTTTCTTTCTGAGAGGTGGTGTGCATCCTTCACCATCCTCCAGGGCTTTTCTTGCTTCAGGAGATGACATGGGATGTCCAGAGGAGGGGGAAGAAAACTTTAACTTATACCTCAGGGACTTGCTTCATTCTGATGGCTCAAAGAGGGCAAGTTACTGGTGGTAACTGGATGCTGTCAGGACTCATGGCTGGAAGTCAACAGATCCTTGTGAGCTCTGGGTAGGAGACTGCTGTTAACCAGCCAACCCTGATGCTCCTGAAGACAGTGTCTTCTTGCCAGAACTGGTAATATAGCCGAGCATCTGCTGAACTCAGATCTCTACACGTTTGTGGGCTACTTCTCACCAAATCTGGGATCTCACTTCAGAGCTTTGTGAGAAGTCTCTTTAGGCTGCCTTCTCTTCTGGATTCAGTAGAAGCTCAACTCCCAAACCCAGAGACACATCTCCAGTTTTAATTTTTTCTCCATTTTCAATTATCACATATAACATATAAATATATTTTTGCATTGTGTTTTAGAATTAAAAGCACCAGTGAGGAGGACGAGATGAGACATGGAGAGTGAAAAAAATTAGTCTCTTTGCTCTAAAACCAAGAGTCTGCTTTGAACTGTAGTCCCTCAAGTCTAGGAATTAGATTTCTCTTCATCACAATGGAAGCCTGGACAGCTCCTGACAGAGTTCAAGTAGTGTTTGGGCAACAATCTCGGGCACATGCTGGGATTGTTGAAATTTTCCTGTGCAGAGCAAGGAGCTGGACTCAATGATTCTTGTGGATCCCTTCCAACTCAGGATACTCTATGATTCTGTGTTCATAACTTAATCCAGATGGAGACATTTACTCCATAGACACCCAAAAACATGGGAGGTGAATCCCACCTCCCATGTCTTCATTGCCAAAGAAACTTATTCATTCTTTACAAGTGACTCCTTCTCACTCTTTTTTATAGGTTTGGCACATGTTTAAATATCCTGAACAAAGTGACGCAGCTCTGCCAGGACAGACCATGAGAGCTGGAGCAGTGACTTTGTGAGGACAGGACTGCACCCTCCATGAACATCCAAACTTGTATGTCAACAGACATGGGAATCTCCAGATTTCACTGAGAGCAAAGAGTCTGCCAATGTTGCAATAACTGTTTCATTTATCACCTGTTTACTTTTACATTTTGCTTGACATTCACAGGTATTTTTCTGAATTTTGATGACCAGCCAGCTGAATCCAGCTTTCCATAATCTTAACCAAATGTAAAAGCAAGGGGATAGAAATGCCATGGATTCAGAAAAGTTATGCTGGGTTGACTAGTTAGGAGTAATCATGTGCTGTGGATAGAGATGCATAGATAGAGATGCAGGTACATTCATTCCCTTACCAAAAATGATCAAGTGGAAAATAAGGCAAGCTTACTCTTCTGTCACAGATAATATTTTATTTTTTTTTTCCTTCAAAGCTCAAGAGAATATTTCTGGGAATAAACTGAGAATGATAAAAAGTCCCTTTCTCTCTCTGATTACTCTTTACTGATACTGCATCTAATATAAAAATAGCCCATAGCCTTTATAAAATTCAACAAAGTGCAGATTTTTGACAGTAACCGTTTCTGAATATAGTAATCTTTTCTTTTATTTACAGTCAGGATTGAAACAAGGCAGGAAAAAAACCCCCACCAGAACCTTTTTATAAAACCCACAAGTTTCACTGCAGCAAAATTAAATGATACAGATTTGACATGGGAGGCAAAGACGTGATAACAATATATATGCATTTTTTAGGATGGGGGGAAATGAAAGAATGAACTAATTGCATTTTTATCTCAAAAAGAAGTTAATAAATTACCATTTCAAAGTGGGATTTACATATCCCATCACTTTGCGAAGATTAGCTCTTTCTTTGATAGTTTTTTCTTTCTCATATTACTATTCTGCCTTTTGGATGAGATACTCAAACAAAACAAACAAAAAAAAATAAAAAATAAATTCCAAAGCCCATTCCTTTGCAGTCATTAAAAGGTCCTGTGGCACTTTCTGTAAGAGCTGGAAGTGTTTTAAACATCAGTGTCCTGGCAAAAGTCCAACTTGGGTAATTACATTCCGTCCTGCCTCAAAGAAATCCTTTCCTCCAGCTATAATTTCATTTGGAGACATTGTTCCACACTTCTCTGCCTGGAAACGATTGCTCCGTGATCTCAGCTGCCACATTGCAGGGAGGAAATAGCTGCATTTCAGTGCGAGTAAAGTGTTTTCTACAGACCCGCTGTCACTCAGACCTCCCCACTGCTCACCTGAGTCCAATATGCTCTTTACAAGCTGCCTTCTCACAGTGTGCACCTGGGTGAAGCCCTCGGTGTCCAGCTGATTTCTATAGGAAGAATGCAGAATAATGGGCTGTATTTCACCAGACAGCAACTGCAGTCATTTGTCAGCTGCTGTATATGGGCACCTTATGGCTGCCACAGGCTGCAGCAAGAAATTTAGAGGTAAGTGGAGCTGACAGCTTATATCACTAATTTCCTTTAGGATAAAACATGATGAATGATTCAGAAGGGTAAAATTGCCATGAGACTTCAGAGAACAATGTTTTCCTAAAAACATAAGGTGCATCATGAAACTGTCTTTGATTCCTGTCACAAGACCCGAGTCCTTTTTGCATTGAACAGAATGAGAGGAGATTTCCCGGAGCCTTTTCATATTGTCTCCACGGAATTCAAGGTGGAGTTTATGTTCCTCATCTGCATCATTTTTTCCTCTCATGGAGTGGCAGCATCCTGTCTAATTGTTGACAATTAAAAGATCTACATCCAAAGTAGTTTTCAAGATCTACTCTGCCATCAGTGGAGAGCAATTTTCCCATCAGTAAATCATCCCTTCCAAAAATGGGTCTCCAAGAATATGAATATACTGTCCAGTCCTTGAAGTTACTATGGATAAATTATGCTCCTTGCCGATGTTGGGTGAGAGGAATTGTAGCCAGAGTGGAGAAAATCAGAACGTGAATCAAAACACAGGGTGTTAAAATTAAAAATAAAAAATAAAAAAGTGTGCTGTAGTGCAGCAAGAGGAAAAGGTGATGAAAGTTGTCTCTTATACTGAAGACAGAAATCCACACAGGAGTATGGTCCTGCCTTCTTCAGGGGGCTGAGTCATAGAGCATTTTTATCAGTCTACTTAAGGGAAACGGTCTACTGAGCCCTCTGATCCCAAGGTCCTACAGACGGCTCAGCAGAAAACCTCTGGCCAAGGCAATCCTGAGCTTCCAGAGGTTTCAACAGGGGACTGATGTAACCAAAGAAAAGGAGATTCAGCATCTAAAGCAATATATAAACAGAAAGACAGATTTTCACTGTCTTCAACAGGTGCTACTTCAGGACATCTCAGCTTTATATTTTAAGAGGGAATTTTCCTTTTCCTGGATGGGACTATGCCAGGAGAATTAAACTCTGACTTTGCCAGTTTGGAAAGAGATTATGTCCTTGACTTCATATTACTATTTCCTTTCCTCCTAATTAAACAGAAAACTCAGCACATGGGTAAGAATGAGAGAGAGAGAGAGTAAGAGGGAGAGAGAAAAGAATTAAGGAGAAGCTGACCGGAAAAGCCAAGCAGTTCAAGTCTTTTAATTTAGTGTTTAAAAGCTTTTCTGTGAGTCTGCTTTCCAGAGATATGACTGTTAAAGAAAATGGATTTTCCTACTTTCAGCCAACCAGAATATATGTACATATTTATAAACACCCACAAGCACACACACACGAATGTACAGAGAGGAGGAGGAGAAAATATTATACTGAAAAAGATGTTGAAGTTGTATCAAAAGAATAAGACGCAGAAAGAATCTTTTCCGAGAAAATCCATTTTGTGAATCCATGACTAATCCCTGCGGAGCACACACACAGATACACAGAAAGGTAAAGAATGAAGCAACACAGCTCTGCTTTAAAACATATTCAGCTCTTGGCATGTACACTCGGGATTTCAGCAAACCCCTCCAGGTTGTAAGATGCCCGTTCTTTTTTATGAGCACTTTTTAAAATAGAGAATTTTACCACTCTGTTAGGAAAATAAATAAATGAATGTCCAAACCCCACCAAAAACCAAGACAGGCATCTTGTGGAGAAGCTGTGAGTTTAAAGATTAGACCAAACTAGAGTGGGGAAAGAGCTCACTGTGGAGTTTTATCAGGCATTCATGGTGGCATTTACAGCTTGAGTCTAAACACACCCTGAGGATTTCCCTCTCCCTCTCTGTCGATGACAGCATCGAAGGAAGGAGGGATGTACTCATGGGGCAAGGAGTGGGGAGGTGGCAGAAGAAATTTGGGGATGATGAGTTGGCTGATACTCATTTGCTCGGGTCACGAATGTGTCTGTTCTCCAAAGAAGCACTGAGTTATTCTACAGCCCCTCCAGCCTATGCAGTCTCATTAAGGTTCCCCTTGGGCTTAAGACAGATTTCATTGATCAAAAAACAGCCAGAAAATCAAACAGCTTGGGTTATAAGGGATTTCTGGAGGTCTCTGGTGCAACCTGTCACGTGGAGTAGGGAACGCCTCAAAGTTGATGCAGCTCACATCCCTCTTTGCTGCATTTTGGTTCCATGAGAAGCCCTAAACAGAAGCAGGAGGGAATAATCTCTCCCTTTGCTCCAAGGCATTCGGGTTTTTTATTGCAGCTGATTGGCTGTGACTTCTCCAGCAGTGATTTTAAATTAACACAGTTTCACACATCAATGTACATACACAGGCATCATTTCATGTGTCTTCTGAGGATAGATGGACACATATGCACAAATGTGTGAATAAATAAACGTGATGCATGTTCACTTACCCTTAGACACATCAAGTCCATAATTAACTTTGCCACAGTTTGATTTTCTGTACAAAAGAAACTGAGTGTCCAGATCGAAGAGAGACTGTAGGATGATCCAGAGTCACCAACAGACCAAAACTCCTTGGAGTGACCGGACTGACACTGCTGTGTAGGGGAAAGCAGCACTGAGAATGATGTGGTTGTACAGAGCCATCACAGCAATTTCTCACACACAGAGCTAAAGATCTCTGACCAGTTTCCTTCATTTGCAAAACTCGCCAAATGTGGCCACGTTGCTCCTCCTTTGGGAAGGATCAGTCCCTAAATCTATATTTTTGTCACCTTATCTGAAAAAGTAAGATTTCCAGGAGAACTGGAAAGCAGTGAGTAAATAAACAGCACATTCAGGAAAGAGGGACACCAAGATCTGGCTTTTTCAAAGAGATCTGGAAATGTAGGTCACCTATTGCTGGACTTGGATGGTTTCCACCTCAGCCATTTTTCTACCAACTTTTTAGCTACTCCCTGTCTTTTTTCGTTTAGATCTTGCTTTTTCAAACTCCAGCCTGCCTCTTCCCAGCCAGCTGTGTATATGAAATTACTTTGGGACATGCTGGCAGGGAGTAGTTTTAAAAATAAACATGGTGATATTCACCAGGAAGACACCACAGGCTGGAGACTCTTTTCTGGGTAATAAAGATTAAATTATTGCTTGCTGGCCCTCCTTACCATCTTCCCAGCTGTAACAGGTGTCTGAATTTCATCTTCCAGCTTTTTCAAAAGGTAATTAAAACTTTATCCTGGAGATAGGTATATGCAAGTTTGTGAGTGTCTTCCTGCTTTAAAGGGAGGCATTTTTGTTTTTTATTAACTCTACTCATCAGCGGAGGAATTATATATAAACCAAGCTAGGGAGGCTATAGGGAATTCTAGGTTTTATCTGGTACTGTTTGCCTGTAAAATAATCCCATTCTGGGGAAACCTGCTATGGTTTTGATTTCAAGCAAAGGTTGTGTTCATTTTGTGATCCTCATGGCTTTATTCCACGCAGCCCTGGGATTTAGTTCTAATCCTTAACAAAATGATTTTTCATGGGAGAGAAAGAAGCTGCAGCAATGAGGACAAAGCACTGGCCTGCAGTAGGATTTGTCCTCAGGCTCATTAAGGGACTTGGGGCAAGACCCTCCGTGGTACATTTTATAATGGATCTCAAGTCACTTTGATCACGGTGTGATCAGATGCTCCTAAAGTCTCTCTGTACTCCCTTTTACCAGACATTGTACTATCGGTTTGTAAAGAAATACAGAATGTAAAACAGCACCATTAAGACATCTGGACCCCAGAAATGTGACATGTAGCACTTTGAAGGTTGGACTTGATGATCTTGTAGGTCTTTTTCAACCTTTTTGATTCTATGACTCTATGAAGATAACAATAGTAAATCTTTATAAACTCTCTAATGGTGAATGGCTGGAAAAAAAAATTGTTGGGAGATTCACACTGAGAAATTCAAGTGAAAGACTGAGTTTGGGTTTTGGGTACTTTCTTAATTTAGCCATACACTGCCTTCTTTACATACATTGTTCTTCCAAGGAATGGCTTGATATAGGATGTCATTGCAAAAAGATTTATGAAATCAACTTTGAAGTAGTAAATACATGACAGAAATCCAACTCAATACAGAAAGTCACAGAATTATAGAATCATAGAATGATTTAGGTTGGAAGGGACCTTCAAGGTCATCTTGTTCCACCCCTCTGCCATGGACAGAGAGACCTACTAGACATGGTTGCTCAGAGCATCATCCATCCTGTCCTTGGACACTTCCAGGGATGGAGCATCCACAGCTTCTCTGGGAACCTGTGCTTGGGCCTCACCACCCTCACAGTAAAGAATTTCTCCCTAGTATCTAATCTAAACTCCCCTTTATCAGTTTAAAAACATCCCCCCTGGTCCTATCACTCCATGCCCTTCTGAAAAGTCCCTCTCCAGCTCTCTTGGAGTCCCTTCAGGTATTACAAATGCTGTAAGTTCTTCTCTAGGCTGAACAACCTCAACTCTCTCAGCCTGTCTCCATAGCAGAGCCCTCTGAACATCTTAGTGGCCTCTTCTGGACTCGCTGCAGTCCATGAACTATGAATACTATTCCCTCAGAGGAAAGAGCACATGAGTTTGTGCTCTTGTGATGCTGTCAGGGACAGAGGAACAAGCTGAACTGATTTTACTCACTAGTCATTCTGTGAAAACTCTACTATGAATGGAAATCAGGCAGCCATCCTTACATTATTTCCTCTGCATGAGAAAACAGGGGTGGGCTGATTTTTGGCAGGTTATTAGGCAAACTTCCAACTACAATATTTTATCTTTGTGTTCTGAAAATCCTTGTTCAAGTTTTAAATGAAGGCAAATGACTCTTCTCCACTACTGTCCTATGCTTGGGGAAAGAAGCCATTGGCCGAAAAAATCATTCACATCAGAGACAACCAGGCTGGGTAGGTCGATCAAGGAGTTCAAGGGTTTCACACGTAGGCCTGGGAGAGTTAAGCTGACAAAGAAACCGCCTTTGGTTCCTTTTGTGCCTGTCAATAAGGTGCCATCTGTACTGGTCACTGAATTTAGACAAAGTTGCAGATCAATAAAGATTCAAGGAAATATGTTCCTTATATTTCTTCTTCAATATACTTGCTACTGGGTCTGTAAATTCTTCAGTTATAGAATGTGGCTTTTTACTGCTTAGATCTTCACTGAAATGTGGTTCAGCCGATGCACATTTGGTACCAGGTTTTACCACCTGGATTTGCTTCAAGAGTTGTTTCTTTGTGAAGTTTCTGGCACTTTCCTGAGTCCCTCAGGATAACAGAATCTAATACTCTTAGTGCAAGCCTGCATCACATGATTCCTTGCAGATATTTATCAAGCTCCATGAAGCCCCATTCTGGCTTCTTTTTACCCCATTGTTCCCACTGAAAATCTGTTTCCAGAACATGAGTATGTTAATGATTAGGAACATTCGTCTAATTGCCAGCTTTAATTTATTCATGGGCAGTTTAATTATCACATGCTCCTCTGCAAACTTTGTCTCTGCATTTATTTTCTTATTCTTACCCCTTCTAGACTTTGTATGTAGTTCAGAGCTTAAAATGAACACTCTGTTATGAGCATCATTTACAAAACCTTCTCCGAGCAGGATCTCCCCTTTGAGCATGCAACTGGGACTTCACCAGGTGCTTAGGTACCTTCTGAATGGGAGCTTTAAATGGCAGCGGTGTACCAATAACCATAGGAAAATGTTCTCCACTGAGTATTTCACCCTGAAAGGGGAGGGAAAAAGTGAAATAAAGTAATTGGAGCTTGGGGAAAGGAAGAAGATGCTGAGTTTCTTGCTGTTCTTTCTAATCCCTTTTAGTTTAACTTTGGTGCAAGTCACTGGTTGCTGGAAGGTAAAATAGTTTTACATCAATCGAGCTCTGGGGTCCCCAACACAAGTCCAGAGGAGGCACCAAGATGATCAAAGGGAAGGAGCAGCTCTGCTGTGAGGGAAGACTGAGAGAATTGGGATTGTTCAGCCTGGATAAGAGAAGGCTCCAGGGAAACGGGAACACTTAAGTGCAACCTTCCAGTTCTTGAAAAGAACCCACAAGAAAGACAGAGACTATTTACAAGACCATGGAGTGACAGGACAAGGGGATTGGCTTCAAACTGAAAGAGAGTAGGTTTAGATTTTATATTAGGAAGAAATTTCTTATCATGAGAGTGTTGAAGTGCTGGCACTGGTTGCCCAGAGGAGCTGTGGGTGCCTCGTCTCTGGAAGTGTTCAAGGCCAGGTTGGATGGGCTCTGTCCAACCTGGCCTAGTGGAAAGTGTCACTGCCTGTGGCAGGGGATTGGAATGAGATGATCTTGAAGGTCCCTTCCAACCCAAACATTCTATGATTCCATAATTCTATGATTCTATTACCAGCCCAATAGAGTGATAATTCTATTCACATCAGAGAAGGGATTTCCTTTAAAAAAAAAAAAGCACTAAAAAACCCCTCACTTGGAAGTAAGTTGTCCACTTTTAAGGAAAAAAGAGACTTTTTTTTTTGTGGTATTTATACTTCCCAAAAGAATCATAATTTTTAGTCTCAGTCATAAATAGCACTCAGTTGAGATAATTTTTTATTACAGTGCAGGAAAAGATGCCATTTTCACATGAGTTTTCTTCCAGAGGTGGCTGAGAAATAGAATTTTTCTCCTCTGGGAAATTTCGGCCTCTCAGAAAGCAGTTTTCATTTGTCAAAGAAAATTTCAAAATTTACCACATAGTGTAAATTACCCATCCAAACTGGTTCAACCATCAAATATTTCAGTTTATGAAGTGGAATATTATGCCTAATCCAGAAAAAGAAATAACGTTAAACATAGTTTTGAGACAAAATTAGAATGATTGAAATAATTTCGCAAAATGAGACAGCCTTTATAAAAATAAACAGTATTGGGTTTTGATTTGTTTTTGCAGTTCAAAATTGCAGTGTTTCAACAAGAGTGCTTTTTCATGCAAGGAAAAATGCTCCGTCAAAAACTTTTCATCAAGCTCTGTCCATATGCATGGGGACCAAGAGACAAACGTACATATGGCAAAATGGGGTGGTCATGTACAGAGAGCTGCATTGTTGGCTTTGGCTGAATCCTCATCTAGAGTCCAACTACAACCACACCAGGGGTGGCTGGTGGCCCTCATGCCTGGCAATGCAGTGGGTTCGTGCCCTCCTGCAGGGCCAGCTGTTCACAGGGCACACTGGCCACCCCACAGTAGATGATGCTCAACTTCAGGTCTTCTCCAAGTGCTTTGTTGGACCTCTTTGGTCTAAGGATCTATTCATACATTTGATGCGGCTTTACTTTAAGTCCAGAGTGTGGAAAATAATCGAAGAGTTGTGTGACAGCACATCACAATCACATATTTCTAGGGTGAAGTTGAAAGCGTGTGCCAGGCAGTGGAGCATGGATTGGTCCCAGAACAGTGCCGGGTGACTCTATCTGACCCTCTCCTACATCATCCTCAATCCTCTTGTCCATAAGCCCCAGGTGTTGCCTTCATCCCCACAGGTCTTTACTCACTCTCCATCAGACTCTCCCTGGTAGCACCCACAGACAAATGTGTTTCATCTCTCAGCTGTACCACTGCATAACAAATACTTAAGTGAGGAACCTTTCCCAGGTAAATCTTGGAAAGCCTTTTTTTTTTCCTGCCTTTCTTTTTATTTCAAAAATTCTGTGTTTATTTGCACTTGAATCTAGGAAATTCCTATGAAATGATAGTTATTCCCTGTGGTGGGTTGACCCTGGCTGGATGCACAGTGCCCACTGAAGCCACTCTATTACTGACCTTCTCAGCTGGACAGAGGAAAGAAAATATAATGGGAGGCTCAAGGATGGAGATAAGGACAGGGAGAGATCACTCAGCAGTTACTGAGGGCAAAACAGGCTCAACTTGGGGAAATTAATTGAATTTATTACCAATCAAATCAGAGTAGGATAATGAAACATAAAACTAAATCTTAAAATACCTTCCTCCCACCCCTTGCTTCTTCTCTCAGCTTTATTATTGAATTCTCTGCTTTGTAATCCTGAGCTGTGCAGGGAATGGGGAATAGGAGCTGGGGTCATTTCATCACACATTGTTTCTATCGCTCCTTTCTCCTGAGGGATGGGACTCCTCGCACTCTTCCACTGCTCCTGGGGGAGTCACTTTTCCATGGGGTCAGTCCTTCAAGAACAAGCTGCTCTGGCCTGAGTCCCCCATGGGGACACAAGTCCTGTCAGCAAATCTGATCCAACTTGGGATCCTCTCCCCATGGGTCCACAGGTCCTTCCAGGACACTGCTCCAGCATGGACTTCCCATGGGATCGCAGTCTCCTTTGGGTGTCCTCCTGCTCTGGTGTGGGGTCCTCCTTGGGCTGCAGAGGGGTCTCTGTTCCCCCATGGACCTCCACTGGCTGCAGGGGCACAGGTGCCTCAGCATGGGCTGCAGGGACATCCCTGCTCTGGCACCTGGAGCTCCTCCTGCCCCTCCTTCTTCCCTGGGTGTTTGCAGAGTCGTTTCTCTCACATATTCTCACTCCTCTCTTTGTCTGCAATACTGAAGACTATCCCCGGAGAATTTGTTATCCCAGAGGTGCTACAACCATTGTTGAAGAGCTCAGCCTTGGCCAGTGGCAGGTTTGTCCTGGAGCCACTGGCGCTGGCTCTGAGGGACATAAGGGAACCTTCTGGCAGCTTCTCACAGAAGCCACCCATGTAGCCCCTTCCACTACCAAAACCTGGCCACACAAACTCAATGCAGCCTTCAATGCTTCTTTTTTAACTGGTTGGGAGTTCACCTTTCTCCATACTCTGCTGCTTAAGCAGAGACCAGGCTGTTCAAGGCAAAATTGATTACTGGCCTGAGGAATAATATTGCTGAGTGGCAGAATAAGGGAATGATAGAAACAGCCCTGCAGCACTGGCAGATGCTGATGGAAGAGAGGCATGTACACAGCTTTCTCACAAATTAACACCTCCTTGACACATCTGTAATGCCCTGTTGGAAATAACGAAATCTACCTAATAAAACCTGGCAGATATTTAAGAAAGATATCAGCATCATGATATCAAATCTGATCTCTGAATCAAACTTGGAGCAAGCATTTTACATCCAGCAAAAGCTGCATGGAAAAAAAATTAGGGAAGGTGACTGTAATTTTTATCCTTATTTATGAAAGATCATCTCAAAGCTATGGACAAAAGCATGAGTTCCTGAGTTCACAGAAACCTGGTTTTTGAGAGAAAAAAGAAGTTCTCTTAATGGCTATCACTTTTCATCATGACTGCCAGTTCTGTCATAAGGAACAGCAGGAATGTCAGCATTTTCTCCAATCTCTGCAGAAAACATGCAGTCAGGTGGGTGGCAGGATTTCCTCAAGGTCTTTGACTTATGACCATCTCTTGCTTTTCCAGGTTGCTGCTCATCTCTGGGAAAGAGACTATAAGCTAAAAAGCAGTCTTTAAGCCCCAGACTGGAAAAAGGAAAGTAAAAAAAAGAAAGAAATCAACAGTCCTTTTTACTCTCAGCTGAGTCCAGGCTGTGGTAGAGTGACAGTGGTGCTCTAAGGTAATGATCCTGCCTCTGAACCCAGAGTAGTGGCATTTCCTCAGGTGACATCAGGCACGGTGATTTCATTAGGCAGCTTCAAGGAGAAGGCTTTGAGCTGTCATTTTGATCCTTCTGTTACAGTGGGGGTTTTTTCTTTTAAAAGCCATTCCTTTTCTTTCTGAGAAAAATTCTGTTTGTACAGGTGATTTGGACTTCCTCAGAAGAAAGTGGAGAGGATGCAGCTCATTTCCCTTTGGTACAAGTACTGGAAGCAGCTGGAAGCTGTTGGGTGAGAGGCAACGTAGGACTGTTGCACGCCACCTCTGAATGTACCTTGGGGTGGCATCTCCACATGATGAGGATTTCTCACACACTCTTAATTCATGGCAATTTTTCCCATCTTCCACTGATTGCGTTTTGCTATTTCAGTCTGGCAGAATTATTCCCAGCTACAGAACCACAGAATTACAGAATGGGGGAGGCTGGAAGGGAAGAGTCCAACCTTCTTGCTCGAGCAGGGTCATTCCAGAGCACAGGATTGCAAAGGATTGCATCCAGATAGTTCTTGAATATCACCAGTGAGTGTGGATACGGTTCCCAAGAGTGAAGGTGTTCTTGCATCGGGGCTGTCGTCCCTCCTTAAAGGAGGGCTGTTCTCTGTTCTGCACTCTGAAAACATCCATGGTGAAAAATACCTAGTACCAAACAGCAACCCTATTTGAGCCACAACAATTTAAGACTTTTTTAAAAAGACAGGAAGAAAAATTACCTTGTTGGTGCTCATACACAGTGAGATATAGCTCAAAGTACTTAGTGACTTGGGCAAAGTCCAAGTCTTTGAAAAGTTCTAATAACTTGATGAAAATGGACCCATCTTCCATGCATGGCCAACTGAGAGGATGAACAACCTCAGCTCTCTTAGTCTGCCTTCCTACGAGAGATGCTGCATCCCTCTGATCATCTTGGTGCCTCCTCTGGACTCACCCCAACAGGTCCATGATCTTCCTGTGCTGGGGACCCCAGAGCTGGGGGCAGCTCTGCAGGTGGGGTCTCACCAGGGCAGAGCAGAGGGGCAGAATCCCTCCCTCACCTGCTGCCCACACTGCTTTGGGTGCAGCCCAGGACACAACTGTCTTTCTGGGATGTGAGTGCACCTTGTTAGGTCACGTTGGGTTCCTCACCCACCCACAGGCAGTATCAGCATCATGCTTACAACCAAACCGGTGAGAGCTGAAGCTACAGTTTAAAAATGCAATTCAGCAGGTGGAGGAGGTAGATGAAATAACTTGAGCCTTAGCCATGCTGCTCTGTGAAGACTGATTCTGCAGACTCCTGCTTTCCCAGGGGACTCAAGATGCTACATGTAATTTCATGCCCATTTTAATATTGAAAGGGAAGCTTTCCTTCAAAAATATGTGCATCAGAAACTTCAGCACTTTTGCCTGTGTGGAGAGTGTTGAAAGTACTCTTTGGACTGATTTCTCAGTCTAAACCATTTCTGGTTGAACTTTCTGGGGGAAAAGTTGGGGTTTTTTTCTGGCTCTAATTAAGTTCCTGTCAACCACTAGCAAGCCAAAAGGATAAGTACTTTTTTTTTTTTTTGCAGCAGAGATAAGGCTGAGAAACTGAGAACACAGCTTATGCTGACAGGCATTAGGCACTATTAGGCTGATCTATCAGACTGAGTGATGATGGGCCCATGGAAGCAGCAAATTCATCACCACTTAAAGCATTTAAAACTGATCTGGACACAGCACCAGGGGATATCCTGGCAGAAACAATCCCAAATTCGACTGACAGCTAAAAGGCATGGTCTAGTGATGTTAGTGTGAGTGTGTTTTGCTTTGGGGTTGTTTCTGTTTCATTTTTAGGGGTGTTTTTTGTGTGTATCTAAAGGCCAGGAGCCACATGGAGAGAAACACTGAGCTCCTGCACCTTTCACAGAAAGACTCCCAGCACTGTGGGTTTGGAACAGGTCCATGAGCAAAGGAAACCTTCCAACATGGGGTTAACTTCAAGTATGTCAGACATCCCAGTAGAGAATATTTTATCACCAGATTTAATCGAGTGTGTCACAGAGCATTTACTAAAGAAACTGAGAAGAGACAGATTAATCCCTCTGAGGATATTTGGGGCCATTTTTCAAAACATGCATGTAAAAGCCCTTCAT
This sequence comes from Sclerurus mexicanus, assembly GCA_013396755.1. Taxonomy (NCBI): domain Eukaryota; kingdom Metazoa; phylum Chordata; class Aves; order Passeriformes; family Furnariidae; genus Sclerurus; species Sclerurus mexicanus. Next base: position 328,984 of record VWZF01004605.1, on the reverse strand, counting down.
GCACTTTTTCTGAGTATTAACATCTTCACATCATCTCATTTCCAGGCACAAAACTCACTACTTGCAATGTAACTGGGATACAAATTTTGGGTTTAGCCTAGATAAAAAGATACAGATACACAGGAGTAATTGACACTGGTACCTTAAAATATTCTAGGCAAGAAAGGGGCATTTTATTTCTCAAGAATACTATGATCACTTTACAGGGACTCCTAGAAAAAACAATTGCCCCAAATTTAGCTGTCACATGATCAGCTTCCCAGCTTCATTTTGTTGAGCTCTACACTGTTGTGTGAAAGAAAGGGAAAACAAAGCAGGCAAAAGGGTTTATCTGGTGAGAAGTTGCTTAGGAAGGCAAACTGACTTAGCCTGAGGCACCTCAATACAGCCGTAATGTGACAGATGCTGTTAAGGCAAGAACATTTTCCCTTCTAATATTCACAGGTTTCTTTTGCTCATCAAGGCAGTGATGAAGCTGGATAAATACTTCATGCAGTTTGGATAAATAAATAGTTCATGCAGTTTATATCGTCTGCCCTTATGGTGGTAGTGTTTGAAGAGGCTTCTCACACAGAAGACAACGACCTCTTTATCAAAGCCTTGACTTTGACTCAGGTGAGAAGACAAATCAAGTCATATCCTGATGTTTAGTTCATGTGCTCTCCAGGGCCAGAGGAGATACAACCTCTCTTTGTATTATTTATACAGAAATACCCGGGGAACATACAGGGAGTGTGTATCTTCCACCATCAGGGAATGAACACTCCTAAAAAAGTGCCATTGCTCTGCTGGGAGACACAGCCAACATTAACTACACCTCTCAGTCAGGAAAAGAATCTGACAGATCTGTTGTGTGCAGGAGAAACCCAAGTAGAATAAAAGCTTCTGACAGTAGAGAAGATAGCTTATGTAACTGATGCTGATCATGCTTTTACAGTTTTTAGATTAATTTAATAGGCCTTAATTCAGCTCTTCCTCCAGTAGTTGCAAAAAGCATGGGCATACCTTAAGCATTTTGGCATGGTTGTTGTCCTACAAATATATAAACGCTCTCCTAAATCAGGATTAGAATTTCATTTAGTATTCATATATTGTGCTTCTGTGGGATTGTTTTTTGCTTTTTGTTTTCAAAGCCTGTGATCACTGCCAGTCAGAACAGCTTCAATGCCAGCCAGGTAAAATCTAAACCCTGAGTTAGGTTTTGTTGTAAATGAAGAGGGAGTCATGAATCACAGCCACAGCCTTAAGAACTTGCTTTGCATAGGGCTGTAGGACTGAACAAGATTACTTTATCATTCCCAAGGTTGCAAACTTTTATGTTATTTCCAGCAAAGGCAACACACTGGGTCCATCAGCCACATGATGGTATTGAATTTTGGATCCCAAGAGCAAGTTATGGGTCAGGTTCACAAAACCCTTTAGTTATTTTAAAGAAGGAGCTGGTGGAAAGAATAAATCCCAGGTACCCTCATTTTGCAGTGAATCCCACCATAGGTGTACAACATGGGACAATATTACTCCTCTACTGATTTTCATCCCTTCTGGGCGTGATTACAACTACCATTACTAAAACTCCCCCAAAAGGAGGTTTAGAGAGGTGGGGGTCAGTCTTTTCCCCTATACCAAGAGAGAAGATTAGAGGAAACAGACACAATTTGCACAAGGGGAGCCCTAGATTAGATATTAGGAAAAATTTCCCTCACTTAGAGGTGGTCAGGCTTTGGAACAGGCTGCCCAGGGAAGTGGTAGAGTCATGATCCCTGTGATTCTTTGATTTCATGGTAAGGATTATGAAGGGTTGTGTCAGCAAAGAACATATTTGTTGACAAAGAAGAGACACTTTGAAACTGCCACAGGGAAAAAAAACAAACAAACCATGAAAAAAAACCCCAGCAAACAAAACCCCACAAAAACAAAAAACCAAAACAAACACAAATTCAATAGTAGAACTTCTTGATGTCTTTGTAGGGTGCAGGGTACAATTACATGGTAATTTAGCCTTGTAAGAGTAAAGATCTCTCCTCCAAACTGGAAGGCAGCAGTTTTCCTCTAAGCCTTTCCACAGGGGTGTTGCTTAGGGGATGATCTTTGCCAATATCCCCTTTTAACTGTGAAAGAACAAGCAGCATTTAGCAAACAGTGTCCATAAGCACTCACGAAGTCCTTAGAGTGCCTGCATGGCTCCTTGTTAAAAAATTGCTCAGGGTCTTTCACCCCTCAAAAGGGGTTTCAGTTTTTGTCCTGTCCTTTGCCATCTCCTGAGAACAACATATCATATCAGTTTGAAGGAAATTAAGGATCAATGGAAAGGAACATCTGAAATCCTCTTTCCTTTCACTTGCTCTGATGTTGTGAGAAGGTGTCTGGTTCTGCCCAGTTAGGAAATAATTTACCTTTATCGCCGAAAGAAGCTGTGAGTATAGATCCACACCTGACTAACTCTCATATTAAAAGACCCGTTTCAGCTCCAGTCAAAGTCATGCAGTGGCTGTAGTTAAAGGCAGGTAATAACAAGATTATAAATCTAGGGAAAAGAAATACCATCAATTTAATGTGACGTTATAATGCGAGAAGAATAATAGAGCTTAATCGACAATAGGTGTTGAAACAGCATCTGCCACTGCCCCTGTTAGGGACACGCTCCTGGGATAAATGAACCAATGGTATCAGCCCACAGGAATTTTTTCACATCCATACCTAACTCCTATATGACATTTCATTTAATGTTTTAATAAGAAAGTGGAAGATTCAGAAATCAACATGGCACAGATCAGACGGAACAATTGTTGCTCAGCGCATAGTTCACATCTTGAAATTATAATGCAAGACTATTTTTAGCGTGGTGTGATTCTAGTGGAGTCTTAAAGACTGTCTTTCATGCTCATTGTGCAGTGACCTGGAAGAAATTCTTACTAATAAGGCTGTCAGAGGACCTCTGAAGAGGAAAGGATGAATAATGTGGACTCTCTCCAGGGAAGATATGACTCTGAAAAAGTTTTGCCCCTACCTCACCCAGGCTGAGGAGACAGTAACAGGGTCTAACCCCTACCTGACTTTTCCTTCACAGAGGGATATTTCAGAATGCAGTTTATTTCACCCAACAACTTGGGCATGTTCAGAATTTCTACCATCTCTCCAAACATAAATATGATTACTAAAAGGGCAAAGGATTCCTTGAGTGCTTGGGGGGTTTTTTTAGGGTGAGAAAAGCTCTATAACCTATGACTTTCTACCTAGTGTGGATCCTACTCAAGAATCTTTTCCATTTACGGATATTTATGTTTGAGGGATGTTGCTCAGTTGGAACAACCTAAAATATTCCGTGATTCATTTGAAACAAAAACATTTCAATGAGCAGCTTGGTCTCTTTGTTTTATCAGGAAAAAGTCAAGAATTGGCATAACAGGGCCACACAAAAATTCAAATGGGGGCAAAAGTTATAATAGTAATAGTGTCCTCTGCAGAAAGTGTAAGGCAGAAATCCAGTGCCTGAAAATGCAGACAAGGCCAATATGACCTTAAAACTATTTGCCACTTGAAAAGTGTAATAAATGCTCTCACTGTTAATTATTTTCATTTATAAATCATTTATTTGCATGTTGTGGATTTGTTTTTGTTTTCTTTTCCCTAAAGGATGTATCCTGCTACAGGCAAAATTAATATACTCCATTCAGTTCTGGGACCTCCAACACAAGAACGATGTGGACCTGTTGGAGTCCAGAGGAGGGACACTAAGCTGGTCAAGGGGCTGGAGCACCTCTTCTATGGACACAGGATGAGAGTTGGGGTTACTCAGCCTGGAGAAGAGAAGGCTCCAGGGAGACCTTAGAGCCCCTTCCACTGCCTGAAGAAGCTCCAAGAGAGCTGGAGAGGGACTTTGGATGAGGGCATTGAGTGATAGGACAAGGATGAATGGCTTTAAACTGAAAAAGGGTAGACCTATATTAGATATTAGGAAGAAATTATTTACTGTGAGAGTGGTAAGGCACTGGAAAATGTTTCCCAGAAAATCCCTGACTGCCCCATCCCTGGCAGTGTTCAAGGCCAGGCTGGATGGGGTTCTGAGCAATTTGGTCTAGTGAAAATGTCCCTGCCCATGGCAGGGGGGTTGGAATGAGGCAATCTTGAAGGTCTCTTCCAACTCAAATCGGGTTTAAGTCCAGGGTTGGGGGTCACATGCTATAGAGATCATCAGAAAAGATAATCACAAAAATTCCTCCTGGCTTATAATTAAAGTTGTTTTCACGTTCTCCTCTCAGCATCTGCACCTCAAAGCACTCTGTGAAGGAGCCTGGTTGCATTTGAAAAAGGGACATGCAGAGGAAAGGACTTTCTCCCACAGCACTCAGGAATCCAGCAGCAAAACTAGGCGGGTGCTCTCATCTTGTGCATCCTGTTGGGGTCTCAATCCATTCAGTCTTCAGACTCCAGGCTGCTCACAGGAAGCCCCAATTATGTTATCTCATGCGTGCCCTAGACCTGTACATTATTAACAAAGGAAGAAGTCTCTGCTCCAGCTGAACAGTGACAGCTGAACTGTGAGGGTGAAGGAGGGGAGGAATTACACCAGAAGTATTAACACTGCTTTGATAGATCCTTGTACCACTAGGGAAAGCACTTCTTCATATGCATTTCTGGTTTGCAGCAGCTTTGTGTTTATTTCCTTTAAAGCTAAAATAACCACCAAACAAGTTCAGAAGTTCAGCTTGGATGCTTAGAAAGCTGAATCTCATCCCAGTGAAAAAAAGGAGAGGTTGGTCATGTAGCCCCACAGGAGATTCATTTGCACAGAACTAGCAAAACTTCACAAAACTAAAATTTTGCAGAACAGAGTAAAACATAGAAATAAAAAACTTAAATCCTTAAGAAGTGGTCAAACCAGGAGATGCAGATTATGTTTTTTTCCGTCTTGGGACTGGAAATAGCCATTACTGTTATGCAGTGCTCAGAACGAAAATAAGATGTGACATTTTGAAGTGCATACAATCTGGTAAAATATAAAATATTTAATAAATATGTAAATTGGTCAAGCTGCTTCCCCAAGGAGGAAAGCTTCAGTCGTGTTTTACAGCCCTCATTCACTTACGCAAATACTTTAAGAGGATCAAGGATGGATTTTAAATGAAGTTAAAGTTTAACAAGAAATATATAATCCTTTGAGGGAGAGATTTTGTCAACTTCATTTATAATTTCTTGTGAGTTTTTAAAGTAAGAAGTTGAGGGAGTAGCCTTCTGAAGCTTTGTGTGTGCAAACTAAGAGAATTGCAGCCATTCACTTGAATCCTGCAGTCAGGGATGTAGCAAAGCATAGGAATTGAAAAACTTGCTCTGGGAGTTCTGGGCTTTCCCAGAGATATGTGTATGTTCACTGCTTAACTCATTCCTATGGGGTCCAGACACAGTCTTCTGATATTTTATCTCTGGCTAGACTGGCAACTTGAAGGAACATCCTAAGTCACCAAGACCTAAGTCATATAACCCCTTTATGAACTCACTTCAAGTTCCATCTTATAGTCTTTCAGTGTTCTGTTTTGCAAAGAAGTTGAATCTCCTTCCTTTAGCAGCTAGGAGCACTATTTAAATTTCCAGATCAAACTGATTCATATCTAAAACACACCCACACATACAAACATGCATGTTCTTTAAAAATAATATGACAGACAGAACATAGAAGAATTTAGAGGAAGTTTTCTACACTCTTAAAACAGCCCTGACATCAGCCCTGCTTTTGTGATATGTTCAGTCTCTGAAAACTGTTAATGAATCAGAATCATAGAATAGTTTGGGTTGGAAGTGACCTCAAAAATCATCTTGCTCCAGCCCCCTGCCATGGAAAGGGACACCTCCCACTAGACCAGGCTGCTCCAAACCCCATCCAACCTGACTTTTAACATGTCCAGGGATGGGACAATCACAGCTGTGCCAGGGCTTCACCAGCCTTATAGTAAAGAATTTCTTTGTGGTATCCAACCTCAATCTACCCTCCTTCAGCTTACAGCCATGAGTCAAAGATAGTTTTGTACGGCATGTCCAGTGGCATCTTCTCATGATATAGGTTTTTTAAAAGCCTCAACAATCCTGAAAAAGCTGTGAATGCTAAGGAAGTTATTGAAGGAAAATGAAAAGGTAAAGGTAAAGAAAAGGTAAAGAAAATTAGAGTGAAATTCACGCAGAAAATACCTTTGCACTGGAGAAAGGTACCCAGCAAAGAGACATGATGCATTTATTCTTTCCTAGTTCTGGGTACAAGGCAGGATGTAAAAACATCAAATGAGACTGAGAATTGTTGAAGCTGGAGTGTTTACAACTAATGAAAGAGTTGTTTGGGACTGGTATCAGAAGGTATCAGAAGGCAGAAATTTCCCTTGACACATGCTTTTCTTGCACACTTGTGCATTGCTCTGCTCATTTTCACCCCGTTTCTCTAAACAATTTCATACTAGAAATGATTGTTCTTGCTTCACATGCTCACACTTTGCATGCTGGAGAGTTTGAAACAAGTTGATAAAGAACTCAAGAGCCTGAGGGGTTCAAAATTTACTTTTTTCCCTACCAGGGAAACCATTGTTTCATGTTTCAGTGATGTCTGCTCAGAGACCAGCATTCTGCTGCCCTTCATAAAGGTCCAAATGTAGTGCTGAGGAAAGTGGAATGGAGTAAGAATAGTTTCTTTTATTCGAAAACTAAACTAAATCTGCGTTAACATCACATCATTCCCACAGCACAGTAGGCAGATTTTCTTATGTTCTCTGACTTCACCTTTGCTGCCCATGCAAGGAGTAAGGAAGGATGAAGAGAAAGGCTGTGAGAGCAGAGTGTGAGAGATCACAAGTCTATGAGGAACTTTATTCTCCTTCTCAAAAGCAATAGTTCCATATAATCCATTTCATTGTTATCTTGATCAGGTTACTGTAATATTGGGTGAGGTTTTCTGGAGTGTGGCATATGTGCCATGAGAATTCACTGAATGCCAGTTTCTTGATGTATCCACCACAGCCAAAATCACTGTTTCATCACCATGTAGACATCTTGCTCATCTTTCACTCTGAAATCAATGGTCAGACACAATTTCTACAGTGCAATGGCCTAGATGAAGCTCGGAGCTCTTCCAGGTCCAAACCAAGCAGTTACTGCCAAATTCACTCAGGTGCACAAGATCGACTTAGACACTTATGGAAAGTTCCATCTCCCCTCACTTTAGCAGGGCAAAAGCAATTCATACAAAGTGTTTGGGCAACTGAACCCCCACAGGTGTCAGCGAGGAAAGGTGGTCACTCGTTGAGCAGAGCATCAACAGTATACACATCATTTGCCTTGTGGCAACCTTCCCAGCCTTCAGTGAGCTGCTGCTGAGGACTAAATTAAGGTCTAGGTTAGGCCAGCTATCTTTAACCTGGCCCAGGTTCAGTGCAATGGACCTAAATTCAAGGGATTTGCATGAAACATGCTCTTCAGAATTGATATTCTCCTTCTACCAACTCCTTCTGTCAATGGGGATGTGTAAGAAATTATTTAGGAGTGTTTTGTCTTGGTGTTTTATTAATATTTTTTTGTTCAAATTCCCATCTTTTCACACTACTTTTTCCCATTATGGGGTGCCAGAACGTTCATCTCAGCAGCCACTTCCCATCTCCCTGTCTCATCTGTGCCTGTGCAGAGCAACACCCAAGATATTTTCTTTGATGTCATTGTAGCCCAATAGCAAGGTAAAATTAGACAGAGCTGTATAAGTAAAATCCCCCTGAAAATTAGTTACACAGGCTGGCAGTCAAGCAGTTAAACCAGGCATGGAAGTGGCTTGCAATCTGTTCCACCAGTCTCTCAAGTTTCCATTGTCAAAGCAGGATTATTTTGCAGTAAAACAGCAGCCCTGGGGAATCAGTGTAATTAAAGACAACAACAACAACAAAAAAGTTTTATTGTTTTTAAATATATCTCTAAGCTACGGGGGAAAGGGAAGGAGAAATGCATTGCAAATTACAGTATTTCTCTTTACTATTCACGCTTATCAGTCTGTATCCAGTCATGAGCCGAAGAAGCCGGGTTTGATGTCTTGTACTCGAGGCAGCCTTTGCTTTTTAAAAGGAACACATCCTCTGTGTTTATTCACGGTGACAACAAAATGTTCCTCACCACTGGGTACTGCTGGGAAGAGCAGAAAGGGTGCAGCTTTCCTTGGCTGCTGGAGCAGCCAGCGCTTGGTGCTGCTTGAGCACAAACATCACAGCTTTGAAGGAGTGTCTCCCACGACCTTCCACAAGGACACCTCCTTGCAGAAGGGAGCAGGGATGCTGTTTCCCTGGTTTGCTGCATGTAGTGTGCCCCTTAATGGGATTGCATGTCAGACCTAGAGGTCTGGGGGAGGTTTAATGAGCATAAAAGGCTAATCTTCCCCCCTCTCTTTACCCTGAAATCCACTGTGCCTCTGCTGTAGGTTAGGCTGAGCACTCAGAAGAGTCAGGATGATGCCTCTGTGGCAGTTAAGCCTTTGAAAGGGAATTGGCTGTTCCCTTAGCACATAAATGACATGTAGTGAAGATAGAGGAAAAACTCAGGGAAAAAAAATTCAAAATTCAATTTTACTTCAGTCACCTTCCATCATATAAATTCTTCTGCTGTGTACACACATGAATGTCCTTTTTACCATCTTCAAATGTCTGACCTCAGAGAACAGGACAAGTTAATAAAAAAGTTGTACTTGATGATTTTGGAGGTCTTTTCCAACCTTAATGATTCTAAGAATGGATTCTATGATTCTATTCTATGAAAAGTAAATCCATCAAAATCCACAGGAGACATCTGCTGAGACTGTCTAAGATCCACAAGTCACTAGAGACTGGGAGGCTCTTATGGGGAAATGACTGACCTCTCCTTATATTCCTGCCCAACCATCTGCAACTGATCATCTTGCTGAAGAACAAGATCTTTTTCAGTCTTTCTTATGTTATTTTTCAATATCAGCAGCTTTGATGTGATGTTGATTTTTTTATTTGTTCTGCAGAAGTGTAGCTACTTCCAGGAGGATGTTTGGGGGCAGTCAGGAATGCCTTGTCACAGCTTAAATAGAAGCTGAGGAATAATTTTATGCTGTTGCAACAAGAGACGAGAAATCAGATAGAGGTAATGAAATCAAGTAAAGCAGATTTAGTGAGGATATGAAGGCTGCACATCCTCATTTCAACGAGAACAGATAATCACTTCTGAGTTTGAACGGCCAAGGTTATTGGGGTAGACCTTCCTGCTGCTGGGACTAAACTGTGACTGTGGTCCAAAAGGAAAAGCAAAGAACAGAGAGGAGATGGGAACAATGTCTGAAAATAAACCACCTATGTCTCTAAAAAACACAGTCATAGAATCATAGAATGGTTTAGATTGAAAGGAACCTTAAAGATCATCTTGGTCCACCTCCCTGCCATGGGCAGGGACACCTTCCACTATCCCAGGGTGCTCTAAGCACCGTCCAATCTGGTCTTGAACATTTTCAGGGATGGAACAGCCACAGTTTCTCTGGGAAACTTGTGCCAGGGCCTCACCACCCTCACAGTAAAGAATTTCTTGTCCCTTCAAACAGCAAGCAGCAAAGCTCCATTTCTTCATGGAGCCATGTTGCAAAACTGAATTAACTAAGCAGCTTCAGGGGAGGAAAATCAAACTGAACATCCACCCACTTATTCCCTAAAATGCAGCAATTGCTTATTTTTAGAGCCAGCTCATTTCATTGACTTGTTTATAGCTGTGTTGACCTAAGTAGTGAGTTAGTAAAACATAGTCCTGGACATGGACAAATGACTGGGAGCAGGGAAAGATGGAAACCACTTAAATCCACTTTGCCACAGAGAACTTGAAGGTGTGGAAGAAAACTCAGTAAAACATTCATGCTTTGGGAATTAGGTATTGAATATTTATATGATTTTATCAATAGCAAAGTGACAAAATAAACTCATGACAAAATAAACTCTTGAGACAGGTATTTTCTTAGAATCATAGAGTAATAGAATAGAGTTGGAAGGGACCCACAAGGACCATCAAAGTCCATATCCTGTCCTCTTTTCAAAGAAACTTGGGGACAAAAACTACCATCCCCATCCAACTTCTACATATAGGCATGTTTTGGTTATGTGTGTACAACCCTGTTCCCATGTAACTTATAGATTGAGGCCTTCAACCTCCTAGCCTGCATCATCCTGCCCAATTTAGCCATGTTTGTGGAAAAAAAATAGCAATGGGTACATCCTTATGGATAATCCGTCCCCTCCAGATTCCAACCCCCATTTGGATACTGGCTCCAGTTACACCAACAGCTTTGAATCTGTTGCCTGTAGTCCTAGAGCAGGAAGGTGGTAAGGAACAGGAACAGTTTTCCCAGAGAAGCTGTGGATGCCCCATCCCTGGAGGTGTTCAAGTCCAAGTTGGATTGGGTCCCTGAGCAACCTGGTCAAGTGGGTGACATCCCTGCCTATGGAGGGAGGGTTAGAACTAGATGATTTTTAAGATCCCTTCCAACCCAAACCATTCTCTGATTCTCTCATGCTATAATTCTCTGATGTATACACACACCATAATATATAATATACATAAGTATATATAATATTCCATACAGGATCCCTGTGTACATGTGTAGATACATGTACAGCAGATCAGAATATAAAACTTCAGCAAAATAGGGAATTCTCTGAGACAATAAGCCATTATTTCCTCATTGCAGTGGCTTTTGATCTATCATATTTTATAATCCCTTCTTTTGACCCATTTTAATATTTCTTTCTTGGAGAAATTGAAGAGCACAGCCAGTCTGACAGCTGAGGAGTGCACTAATGACAACCTACACACCAGGAATTTGAATATCATTGCCCTGAGATTTAATTCTTTTAAAAAAATAGAGAATTTCCAAATATCACTTACAGTTCTTACAGCATTTCTCAACATTCCTGGTTTCTGTTATTCCCTGGGCTTTTGATTCAATGCAAAGGCAGAAGGAGACATACTGCCAGGCTGACCTATGTCAAAGGGCCACAGCCCAAACCCTGTGGTCTTAGAAAGAGATGACAAGAGCCTTTTAACAAGGCAATGCTCAAGGCCAGTCATCTAGCAGGTGTAAATCACAAAGGCAGTGTCCCTTCCCTTCCCTTCCCTTCCCTTCCCTTCCCTTCCCT
>VWZF01004605.1:136279-317731 GCA_013396755.1 Sclerurus mexicanus | reverse complement strand
TTCCCTTCCTTCCCTTCCCTTCCCTTCCCTGTACAAGTTAATATGTAATGCCAATGTATAAAAGCAATTCACAACTGCCTCAACTAATTGCTAAATGAAATTCAAGTGAAATATTGAAAGGAAAAAGAAACACCACTACAACACTTTTTTTTTCTGAGTGGCTGTGCAGGTGTTCCACTCTCCAGAGGACAAAAATGTCTGACAGCAAAGGATATTTGTGTTGGCAGTATCACTTGATCCGTGTTTCAGGAGCCAAATTGAAAACATATTTTCACAAGGTGCAGCCATAGATCATTAGAAAGAGCCAAGTTCTATGGTAGCACAAGTTCTTCTGAGAGCAGATGTATAAATTAAAATATACCCCCAAAACCTGACAGAAATATATTTGGGGATGGGAAAATTCAGTAAAGGCAGCACATTTTTGTGTTGCTGTCTCTGCTAATGGTCTGGGATTGGTTCTATCCACTGCAGTACATTATTAAATGGTGGGGCTTTGCTGTTTGTTCTGCAATGAAAGCTCTACACCAACTTTCTTCCCACTGCTTTTGGTAAAGGATAATCTCTTCTCTCTGTGCCTGGTTTCAAGAGTATTTTACAGGAGGATCCACATCAGCACAGACCCAAAATGACCTAACTCTCAGGAAAAATACAGACTTTTGAGACACTGATGATTTTCCCCAGGGAACCACTACCAATGGTGTCTATGGGCATTGAAAACACAGATTATATATGAAGCTAAGAATTCATTGTTGGTATAATTGAAATCGTACCAGTCTAATTCAGGAATTCAAGAATCGTCACTTGTCTACATCTAATGACTGCAGGGCTAAAAAGAACTGGAAAAAAAAAACTTAAAAGAAAGTCTTAACAAGAAAAATAATGCAATTAAAAGTTAACTACATCTAGTTCTTAGTTGCTATGCATTTTTCCTCATGTTATGCCTTTCATTCCACCGCTCCTCTGGATCTTTAAGTTGTCATCTTCAGACTGCTGAGAGCCATTTTTGTTATGTGGAATCTGGAGGGTTTCTGGGGCTTATTGTTGGAAGGAGCAGGATATTGATGGTTCTCCCTCACTCAAAGATCCACCTACAACCATTTTTACACATTTGTTATTCTCTTTCTTCATTGCACTGTAGACTGGACTTGATCTTGGAGGCATTTTCCAACATTAAAGATTCTATGATTTTATAACTCCATGTTACAGCCAAATTTAATATATATGGTGCCTTTGGTGTAGGTTGGATACTACTGTGCACTTTGTTACCCCTAAACACAGTCTCATATCTCTCCAGGTGTGTATTTCTTCAACTGATCATTTGGGTCTCCACTGCTAAGCCCATGTCCCATCTTTTATCATCCCATACTTGTACCTCTCTGTGTCACATCCTGTGTATTCCCTTCTCCATGCCTCTGCTGCCATGGTAAGCCTGTTTTTTTTCTATACTACACCACTGTGTCAGAGTTGTAGAAATACTACATTTCTAAAATTCTGTGTGGAATAATTCCTTGTTACTGCTGTCTGTACAAAATTGTGATTGCACCATGCCAGGACGAACACTTGGACAGACAAGCCATAGACACCTGGCCAGTTAGAAAATTTGCTGTTAGAGCTCGATCCTGTAAAACAAAGCTGCCCAAAGTCTCTGACCCATGGCAGGCACTGTCAGTGCCTTATTGCAGGGGGACATGCTCACACACAGCTTCCCTCTGTCCCACATGACCTATGGTGAGCATCACAGTGACATCTGGCAGCCCAGAAGGTGCTTCAGTTAACACCATTTTTCATCATTTCACCATCATGGTGATGATGTCAGAGTCGCACCTGGCAGCAGGCACTGATTTTGTGCCATAAAATGAGCATTTTCATTAAGGAAAATCAGGGTTACTCGTTTTCTCACACTGTGTAGAGAGACACCTTATTTCGCTTTTTAACCCTATTATCCATGACAGTAATTCTCAGGGATTCCATTATCCATGTCAGGAGCAAATCTCTGAAGGGAAAGTTATTAAAGTATGGCAAATGAAGGATTCTTGTCATATCAAGAAAATAGAAAAGTAACTCAAGCATTACTAACATTGTACAGTTCAAGCCATTCTTGGCATGAGAAAATGAACCTCCCTGGAATTACTTCCATTTGGTTTGGAAGCTGAAAATTTACTTTTTGATGTGAAAAAACCATTGCTTTGTGCTTTTTCCTACAAAGCAACCAGTAGTCTGTGCTTCTCTAATAAGTTGCTTGACATCTCTTTTTCTTACAGTAACATTTACTTGATTATATTTCTTAATATATTTATTTATTGACTTATCACATACGTAATGTAATATTCAGAATCCAATCCACCTTGCCACAACTTTTAAGGTGCTTATCATAAGCCTCTAACACTATCAAGTGTTTTAAAGCATCTGATCAGGACAAAAAACTCCAAATACTCTGATTAAACATATGCTTGACAATCTTTTGAGTTTCAGATGACCCTTGTTTGCTTTTAAAAGCTAGATTGATTTTTTTCACAGTATTTCCAAATGCAGCAAAAATCTATTAGATGAGAAAGTTCTTTGTTAATTAGAACTGTTAACATTAATGATGGTAATTAGATGCTAGAAAACAAACATCAATCCAGCTGACTCATAACTTTTGAATCAGAGAACTGCATTGATGGAAACTGCCATTCCTTTTTAATTCTTTATGACAGCATTTCACTGTGTCTTAATAAAATATGTAACTTTGAAATCCAAATCCCAAGAGGGTTTTAACTGTAGTTTTCCAGCTGATTTTTTTTTTTTCCTCATACTCATTTACCTCTCTGGAACTTCCCAAATTTCTCAGTTGTCATGGAGATCTCCAGAAGTTCAGGGGAACTTATAATTCTACACTGTGTCACTTTAAGCCTTTCCAGTTCATCATAGTTCTGCCTTAGAAAAAGCCCTTCCTCAAAAAATCAATGAGACCCAATTTTAAAGGAAATTTGGACATCGGAATTTCACCAAAATAAACAATGCCATCACATCCAACCAGTCCTCGTTGCAGGTGTGAAGAAACTGCATGAGGAGGGAGGGAAATGTAACTTTATGTTTACTGAATTTATTTAGGTATTTACAATTAGACATGACTAGAAACTAAACAGAATCACAGAATATTCTGAGTTGGAAGGAACCCGTCAGGATCATCAAGTCCAGCTCCTGACCCTGCACAGAACAGCCTCAACAATCCCACCGTGTGCCTGAGAGCGTTGTACAAACGTTTCTTGAACTCTGCCACGCTTGGTGCTGTGACCACTTCCCTGGGCAGCCTGTTCCCAATGCCCAGCCATCCTCTGGTGGAAAAACTTTTCCCGATATCCAGCCTAAACCTCCCCTTGCACAGCTTCATGGCATTCCCTCAAGTCTTGTCACTGGTCACAGCAGTGACCACCTCTCTTTCTGCTCGTCCAGCCCATGTACCGACAGCTTTACTATGATGATCTTACGTGAGACAGCATCAGTGGCCTTCCTGAAGTCCAGGTAGACAATATCCACTCCTCCCCCCTCATCTGTTCACTGTTCTTCCATCATCTACCAGGCCAGTCACTCCATCATAGAAGTTGATCAAGTTGGTCAAGCACAACTTCTCCTTGGTGAAACCATGTTGACTCCTCGTGATGATTTTCTTGTCTTTAATCTGCCTGAAATTATTTCCAGGATTAACTGCTCCACCACCTTCCCAGGAACTGAGGTGAAGCTGTGCAGCCTGTAGTTCCCTGTGTCTTTTTTGCCGTTCTTGAAGATGGGTATGATATTTGCTCTCCTGCAGTTTTTAGGCAGGTGTCCCAGTCAGCATCATCAGCCAAAGATGCCCCTTCTTTGTGCCCTTCTGCACAAGCTCCTGCATCTGCTGCATCTGCTGGCTGCCTCTTTTAGAAGGCCCAATGGAACAAATCCTTCAATTCTCTATCTCAGTTTGTTTTCTGACTGTTGCTTTTCTTTGCTGTAGAGATGATTGTCACTTAGGGAAGTCTGTGTCTTGCTATACCTGCTTTACGCATATTATGTCCACAATTTGGTACAGACAATGTGCACCTCAAATACCTGCACCTTAGATCGATCACAAGCCAGGAATCACCATGAGAAAGCCTAAATGAGCTCATGGGAAGTAGAACCTTCGGTAGGGAAGAAGAAGGTTGGGAGGAGCAATGATTTTAAGACAAATTTCCTTGGTTTCCAGCCATGTCCTGCAGAGCCTTGTTGCTGTTTATGTGAGCCATCTGCCTTTTTTTTTTTTCCCTTTCTACACGCAGATACAATACTATTAATAAGTATTGTAGAAGTGGTGAAAAGTTTGTTAGGTGATGATTGCTCAGAAATTCATGTCTGGGTTAGGAAGTTTTATCCTCTAGCACAGAACAAAGGGCTCTGCCAACAAATAACTTTCAAACAAGAGACAATGGCTGGCAGGAAAGCAAAATAACAATGGCACAAGGAAGGGTTTCACAGTGCATAGCCTGGAGTCCTGAGCTGCTGTTGCAATTTAAAGGACTAATTAATTTAAACTGTTGTCCTCCCTTTCTGTTTGCAAAAATGTCAAAGTCCAAAGCAGCCTGAAGTAAAACCTGTCCATCATTTTGTAATAATCTGTTTTCAGTTCTCTGGCTGCACAACACTGGTTTGCAAACTTCTGTTCTCTGTCTTGCTTTCCTTCTCTGCTGGAACTCCAGTGTGAATGTGCATTTATTTCCATTTTTGGAACCTAATCTCTCTGCCTGGCTGTGATTTATCACTACAGCTGGTCCAACAATAATTGTTCTGTTTCTTTTAAGCATACTTTTATCTCCAGTAGCATTCACTTAATGAAAGGAGAGACTTTGGGTTTTAAATATGTATGGAGGGATGGATACATAATGAATATTTATAGATATTTAAAATATTTAGAATGTTCAGAAATATGTTTATATTTTTTTCTCTTCAGAATAATTGCATTTTTATAGTGTTTTCAATACTGAAGCATATTTGGTCTACTTTGACATTCATCTTGCTTTGTTGTCCTTTTTTCATGTATCTGTTTGACTAAACCTTTTAATAGTTCAAGTCTCCAATTCCTAAACAAAGCAGAAATGGTTCTCAGCTCACAGGCACTCCAGGGGGTAATAAGGTCAGACAGATATTACAGTTTCTTTTATCTTTTTTTTTTCTTACAAAAACATTTATTTATTCTCAAGAAAAATCCCGACGTATTTCCATAAATGGCCATGGAAATTTGTAGTTCTGCAAACTGTGGCAGGGACACAGTAAATACAGAGTAAATAGTGAGACAGCTGAGCACCAGATACCGAAACTCAACTAGTTTATTAAGAGCAAATCCCTATGACTTTAAATAAAATGTTTCTTTACATGGAAGTTAAAACATGAGGGCTTTGCTATTGGGTTTTTTATTTTCCTGATTTGTGGGCAGGATTTTTCTGACCTCAATTTAACTCTCTGAAAAAAAAGAGATACCTAATTTTTAGCTTTTCTACACAGAAAAGGTGCAGCAGAATGTGCTCTGGATATGCCTGTGTCTCTCTGTACCAAAGGTGGGTGGACAAGTTGAAGAAGACATCTCATTTTCCCATTTCCAAAGTGAGTTGACACAAGTCCTGGTGAGAGCTGTGATCCAGAATTGACATTCTCAGGGATTTCAAGCATTCTACTGACTTTTAATGAATAATCCCATTTCTAAACATTGCCCTGACTTGATTCTAACTATTTTTTATGAGGCACAATACTGCAAATGTAATAAACAGTTACAGCTATACCGACTACTTTATGATAAATAATCCTTGATTCAATATTAGTGGAAGTGATTTTTCAGATTGAAAAATGCATCAGACTCTGGCTAAATTTCAGTGAAATGCACTGTGGGTGAAGCATTTCAAGAATAAGGAAAATCTTTATTTATGAAGATATTTATTGATATTAATTTTGACAAACACCTTAGATGTGTATAGCTTGTATCCTCTATATTACATAGTGTATTACACATGATATTATTACTTATAAATATGTAATGTAGTTATGGATATAAATCTGGGCATATCTGATGCAGGCAGAGATACCTTTCCACCTTGCAGTTAGGCTAAGAAGCCTGAGAAACCTCATCCACTTCTACGGTCTTTTGTTTAGAGCATTTTTTTCTCTTTTTAGTCAAGCCACTGCATTATAAATAAGAAAATAATACAAAATCCCAGTGTGCCAGAAAGAGACTTGGATTAGAAGGACACTGGAAGGTCCTGTGGGATCCTTCCTATCTGTGACTTTGCTTACCCTCTTCCACTCCTCCTTTGGATGTGGTGGTGGTGGAGGAAAGAGTAGAATCATAGAGTCATAGAAGTGTTAAGTTTGGAAAAAACCTTTAAGATCACCAAGTTCTACCATCAACTCAGCACCAGCACCATGTTCACCACTAACCCATGTCAAGTGCCACATCCACGTTTTTTGAACACTTCCAGGGCTGATGATTCCTTCTCGGGCAGCCTGTTCCCATGCTCAAACACCCTTTCACTGAAGAAATTTTTTCCTAATATCAATCTAAACCTCCTCCGGTGCAACTTAGGACCATGTCCTCTTTCTTGTCACTTGCTGCCTGGGAGAAGAGACTGACCACTCCCTTGGCTTCAATCTCCTTTCAGGGAGATTTAAGAGAGCAATAAGGTCCCCCCATGAGCATCCTTTCCTCCAGGATAAACACTCCCAGCTCCCTCAACTGCTGCTCATCAGACCTGTGCTCCAGAACCTTCCCCAGCTCCGTTGCCCTTCCCTGGACACACTCCAGCCCCTCAATGTCTTTCCTGTGGTGCGGTGACTCACGAGAGCTGTTGCTGAGTGAACGGTGCCATCTCCTCTCTTTCCACCACTGCTCACCTCTTCAGCTGTAAAAGGAGGCAAAGACCCACCAGGCAGAGGCAGTGATATCTCTGCACTGCTCAGCAGAGCCCTGTGAAATGCTCAGAGGAGGAGATTTAGCCTGTAAGCTGTTTGTCTCTGTTGTCGTTGCCATTAATCAATCCGTGCTTAATGCCATTGCTTTCAATTCACTAACTCTCTGCTGCCAAGTCAGTATAATCCTGTTCTCCTCATTGTCTGCGTGTCTCCTGACTTCACCTCCTTCCTACTGCCTCTCCTTCCCCTGCCACCCACCCACGTCCAAAAACCCATGTGGCACAATTTAATGGAAAGACAAATATTTTGTAAAAGAATCTAAGGCGCTGGTCTGGATGCCAGAGGCCCCTTCAGGCATGGAGCACGACTTCATTTGTGACCATCATCACAAAATCACCTTTGACATTATACTGTCCTGAACCTGAGGCACGGGCCATTCCTGCAGGAGCCAGTACAGCCTGCTGGAAAATGCCAGAAAAATCCCATTTCAATGATTTTTGCCAGAATTTTCCATTAGAAAAGTTGAAATGTCATTCCATAAGTACCAAAAAAATTTTGAGGGAGCCCACTGAAGTTAATGATTCGTGGAGTTCTGGTTTGGCTATGATGTAAGGCTTGAGAGAATGTCTGACTAGGACTTCTGTCAAACTCATGGTAGGGAGCAAGTGGCTCTGAGATGGAAAGTTTTGTTCCCAGTTTGGTCAGAATTTTTCTTTCCATTTAAACCTTCAACATATTGACTTTTCATTCCAGCTGGTCTAAAGGTACTACATGGAAATACAATGGTTTTCCCTACACATAGACATTACATTTTTTCAATAAGTTCTAATTCAAAACCAGAAATTACACCAAATGTTTCATCATATGCAGATTAGTTAACCCATATACTGCTCTCCAGCTTCTCATTCCCCAGTCTGTCCATACATCTGGGGCTGCCCCACCCCAGGTGCAGAGTCCAGCTTGTCTTTGTTGAACTTCATACGGTTCCACTCACCGTAAATCTGAGCTGTGCTTGAACTGCATCACCTGGGGATGCACCAGGATGTGCTGCCTCTCTTTGTAATGGCACTTCAATAATTGCTTGTCATATTTAATCAAGGAGTCTGAACTGCTCATGTGTCTGTTGCTGTGGGCAGAGAGAAGGAACATTTATTTACAAAGCAGGAGAAAACAACTGACCATGATAAACCTGTCAGGTTTATTCTCCTAGTGGAAGGTGTCCCTGCCCATGGAGAGGGGTTGGATCTGGGTGATCCTCAGGGTCCCTTCCAACCCAAACCATTCTGTGATTCCATGGTATGTGCAGCCCTTGAAGGTGTGTTATGTGTTGTTGTAAGAGAGCTATAAAGCTGCCTAATCTATACTCAAAGACAATCAAAATGTTTCCGAGTGAGCAAGAACTGATGAAAGTGGATAATTTTTATACAGAAGAGATAAATATGTTGGATCTTAAGGCATTCCCCTTACCAATATTTATCTCACATCTTATTATTCTTTTTCCCAAAAGCTGTTTAAAACATTGAAGTTTTTTTTTGCTTTTGAGGTTTTGGTTTTGACAAAGAACTAAAAAGAAATTGATGATAATTTCCTACCATCTTAGAGAAAGTGTCATCTTTATTTTCAAACCTAATCCACCAGTTCTGATCTTTTTCTTTCCCTAGAGTCCAAAATCCAACTTATTCGAATTAAATTTACAGCTGATTTTGACAGATGTAAAAATAACTTAAGAAAATCAGTCAGAAATTGTAGTTTTCTTCTTCTTTCAAGTAAAGATGGTCTTTGTTTTAAATTATATAAATATCTTCCTTCCAAAAAGTTCATGGAATTAATTGTCCCTGGTATCATTACAGGAAGTCATAAAGACACAAAACACTAACAATGCTAAAGTAATTAAACAAGAAGCACAAATAAAGAAAAACAAAACTTCTCTGCACCTACTCATTTACTGGAAAAAATAAAATTATACTACAGCAGTGGGATACAAGGAATAAACAAATTTCAGCTCTAATGTGTTCCTCTGTTCAGTCACCTGCTAAGGCATAGACAAAGAATGGAAAAAATTAGAGGTACAGTAGAAATAGATTTTAAAAGAACACAGAAACTCATAGACATTTTTATGTCCCTGAAGGTACAATGCCACAAACTATACTGTGAAATATAAGAAAATATGTGAACATCCTGAGTAGGAGATTTATTCTAAAAAAAAGGAAAGCTAATCTTTGCAAATAACTAATGGCACTAGGTGGAAGAAAATTCCTTTACAAGTTTATACAGAGGTGAGTTGGCAGGTAACACACAGGCAAAGCATTTTAGTTTGAAATTATGACATCAGCAAATTTTAGAAAAATACACAGAAAAAGTGCAGCAGAGCTTCAGATCCCCTTCCATTTTCCCCATTAGTATCCATAAAAATACGAATTTCTGACAAACAAGCTGCTTTTATGAGAATTCTGATTACTGCATTGTGATACACTTTTTGTCCTTCTGATGTTAACTCTTCCAAAATCTCACCATTAGGACATTATGTGTTTGTGCCCAATCCAGTTTAGTTTCTGGTTTCACATCAGAGGCCCTCGATGCCCTGTGACCACACTGTCCCCACACAGTTCACTGCTCAGCAGAAGGAGAAGGAGAGAGGTCTTCTCTCCAAGACAATGCCATCCTGTCAAGATGGAAAAGAGAAGAAAATCCAGCAGGAAGGAGAGGGACACAAACAATCATTCCCTGTTTTAATTTAATCTGTTTTCCTTCCCTATTCTTCCCTATGTGTATCTGTACGATGGGCTTTGCTTGAAATTTGGATCCCAGTGCCTGATCTCTGACTGCTGGACATGCATTGGTCACGGGTTTGCAACACCCCGGGCTGGCCAAGGACTTTCCAGGAGGACATGTAGTGATAGGATAAGGGGGAATGGCCTTGAAGGAGGGTACATTTTGATTAGATATTAGGAATAACTTCTTCCCTTTGAGGGCGGTGAGGCCCTGGCACTGGTTGCTCAGAGAAGCTGTGGCTGCCCCATTCCCGTCAGTGTCCAAGGCCAGGTTGGATGGGGCTCTGAGCAACCTGGTCTAGTGGAAGGTGTCCCTGCCCATGGCAGGGGTGTGAAACTAGTTGATCTTGAAGGTTCCTTACAGCACAAACCATTCTGTGATTCCGTAAGTCTGGAGGTTTCTCAGTGGAAGAGAAGTTGCCTTCTGAAGGAAAGCTCTATGGAAACTGGTATCTACAGAGGAGTGGGTTGAGGGCAAACACCTCAATCCCCCAGAGAGGATGTGGTGTCACTGACTTGTGCCTTGGTTTCTTCACCTGTTAATTGGAAATGAGAATTGGGTGTGTGAGGTTAATAATATCGGTTTAATTGATCCTGTTCGTTAATCCCCTGTCAAAGGGTGTTATGTCTAATTACTGCCTTTTCTTTTTCCTTTTTTTCTTGTTTTTCTTGTTTGTATGTGTTTATTGGCTGTTGACAGCATCCAACTCGCCTGCTTTTAGGAACGTGTCACTTCAAGTCAGCATCTGCTCAGTGTTTCATTTTTAGCTCAAGAACATATTGGTCTTCAGACACAAACAAGTGATACCCCAACATCTGAATCTATTTCTGGAAAAGCGTCTTGAGGAGACAGGCTCCAAAAACACCTTACACAGGGCTTATTAAGAACAAATATGGAATTTTTTTCCCCTCTTTCCCTTAAAGTCACGCCAAGTTAGAGAATATTGTTGTTGCTCCAGGCCAGCTGGATATTTAGTATGTATTTCTGTTCATCTCCACCCTGATTAAACAATATCCGCTTCCACACACAGATGTGTTAATACCCCTTCATCCCCTACTGGTTTTACTTTATATACTACTTTCTGAAGATTTATTTCTCTAAACATTGGAAATTATCCCTTGGCCAATACCTAAATGAATTACAGCCTGATAATATGTGTCAAGTCCAACTGAGCACGCTGCATATGAGCAGGAGAGCGTGAAGTTCCTTCCGGTGGTCTGATTAGAGCTCACCATGTCAGCTTTGAAAGGATTCTCTGCTGGCCTGAGCACCCATGGTGCTGGCACACGTGGCTGCTTAAAACAGACTGATGCAAAGCTCATGTGCAGTTTTAAAAATAAGTAAAAATTGGAACAGAAGGAAGAGAGGCATCAAGATAAAGACAATAAGAATATTACTGCAATTCAAATATCTCTGTTTCAGTCACTCTCTACTTTTTTTGGCTTGGTAGTTCTAGGTTAAGACCAGTGTCTTGACTTAACAGGTTAACAGGGGTTTAAAAGATCCAGTTTCAAATATATATGTTGGGATCCAGGTTCTTAAGTAACTCATTCCAGACACGTAACTGCTGAGTGTAGGAACTTCCACATGTAAAATGAGGAACGGGCTGCCCAGGGAAGTGGTGGAATCACCATCCCTGGATGTGTTCAAAAAACATGCAGATGTGGTGCTTGAGGACATGTTTCTTCCAAGGGTGGACATGGAAGAGTTAGATTAATAGCTGGACTTGATGATTTTAGAGATCTTTTCTGACCTTAATCATTCCATTATTCTCTGATTGCAGGTATGTCCCCAGCTGGCAGAATATAAACACATCAATGAGCAAGTGATGCCCAGATCACGAAGAACATGCAGAACCACCTTTCTGATCAACACTTGTATTTATTCCTGTCAGTGGGTGATGCCAGTGTTCCTCTATTGCTTTGTTTTGGCAAAGGACACAGGAAAAAAATGCCTCAGTTCAAGACAGGGGCTTCTCAAATGTAGGAGGAGAGCCCAGTTCTGTGTCTTTTCATGTTGACCAAAATACCTCACAGCATCTACTTTTTATTGCTGTTCTCCACTGCCCATCCATCACTTTGTGTCCCCCAGCCCATTATCAAAGATCATGTTTGAGTTACAGGTAATATGAGTTAAACGTTCTCCAAACCTCAGCACCACAGAGGACCATCAGCATCACGAAATTCCTGGGCTCCTCTTTCTGCCTGTGCTTGTGTGTTCTCCCCACTGCAGGTTACACCTGGAAATTGGACAAAGTCACTCAAGCTTTAAGGAAACATATGAAAGGAAGGGAACAATAATGGTAATGAATTCTTGTATTTTTTAGGTAGAACTTCCCACACAGGTTTACATAATTCCTTCTGATACCAAAAGGAAGGATGCAATGATCTTTCTGGGTCTTTGTTCCCAAAATGCTTGACAAGGGAACTGAATCAGTTCTAGAAACAGGAGAGTGAGATAAAAGCAGAAAGTAGCCTTCTCTCCAGCTTTAACTGTGAGGTGCAGAGGCTTTTCCCTAGCGTTGAAAATAACATTTCTGTTTATGACATATGGCCTGTGTCCAACTTGCTCCTTCTCCTTTTAGAGCTGATTTAGAGAAAATGCTCAAGCAGGTGAAATTTCTAGAAGAGACTCAAGGCCCAAAATACTCAGTTCATGTATTCTGCTTATGCATCCATCTTCCTGTCGTCCGGAGTCACCTGTAGGTGTCCATGGATCTTTCTGCTTCCCATCATGAATCCTCAGGTACCTGATGTGAGCTCCTATCCCATGTGGAAGGACAGAAGGAGAGATGTGCTCTCTGAATGAAAGAGGGAGATCATGTAAAATAACATCTATTTAGGGCAGATGTGAACCATTGGAGAAGGGTGGGAAAGAAAATCCCTGCTCAAAATGCACAGCCTGTTAAAATTTCAAGAACAAGGCAAACTATTTTGCTAGCCAGAGTTGATGTTAATTAAGTGACGACACAGACAAATGTTTTTTCTTTCCTGGATATTCATCTTTATGCAGGTGGATAGAAAGATATTTACAATCAGTCCCTTTGGAATATTGCATGGAAGGAATCAACCCAATTCTTGTACAATTGTTCATGATTCCCTCTACATCCTATTAAAACAAATGAAAAAGCACCTTCCTGGCTTTTATTTGTCTTGGGTCACTTCATGTGTGTGTTCATGTGTGTTTTGTTCTCAGGTGGTCTATGACTGCATGAATCCATCATAGCCCTTAAAAATTTCTCTCAGCTTTTGTTAACCTCACTGTGCCGATGATTAATTTCAATTAACTTAATCTAGGATTGTGAAGCATTTAGCAGATACAGGTGGCACATCATTGTTATTAATGCTGTCAAGGCTAATTGGAATGTTGTTGCATTCTAATATTGCCTTGAATTTGTCAGTTTCTTTCAAACCCAGATAAATAAGTACATGGATTAGATTGCAGAGCAGGTAATGAAATAGCATTTCAAACCATGTCTCCAAGCACTTTTTTATCCTACCAACATTCATAATCCAAAAGAAGATCTTTATTTTCCTTTATCTATTTCTTTCTATTTCTGGTGTTTATAAAGTAGTCTTTTTCCTTTTTTAGATTCTTAGAAAACTAGAAGGTGGAGTTGCCTTAGAGGCCAATGTTTTGAAGAAATATATTATTTCTTTTATACTAACAATTTATAACAAATCATCTCTCCTACCTTTACCCTCCTTCCAATTGTTAATCATTCTGCACTCCCTAAAAAATGACATTTTTACTTTACGCTTCTGTATAGATAGTCCAAGATCCAAATCAAGACAGAACAATCACAAATTTATTTCATCTCCTCTGAGCACAATAATGTTTAAGACACACTTAACTTTAAGAACCTACTTAAGTCTCTCAAAGCACTTTGTTGCATGGCAGATAAAGTACAAAAAAATTTAAAAAGCAGACTTAACAAGAGAAATATTTTTGAAAATGTTTATCTGGATGTGTATTCACTTCAGTTCCCTTTTAATCAAAGAAGGGTGAAAAGCAAGGGCAGAATTTTTCTAGATGGAAATATCTCAGCCAAGGCTCGGGCTGTTGGAAAGCTTTTTGTATTTTCAAAGGCCACGGTGCACGGTTGGCAGATGAGAAGGTTTCATTTTCTTTGTTTACTTATTATTGTCATGGCAGTTACTTATTTTTTGCTTCTGTGAAGCTTTCTCAGAGAACACAAAGGCATTAGGGGTTTTTTGCTACTTATATAGTCAGTGTTAGAAGAGAAAGACTGGAACACAATTGCCATCACTGAGCTTTAACAATCATACCTGTTAAAAACATCAAAGTCTGTTTTTAAATCAATTAAGTTATGGTTCATAATTTTTAAGCAGAATATGTGTTTCAAAATTTCAGTAAAAAAAGAGACGAAAAAAGTATAAATCAAGGAATACCAGCTTTGCCAGAAAGAAACAAACTTGGTTCAAGATGTGGATCTCAGACAAGAGCCCAACTTTCCTGGACTCCTTTTTCCCACCAAGTAAGTGATACATGAAAGAGAAACACACGGTGTTGAAGGAACCTTGAAAGTTTCACAGAATGTGGTTAAAAGTCCTACATAAGGCTGGGGTATCACAAAGCTGTACGTTCTTGATTGATAGAATTATGGGAGTTTATACCATGACAGTTCACATAACAAACTTTTCATCTGGCGTTTTTCAAGTGGGAATCACAAACTCTGATTAAGCAGAGCTCACCAGCATGGATTGCTGGATTGCTCCCTTGGACAGACAAGGCCACAGGGTACAAGAGCTTGGCCCATGTTTGGTGTCAGCAACCAAGAACAAGGACATGCAGTGACAGGAAGAAATTCTGCACTGTGACGGTGGGAAGGCCCTGGCACAGGTTGCCCAGGGAAGTTGTGGCTGCCCCATCCCTGAAAATGTTCAAGGCCAGGCTGGATGGGCTTGGAGCAACCTGGGATAGTGGAAGGTGTCCCTGCCCATGGCAGAGGGGCTGGAACGGGATGATCTTTAAGGTTCCTTCCAACCCAAACCATTCTATGATTCTTTGGCCATCCAAAGGTTTGTCCTCCTTGGCACACCAACAGAAATCCCAAAGATGAATCCATTGATCAGTGATGTTGCCATTAGCACCTCTAAAAGCCACCTTCTCTCTCATCACAATTCCCTCAGCAGTGTTCTATACACATCTGAATCCTTCTAAAGAACTGTAATTCGCAGCATATTCAGAAGGTAGTTAAATTTAACCTCTATTACTGCCTTAATTTGCACATACCATTAATTTGTTTAATTTACACATTTCTCCCTTTTTCAGGTGAGTGGGATATGATCTTTGACCAGTTTCGCTAACAAAACTAATTTTCCCTTTTTCACTTCTATGAGTTTTGCTCATGTTAGTCGTTCTGAACGGAAAACACTTGTTACAGACATAGGTTGATCTCAAGATTCATTAAATCCCACAGGACTTTCACCTAATATACTTATTTTAAAGGCATAATGGAGCAAATGAGTCTGGGATAACTGTACCATAAAGTCAATAGTAATCTTTTTGCACTTAGGTTGATATCCCAGCCATTTGGCTTGTGCCTTCAGTGATATTCTAGGAAGTGCTTATTCTGCTGCATATGTTCTTCTAGTTCTTTGCAACAGGCTTGTAAAAATTATTTTATTTAAGAGGTTGCCTTTGTTCATTTTTGTGGCACCAAATTCCTCTATTTAATAACCTTCCTTAACTTCATCTATTTAAAAAACCAATCAGTATATCCAGACAGAAACATTTATCCTTCTCCAGCAATCAGAAAAATCAAAAATGCTTCAAAACTGCAGGTTCCTTTTCTTTTTTTGTTTGTGGTAGATTTAAACCCTGCAGTTGCTTCTTAGTTCTGAAATCACTGTGATTCGTATTTGAACACTAATTTGTGTTAAGGTTCCTTAGTACCAGTTTTTCTTCAGCATAATATATTGGGGTATCAGGGCTTGTGAACATGACTTTTGACAGCTGGACTTGTTGCAATGCAACGTTGTCAGGGTTTGAAGGGGTGACTCCTCTGGCACTGCTCAGTGGCCCTTTTCAACACTCATCCACAGCAGAAATCAGCTCCTGGGCCATCACAACTTACTTAATGACACAAATCATTACCAGCCACACTTAAAGATAAATCCACCTGGTTGTTAAACCCTTGCAGTGCCCAAGCAGCTTCACAACAGTTCAGCTTTTCTTGTTGTAGGAGTAGTAAGAACTTGAAGCAACAAACTCCAATCTGCTCTGGCAGTCAAATTGCAGCTTCCTGTTTCACATCATTCTGGCTCATCAGCAGCATGTTTGGTTTTCTGATGATCTCTAAGAAAAATCACAAATCTTCTTCCCCCTCAAATATTTCTTCTTGGCTTTCCTCAGGTTTGTTTCAGGAGTACTGACAGCTGAAGCCCAGCCTCTTGCAATGTCAGAATAGTGAGTAACTGTGGCTCTGAAAGGATATTTACCTAGCTGGATGAAATATGCACCAGAAGTTACTCACTACTGTACTCTCAGTGACACGGTCTGTTGACAACACAAATTGAATCCCAGCCCTCCAGCCCCAGGGATGCCCTCCTGGGACACCAGTCTAGATAAAGGCAATAGTTGTTTGGGTTTTTTCCACTTGATACATCTCTGCTTCTTTTCAAGTTTTCCAGCACTCATAATCCAGGGAACAGAGGGAAATCAGTATCTACGGGGGGAAAGAAAGAAGCACAGACTATATGACAGTGAGGATGCCAGCTTTGCTCTCCTGGGGTGATACAGCTGTGCAACATCTTTTGTATGGGGTAAGAAGGAAGTACATGGGACATTAGTGGATTTTACTGTAAAAAACATAGTTTTGAAACTATGCTTGAGTTCCTTGACTTCTGCAGATTGCCAGGATGGATAATTCCTTGTCCTGGGCACTCCGCTTCTTCTGGGTAAGAGCTGCAATATTGCAAACATGGTCCTCCTCAGACTGAGACAGGCAGCTACCATGATAATACCCTGGTGCTGAAGCAATTCTAAAGGAGAATCTACTCTTCAGAACAGTGATAGGCAAAGATTAGTGTTACTGGAAGCTTGTCCATCATCTCCATTTTATCAAATGAAATGTTTCAGAAAGCATGTTTTTTGTAAAACATTCATGCTCAATAAAGCATTTGCATCTTTCCACTTTCTGAAAATGAGGATGAATACAGGAACAGTAAAGCTGAAGCTTCAAGTCCATTGAGGACATCTGTATAAATCCACACAGTCGATTTGAGTATCCATGCTTGGAGTCTACTAAAAAATTATATTTAACACATCATCTGAATCCATCAGATCATCTTAATTTATTTGTTTGTGGTAGTTCAGTAGTTCCCTCGGAAAATTGCTTGTTTAATGTCCCCTGCTTGATTCTACTTATAAAGGAGAGAAAAATCTGACACAAACATCAGCTTCAGCTCACCAGCTCACACTAAGAAGACATGAGTTTTCCACCCTGGAGATTGTTTCTGCCACAGCTGCTCCATCTGTTCTCATTTCTCACCCTAAAACCAGCTGTGGAACAACTGCCATACACAGCATCTCACTGGCACTGCCTGCTGGCACCTGAAAGATTTTGGGGACAGAAGCAGCTTCTGCTGGAAACCTTTTTACACTGAAGTCTTTGTGTGTGAAGTCAGGGCTGGGAGCAACTACTCTGGAGTAAATCCCCTGATAGTGTCTTTATTTATGGAAAAAAATGTCATCAGATTTTGCATTTATGAGAGAATTAGTCTGCTGCCTGGGTTGAGTGATAAAGGGAGACCCGAGGGGGGAGCTGCAGCAGGCAGAACAAAAACAAGAACAAAAAAACCTTTTACAAAGAATTTAGTCCTCCTTTGGTTTGACTTTTGAGAAACAGATCCAAAACACTGCTACCTTGAAGCTCAGTACTGAGGCACATCGTGAGGCACAGTGACTCAGGCCCTCACATCACTGCATATAGTGCTTTTTCTGCTGTGAAACACCCATGGGATACCTCGTGGCTTCGTCTACTCATCCCATTCACCAAACAGCAAAACCTCCTTGCTTGATACGCGAAGCGACTTGTTTAATAAAATAAATACAGCAAGAAACTCCTGTCCTCCTTGTGCTGTACTTGTGTGGGTAAAGAGCTGCCTCTGTAGTGGGAGACAGTATTTAAACAAAAGAAAAATAATCATGAGATCACAGAAGAATGCAATTGCTGAGGTGATTAAATAAACAATCAAACAAATGAATGTTTAAGTAGACAAATAAGATTATAAGAAAATGGAGGCAGACAAAAGCAGAGAGCTGGCCTGAGGAGGCTGCTCAGAACATGTTTTGGACTATTAAAGCAAGGCTTCCCAATAGATTTCTGGATCAAACTCCAAGATTTCTGCTGGTGCTTGCTCGGTTTTGGATGGGTTTCTGTGCTTTGCCACAGAAAGGACTGAACATAGTGAAGGTTCGCACCCTCCTTTATCCTGTGGATCCTAAGCTTAAAAAAATCTTGGAGCTATCTCTGCAAGGTTCATGTCCACAGGCACCACAGAGCTTTACCTGCCGGTGTCTCCTTTTTGTACAGGATGATCCCAAAAGCAGATGCCGAGCAATTGGATCACAGGGTGCTAAGAGCTTTAGAAACACGATAGAAAGAGATATGTGTATCAATAAGAAGGCAAATAAGAAGATAAATTTGAGCAGGTAAATAACGACAGGGATACAGTTCTGCCTAAGTGCACATATTGAGATGGATTGAGTTGTTTATCCTGTTAAGTATTGCCTCCACAGTAATGGATATTCAGGTCTCTGAAAAGGTTCTTTTATTAAATATCATCTGGCCATATTTTCCGTATCATTTCCAGTATTTATCTGTCAACAACGGTGAAGGAGTAATTTATAAATACAGCACAAGTTCGGCCTTCCCTTTCCATCAACCATCTGCAGCAACAAGCCCCAGTGATTAACCAGCTCCACTGCTGGCACTATGTTGAAGTCAAAGTGCTACCAAAAGTCCTAGAACAAACTGAAAAGCTTTCATCAGTATTAATTTGATTAGCCTTTAGGTAGGTGGCTCTCTAGGCTGGTCAGAACAAAATATTTCCCAATATTATGCAAGGTCAGAGACTGGACCTTGGCACACTTTCAGTGAGAGAAATCACCTAATTGCTTGATGGTCTCAAATTCTCCAAAACTGTCAGATTTTGGATATTGGCTTCTGATTTAAAGATTATTTGTTGTTATAATTAGCTGTATGTAACCCCATGGTTGGGTTTTATCTGAATTCTTCCTCAGGAGAACTGTAAAAAAGCCTGATGAGGATTTCTGTCAGCCCATTTGCTTTCATGTTCAGAATACAGGAATTCCCTTTTCCACAGGATTGTTTTCTTTACATTTCCCATTCCAGATGAAAGCTGAAAGCCAGCAGCTGATGTTGCAGCTGAATCTTCTTGAAACAACCCCACAAAACATGCACTCTCAGCCCCCTGGATTCTCTAGCACCCAGCTCCTGGGCCTATGGTCTCTCCATTGACAGGTTCCCACAAACACACATTCACGCAGGAAAACAATCAGGAATAGAGTTTGAAAGACAATAGGA
Source organism: Sclerurus mexicanus (assembly GCA_013396755.1). Lineage (NCBI taxonomy): Eukaryota > Metazoa > Chordata > Aves > Passeriformes > Furnariidae > Sclerurus > Sclerurus mexicanus. Next base: position 298,491 of record VWZF01004605.1, on the reverse strand, counting down.
CAGATGACACTGCTCAGGTGGTGGATTTGTCCAGAAGTGTCAAACCACCTCCATGCAACCAGCTCTTTTCCCTCATCTCTTATCCATTCTCCCAGGCTTTCTCTTTCCTATCCATCCTGAGTCCTCATCTCTGTCCTTGTCCCCTCCCAGATAAACAACTCACCTTTCAGGGGTTTTTTTGTTCTCCATTTGTCCCAGTTTTGCTGTAGCCATGCTCAAATTTGTTACTTCTGATACCATCACCTGTATAATCCCAGACTTATTTAGTGTTACTGATGAGATATCCAGACACTCTTGCCTTTTATGACCCCCAAGGTCCCTACAATTCCCCTCCAATTAATGCTGACATTTGGTTGTCTTTCACTTTACTCCACCTATGAAACCTGAGCACTCCTCATGGTGCTCCCTGCAACTTTTATCAGCTTCTCTCTCTGTTTTATGTTATGCTTTCCAATTTCTCATGTCATGTCCAAATCTTTGCACAACCTGTTCTGTCAGCTTAACCTCAAACTCCTCAGCCTAGAGCCTACTCATCTCTTACATATCTTAACATCTACATCCTTAAGGCTATATCCAACAGAGAAATATATTAAAAATAATTTAAAAAGAGAAGAAGTAGGAAGAAATAAAGGAAAAAGTGAGTAAACCCTGGATCATAAAACTGTATGATCTCCTGCCAAGGGGAAGAATAGGTATTGTTTCACACAAGATTAGCTTCTGGGGATGTTCCCTTTACTTGCACCACGCTCCGTGGGATGCAGAGTCTGTAGTCCTAGATCAGACAATGATTTCTTAGATGCAGAGTCTTTAATGCCAAGAAGGAGCACCCTGACAACATAATCTAACCTCCCATATCACACAGTGCGCAGCTATTGACCGAGTTTCTCCTACAGAAAACCAAGTGGGTGTTTAGCTACAGCATTGGCTCACAGGAAATCTGTATACTCTTTGAAAAGATATCAAAAAATGGAAATTTTATTACTTTCTGTAGTGGTTTAACCACTGGAACAAATCCTCCTCATTTTATAAAAAGAATTGTATCCCTCTGTGGAACCTGTCTGACATGAAAATTGCTGTGGATTTTTCCGCAGGTTTAAATATCCCTAGGAAGTCTTCTGCTTTCTGCCCAGCTGACTGTCTTTGCAATAAGATAACTGCTATTTAAAGACCTTCACTTTGAGAGAAATACCTTGTGACTCTTCCATGCAGTTTCTCCAAGATTTGCATACCTTTTACATCCAGAATGGTTGTGGCATCCCAATGTCTTCAGTTTCACAGAATTCAGGTGAAGTGCTCTGTCTATCCCAACTCAGCGAACTTTTTTTGAATAAACCCACAGGTAATGTTATCTTTTGGCCACACCATCAGATTGGGAACAAAATTTTGTTCCAAGTTTCTGTTTATAGCAGATGATCTTTTGTAGAGGTGTTTGGTTGTTTTTGGGGGGGTTTCTTGTCTGTTTTTGTTGTTTTGTTTTGTTTTTTGTAAATATCCTGTCCTGATTTCAGCTGGGATAGAGTTAATATCCTGCCTAATAGCTGGTGCAGTGCTGTGTTTTGTATCTAGGATGAGAATAACGTTGATAACACACTGATGGTTTAGTTGTTTCTGAGCAGGGCTTACTCCAAGTCAAGGACTTCTCACATTTCTCTGCCAGAGAGGCTGAGGATGCACAGGAAACTGGGACGGGTCACAGCTGGAACAGCTGACCCAAACTGACCCAAGGGATTTTCCAGACTATATGATATCAGCCTTTCCCAGGACATTGTGCTGTCCCCCCACCAGTCAGTAAAAGTTCCATTTGTTCTGTCCACATATAGGATTTTGCATCTGATGGCCTTAAATAATTTTGCTTTGTACTCTGCCTACCAATGGATCCAGACTACACAAAATGTGCCCTATCCTAATCTTTACTTTCTTCTTAGAAATCTTTCAGTTAACTACACTCTTCATCAGCAATAGGTTTATAAAATCTAGTTGAAGTTTACAGCCTTGCTGACACCAGTGCTAAAGTAATCTATACAAAGACAGTAAATAAATCCAAGCATTGGATGAAATGTTCAGCTGTAATACCAAAACCTTGAATAGTCCATAAATCTTTCTTGAGACATGGCTTTTCTTTCTTTTTAAGGTGACCAACCACTCCATGTCCTGGAATGCAAATCCCTTTGCATTTGACAATAAAAGTCCTGTCCTTGACTAATGGTATCCATGGTAAGGGATCCCATATTCTATGAACAAATTACCTTGTATTTTTCACCCCATCCGTCCATGAATCATGTATAAACTGTTCTACATGGTTGTAGTTTATTAGCAGCCCAAAAATTGGATGACATTGAGTCAATAGCACTGGGAGCCCATTAGAAACCCACTGGTAGTTGTAGGGCCAACTCCTGGCTTCTCAGCCAGTAGACAAGATGGAAATCCACTACTCAAAGCAGATGTCAGCTGAGCATGCCCATTTCTTCACTAAGTAGTCTGTGTGCCCTTATCATACCAGAATAATAAAAAATACTCTTACTTGCTCTCACTCTCAAAAAAAGGATCCCTGTGCCTCTGAGACCTGCAGGAAGACAAATCTGAGCAGCATCAGACCTTCACATTCTCAGAAAAAAATTAAAACATTTTCCTCTAGCCAAGCCATTTCCTTGTCACCCCTTTCCCTCATCCCAGAAACAGATTTGTGGTGTGACATGCTGGAATCAATGCCACGTTGGTTTACATCACTCACTGCCCTGCTCCTACTCAGAAAAGTGTAATTTCTGGGCTATAAATATTTCTAGTGAAGAGATAATATTCTGGGTTTCTTCCCTTTTCAACCAGTGAGGTCACTAAGAGCTACCCTATTTATCATCAATATTTCATCTGCCAACCTCTCTGTTTACTGACCTTGAAAGTGTTTCACATGAATCCATCAGGAAGGTGTGTCCTTTGCTACTTTGGCATTTACTTACTGTTAATAGGGTAAATGTGGGAAAAGTATTTTTAAGGAATCCATCCCCTTTCATACATTCCTGGACAATAATTTTGTTACAGGGCTCCCTCTTTCATCTGTTATCTGTTTTCCATGGACAGAGGTCCTTCATCAAACCAGATAATTGTATTTGCTGAGAGATGCTTTTGTGCAAAACCTGATGCCTAATTTATGAGATAAGTTGGACTGACAACAAAATGACCTTCTCCCTCTATCTGGTTATTAAATTGTTTGTGATCTAATAAAATGCCCGTAATACACTCCGTTTCAGCAGGGCTTTAATTTCCTACCTGACATTTAGATTAAAAGGAGTACAGATTCGGGGAAGGAATTTGTCACAGTCTGAAACAGGCTTGACAAAAGCTGAGCTGTTCCACTCAGAGAACACCTCAAAGGGAAGAGTGGTTTGCAGACCATGAGTCTGAGCAGGCAAAAGACTCAACAAGGCAGGATTTCCCTCCTCCTTCCCACTGGGTTGAGTGCTGGATGTCTGAGCAGAGTAAGGATTCCAGGGGACACGTCACACAGAGATCTGCCCTATCCCTGACTCTTATCGTGACCACTACTATTCATGAGACTGAATAAAAGCTAATCATATTTCTTTCTGTCATCCCCACTAAAAACAAATATTCCTGAATAATTCTGGAGCAGGGCTTTGTTCATCCACCAGAGGACAGTGATGCATGCGCTCCCACCCTTCTGTCATCCCCTGGGTATCCTCAGAGATAGCAGCATCCCATTATCCAGCCTCTTCGGTGCTGTCAATACAGTCGCACAGGCAAATGCTCAAGCCTGTTCTCAAAGCCAAACTCCACTGCCTTCCTCGCTCACTGCTCTCCAGAAAAACATGGGCACAGGAAAGGAATTAACCTGTTAGCTCAGAGCAACACATATTTTCATGCAGGAGGAAAATAGGACATGTCTCCATACCACAATGGTTTTCTGTAGAATACCAAGTCTTGCATTACTTCAGCAAAGGTAAAAGTATCAGTTCACTACTCTTCCCAATACACTGAATAAACACTCTCTCTGGAAAATCCAGGTTTTCCTGCAGAACTAAAGCTGCAGAGTGAACATAACTGACTTTCAAGGATTGTATTGTCATGAAAGATTTTTTGCAGCAGGAAGAGCTCTCCACCAGAAAACTGTTCCATGGGTCTCTAACTTACACTGAATCAAGAGATGTTGACAATATGAAAGTCTTTGCTTCTTAAGAAAGACTGAAAGTATAGTCATTTAGTAAATGGAGAGGAAAATTGAGTGGGAAAAACTGAGAGGGAAGAAGCCTCACTAACACAAAAATACCATAATGTATCTCAATAAATGTGGAAACTTGCCTCAGTGAAACCTTCAATTTCTCTGACTCCCTCAGTCTTCACTCAGCCACCCATTTTATGTCACTGAATTTGGAAGTGCTTTCTGACAGAAAAAAAAAATACGTGGAAAAAAGTTTAGGAATGTGTAGCAAAGGTACTGCATAGGAGAAAAGGAAAATGAAAGGGCAGCTGGGTCTTACTTCAGAAACTCTATAAAGTCCTAATTACTGTAGGAACTCACAATGGCATAACTCAGCCAAGAGCTCTTTGAGGTTTGCTTCTCATTATAAGATTCTTCTACTGAGAGATCAGGAAAGGAGAAGAAAAAAACCTTTCTAAGATTTTAGTGCTGCCTTTCATAAAGGGATCTTCTGCCTTAAAATACCCTGGCATGCTTTTTCAGGTGTGTTTTGTGTGATTGCTGTAACTGTATATTCTGGGTTTTGTTTTGCATCAAACACACTTTCAATCTCTATTGCTTCCAGAATATCTGATTTGTCCAAGCTTATTTATCTGCTAGATCCTCTTACAACATTTCATTTTCCCTCCTTACTTCGTGTGTGTGAGTTTACCTCTTTCAAAGCAAGATAAGAAATAATAATAATTAATTAAATATTCCTGTAGCTGTGGTGGTGCATCCCCTGCTCCTCAGGCTGCACGGTGATCTCAGAAATGCTCATTAGACCTCAGCCTTAAGGAACAGCACCTGGGCTAAGCCCCTCTTAAGCCTGTCAGAAACACTCTCTGCTCCCAGGAAGCAGCTGCTGTCTAGTGAACTCCTGTTTTTTTAGCAAACAGCATTGGAAACTTCTGTGGATTTTTTTTTGCTTAACAACCCAAGTGGAACATTTTTGCTGTCAAACTCTCAAAGGAAGTTACCGACCTGAATTGTGACCTGGTTGGAACATTACTATGGCCAAAGCCAATTCTCTTGTGACCCAATAAACAGTGTTCCTTGAGGGAGACCCTTTGAGCTCTCCTGGACCACCACAGGCTGTGAGCAGCATCTCCCTCTGAGTGGGGCCCCTCAGAGCCAGAGGACTCTGATATTTGCTGTACTTAGAGGATGAGTGAACAACAACAAGGGATCCTGGGCTGATATTTCCACTCCTCAAGGCTCAAGCCTTCACCCACTGGAAAGATGCAAAGGCATCCAGTGTGAGTCCTTCACTGAATCTGAGGGGAATTATTCACAGTTATAGGCCTTGTACATACTCCTTCAGGTCTCTGTATGTGAGTGGGAATATGCCATAACAAATGTGCTAAGAATGTTCCTCTCTTAGATTCTTAAGTACATTGGATTTGTAAATAAACCAGGACTGTAAGTGAGTTACTGTTGTGTTTATAGTAAATTCCATGGAATCTTTTGTTACTTTTTTTTAACTTAAGCTTTAACAATTAAGTACTGTTCAGTTTAAGTGATGTTAAAACCTTTAGGGCTAAACCATTGGTCAAGACCTGGACTAAGTTTGGCAAGAGGGTTCACTCTGAAGCTTGTGACTGAATGGGAAGAACTCCCTTATTCCTTTTTATCCTTACTCTATCCATTTTCCATCCCCAGCCTCCACATAGGTCATTCTTGGTTGATGTTAGTTTTAGACTGATTGATTTTTAGATTTCAGTCTGATTTTAGTCTGTGTGCATTAACCATGCAGAAAGCAGTAGAGTGAGTCTTGCCAACAAATTTTGTCATGCTTTCACTTTAATATTAAAGCTGGTTTTACCAATACCTTTGCTGGAGGTTCTCTGAGAGACCTAAACGCTCATTCACAACAGTAGCAGAGAGCAGCAGGATTGTTTCTTGTCCTGAGAGAGACAACACCATTCAGATCTAATTTCTAGTGGGAAGCAAGAATTACAACACTGATGAAATTAAGAAGGAATCATATGTGATAGAAACATTGATCCATAGGTTATAAAAGGGAGCAAGGGTCTCAAAAGGTCTTATGTCTGGTGGGCAGGTGGGGCAGGAATCTTTTGAGTGACTCATTCCTGTCAGGGCAGCTCAAATGCACCAACATCTGTGACCTTATAAAACTGAAGAACTTTGATGAGGCAAACACTGCATATTCTCTCTTCTTGTAGATAAATAAAAGGAGAGCTATTTTATGGACACCATAAGTAGGCTGAGCTAGCACTAGAATGATGAGTTTATCTATACTTGTAAATAAAGTGGTCTTGGAGCCATTCTCTCATCCCACAACTATTCCCTGGTCCCCAGGTCAGTGGTGCAGTTGTGTCCAATAATCTAAGAAACATCTGTCACAGATGGTGAAAAGAGAAACATGGTGTGTGTGAGGGCTGATGGGGAGAATGCACGGGAAGACCTGACTGCCTTCATCATCACACTGGCCTCCTGCATGATGTTCAAAATCAAACTTTATGCCACCCTGCATGGTATCCACACAGCTTCTCTGCAGAAATACATCAGTTTGCATGGGACATGAGCATCCTGAATCTTGCAGGAATAGACACGTGACTAAAGGGGTAATACCTGCAGCGAGAAAGACAAGGGCTGATGAAAAAGTGTGATTAATTCCCTGAAGGTTGTTTTATACCTTTAGTTTCGTCTTTCAACGGTGCTCTTAATCTCAATGAATCTGGAGGATAAATGGCGGTGCAGGTGGAGAGCCCTGGAGCCATGCAAGTGCTAATGTGCTGGCTCTGCATCTTTTATCAGGAAAGGGACTGAGATATGCATTTCTGCTGAACACAACACACCTCCTGCTTTGTCACTACTCCTCTCTGCCTGCAGCACTGATACCTGTGTCAGGAAATGTGTAAAGCAAAGAAAGACAAGACTTTGAACACTCGTAGTTCATGCAAGATTGCTTAGGAAGCCTGCACTTACATGGAGCAAGATGTCAAAATAAGCTCAAATCAGATCTTTAGAGTGCCAGAAAGGTTGAAGGACTCCTCATGATGAAGGAAGCATTGCAAGCATAAACATACATAAGCATTTTTAGTGCTGCTTCACCTGAGTGTGAAGTGACACTCTATGATGCCATTTATTCAGGTCATGTCAGCATTCGTTCAGATGACACAGGAAAGATGGAAATATGAAGAATGTGTGTAAGGCTCATATAATGCCAACATAGTGTCTCACCTGCTTTGATAATGTTACAAAAATCAGAGATCAATGGATTGTACAGTGGTGTCTGTATCTTTATTGCTGGTAGGATATAGTATTTACCCTTTCTTAAGGGTAACAAACAATAGGGAGGTTTCTCCCCCTTTCCATGGTCAGTTATTCCATGTGAGAATAATGAGTGCCCTCAGTGTTAGGGCATTTACTGCATGATTCATCTCACCTAAGTTTAGATGCCTGTAATAAAAAATCTACTTCTGAGCTTGTCACCCTTGACTTCTTCTATAGTAAATGGACAGAAATAGGTGTTTTAAGGGCTTCATTCATCTGTCCTGGGACCTGTGTTAGACCTTAGGAAGACAGGAATCTCATCCTTAGCTCTAGAGATTATATTAATTATCACTCCACTGTTTGTCAGGTCAGCTTAGGTTAATGGGGATGTCAATGTTTAATGATTTGAAGAATATTCTTTTCTAATCAAAGATGTCCTTTATTTATTGTTATGACCTCAAATCTGTGTCATACATCAAAGAACACTGAATTTTGAGGAAGAGATGGAAAGGATGGGTCAACTTCTTACTTAGGACAAGGGTTACATCCTAAGAGCATCTGGCCATTTTCCACCTTACAAATCTCCAGTTACTAAAATGAAGGTCCAAAACTAATGTGCTCAGCCTCCCTTTCTTGCTTCATTAGACACCTTGGTTTTTCTGTAGGTTTTGCTCTTTTAAAATATTTAAATGTAGCAATTTCAGCTTGTTAGAGTGCATTGGAGAGTCCACTTTATGCCTTGTGTCATTTAGGGGTGCACACAGTGAATTTTGTATAATCCAGCACCCATGGCAGGATTTTCAATGAGCAAAGGAGATTGAACTCAATAAGCAGCATGGTCCCCTCTGCTATTATGGTGTGAATAAACTCAAATTTCAGCTCCTAAATGTGTAGGTTTTATCCTAAGCACCTGCCAAAATTTCCCACATCAGGTATCCCACCTGTTCCACCAGCATTGCCAGCATTTTTTGCTCCCTTCTTATCCTCAGCTGCTAAGCTCTCACTGGAAAATGTCTCCCCATCCTTCTTCAAGCCAAGATTCACTGTCCCACCAAACCAAGCATGGGTACCTTTAAAGTCACCTTATTCCACGGGTTTTTTTAAGTCAATGAGGAAAACACTATTTTCATAGGAAATATAGTCTGATGTCAGAGTGCACAGGGAATTTATTCTTCTGTCAGTTTTATTCCTTTCAGCCATTAAAGCCTAAGTGGTTTTCACAGGGTTATGGCATGTTTGGCAGTTTGGTATACTATAAAATATCATTTATTTACACTTATATTCCTTAAGCAATTCAGATTTATTTTGTGTGTGTGTGTGTTTTGCCAATTGTGGCTATACACACACAAAGCCTCTTCTTTCCTGACTTATCCAGCTCATCTACATTGATTTCCGCTCTATTGTCTTTTATAATTTAGTTTGCAGGCCTTTTTTTTTATTTAAAATTAATGCAGTTCTGCTTAAAAGATGTGGGACTTATGGCCCTGAAGGGAGAATGCTGCTGTTCATCCACTGCCAGGAGCTGCAGCCCAATCTAATCTGGAAGGAGGAACTGCAGAACAGGTGAAGATGCTCTTATTGAAGACCTGTTACTATTCAGCCACTCAGCCCACTAACCCTCTTGACAAGATGATTCATTACTAAGACTCTTAAGTACTGATAATTAATAATAATGATTATGATTTAGCTCCCAGTGACTGAGGAGCTCGAGTTTCGTTTTCCTTGGCCTCGTTTCTCTCCTACTCTTTTACACATCAGAATATTTTTCAAGTGTTTTGCAGTCATGGAAATGAAATTTTGGCCTCCTCATCCCTATCCCTTGCAATAGAACAGCTCAGTGGTTGTGGATGTCCTGCACTTCCCACCAGTAGCTGTCAAAGACCTCTGTCAGTATGAGACCCTCATACTCGGAAAAATGAATTATTACAGAAAATACAAGTATTTCATGGACCAGTGGCCCATATTGGAGGAATACTTTCTCCAACAAAACCCAGGATTGGCTGTTTAGATAAAGTATTTTGTAAACAGGCAAATGACAGAGTAATTCTTCTTCCCACCTCCTGGCAGGTGACTCCTGCATGCACAAGTCCCATGGAGGTTTCAGTGTTTAGCAGCCAGTCACCAATTTAGCCTTTGAGAACCTGTGCATTCCCTTACAAAGTGATTTGGAGGGATTTTTTGTACTTTACTGTATTTTGTGGGAAAGACATTAATATGTCACCTGACTGCTGCCTGAGAACTTACTGCTCTTTGCTTGGTCTGATTGTTTCATGGCTCAGCCCTGAATTAGAATCATAAAATATTGGACAAAAAGACCCCCAAGATCATCAAGTCCAACCTTACATCAAATTGCACCATCCCTCCTAAACCATATTACAAACTGCCACATCTACTCCTTTTTTCAACACTTCCAGGGATGGTGACTCCACCAATTTCAATGAGCAAGACAGTGAATTATTATTTTCCTGATCATACTCTTTCTTTCCGTCATTCATGACTTTGTAAAATTCTGTCACACCATTCATTAATCATGTACTTTCCAGTCATCTCTTTTCGAATAAAAAAAACCAAACAACAGTCTAAGCTCATTCATATTTTTCTATAGAAAAAAATGACAGCTGAGGAGCAACATTTGGGACAGATTTTCTGGGCTGAAACCATTTCCAGACATCCTGAGGAGTTCTGATGCTATTTGGCAGTGTGCACCCTGTGTATAATGACAGTGGTGATGTTGTTACTTGGTGTCCTGAAAAAAAAGAAGAATGGAAAGTCTGTAGACTTCATGTATTCCCATTATTGCTTGGAGCCACAAAACCAGTACCACCAAATACACATTTCTGTGTGTTATTCTGTTACAGATACTCAGTTGCAACTTTTTTTCCTGAATGCAGGAAGACATTCAAATTGCAACTATTTTTTCAGGGGATTTTTTTATAGTGAAATATAATTTTCTCTTGGGTGTTGAATTAAAACTTGAAATCTACCTCTGTTTATCTGTTATAAAGCTTGCTAGCTAGGATCTTAATGCTGCCATTGCTAAATTGGAAGGTAAACAGTAACAGATTTAACAGGATGGATATATTTAAGAGTGCAGATGATCAGAGTGAATGGCATGTTTGCTTCTAATGATCAATCTGCTAGAGGAGAAGAGCCTATTAGCTCTACAAGCAAAGTATGTCTCTTCACTGTATGGCAGTGATGCAGTAGAGAGGTTCAAATCCTGATGAAGATGCAAATCTGAGACCAGACATGCCTGAAAGCAATTGTTGCTGTCTGAAAAATTGCACATCAGCTGGGATGTTTCTTGAAAACAGTCTCACAAATTTCAAACAGTAAGGAAATTAGTTTTCTCTGTTGTGAAATGAATGACTGCCCATGACTTCTCCCTGCTGGCTGAAATGTCAATCCAAGTCTCTGAGACAGGAGAAAACATACCCAAGGTTTATATAGATGGGGAGAAAAAAATTGTATAGATATCCTTGTATATTAAAAACCTCGAAGGAAATATTTGCAATATCCTGTAGAGAATATCAGAATATAAGATCAGTGTAAGCCAAGCTGCAAAACCATGTGCAGTAGGCTGGCATAGTATCTTCTTGCAGATAATATTCCTTTTTATCCCAAGGCTAGAGTACAAATGCAAGGCACGGAGAGATGGAGGCAGTGCTTTTAAATGTTTGCCACTTTGAACTCTTAATTCATGTTATTATGACTTCAAAGCCACCTGCCACCCAAAAGAGAACATGGAACAATACAACGCACAGAGGGTTTGTTTATTTCCTTGTCTCTTAACCATGAAGAGTTTTGATTCAGGTTTGGAATCAATTTAAAAGAGGGACCAAATTCTGTCAGTCCCAGCGAGGACCTTGTGTCTCTGGTCCAGAGAATTACCTGATCTCTCCAGTTTAGCATGTTGATACGCACTTTCTTGGAGATTTATTTGCAACTCACAATATGGATTGCAATATGAAGGGATAAAAGAATAAGACTGAAAGAGACCTTTTTAGTGAAGCTCTAATTTGGCCAGTAACTGCATCACATCAGTAGTTATATTGTGCATAAATTGTAAAAGAGGCTGTAATTGAGTGTGTAAAACCACTTTGGCCAGGAAAGGACCAGGCAGCTATCAGGTGTTTGGTTTGCCTGTGTCCACTGTACCTCCAGAAGCACATTTCCCCATCACAGTGACAACCTGTTTCACCCATCACCCAGACTTTAAACCCTCACTCTGTCCTCTGCTTGTCTGCAGTCTGGCTCAGGTGGATGTGAGCAGTTTCAACACCTTAAAAAGACCAGTTTAGTGTCAAATTTCCTGAGTCTTGCTCCTTTTTTGGCACCCCGTGTGCTCCTGAGGCTCTCCAGCAGCTCTGAGAACAAAAAGCAAATGGCTACATGATTCAGCTTCCCAAAACTTGACCTTGAGACAGATCTTTTTGTCCCAGAGTAGAGAATTTAAAGGCACAAACCTTGGTAAACAAACTGAAGCCTGGAGAGGTCTGTTGCTTTGGATGCCACCAATGCAGATGCTGTTGAGATGATATTTCACTCTGCTGGCCGTTGAAAGATTTTCTGAGGGCATCGCTCAGTCTTAAGGGAGCAACAGCTAAGTGAAATCGTCAGGGCTTTTGTATCAAAGAGGGAATGGTGCAATGGCCTGTTGTGAGCACTGGAAGAAAAAGAACTCATGGTTCTGAAAGCACATGATATTTTCACCAAAATTCACAAAGGAAGACTGAATCTGTCATCATTCTCTCATATTATCGCAGAATCTATAAAATCTTTCTCCCAACCCAGCCAAGGCTGTTTTCTGAAATATGATGTTTCCCAGCCTCCGTCTAACAGACTCTGTCTCAAGAATCTGAAATTCCTCTCGTTCATTAGTCTGCAAATGGGCAAATGGCCCACTTGGTGAAACACTCCACAGATGTAGGGAAAATTTAGCCAACAGATTGTCATGGGAATGATTTCCCCTCATCACAGAAACAAAGGCACAATTAAGGGACGGGAAACATCTGAATTATTTGCTGCTGATGAAAAGAAGGAAAAGGGATTCATGTTTTCCAACTTTGAATATGGGAAAATGATGTTGCCCTTCTTTCCCTGGGCCACCAAACTAGGCTGTTGTCATTAGTCTTTTCATTCCGTCTATTTTTCTTTCAAGAAGCTGCAAATTGTGTTTTCATCAGTTCCTGCAACCACAGCAGAGCTGTTGCACTTGTGATAACAAGGGACTGGAACCGGGCAAAGTGTTCAGCTTTCTTGAGGGTTGCAAAATGGCACTGAAATTTAGGGAAATTTCCTCTGGAGTTACAAACCGGGGATACAAGGCAGTGGGAGCCTTCTCCAGAGGAAAAAACAAAAAAAAAACCAAGAGAACTATTCTCAGGGACTTCCTCCTTTAGTATTCTTCAAACTGCGATTTGAAAAAATAGAAAGTGTGGAGCTCTAGAATTGTGATTGGATGAAGTGACATGTCTGGGCCCAAATTTTGTGTATAATCCATTAGGATCTATTGAAGACAGGAGAATGAAAAATCCACAAATAGCATTCCAGCTCCTTTTTCCAGGGATATAAGTTTGGCAGCTGCTTCTAGCTTTCCGTGAAGAAAAGTAATTCGAAAAATACAATTATCCAAAATACTGAATCGGTGCTGAAAATAGAAAGAGAAAGAAAGAAAGAAAGAAAGAAAGAAAGAAAGAAAGAAAGAAAGAAAGAAAGAAAGAAAGAAAGAAAGAAAGAAAGAAAGAAAGAAAGAAAGAAAGAAAGAAAGAAAGAAAGAAAGAAAGAAAGAAAGAAAGAAAGAAAGAAAGAAAGAAAGAAAGAAAGAAAGAAAGAAAGAAAGAAAGAAAGAAAGAAAGAAAGAAAGAAAGAAAGAAAGAAAGAAAGAAAGAAAGAAAGAAAGAAAGAAAGAAAGACTGTTGTGGTTTAACTCTCCCTGGAAACTGAATCTCATCTCAAGTCTGCTTAATATGTGATGAAAATACAACTGAGGGAAATAGGCTGGTTTAGCTTTGACTACTTCTGTAGTCAATGAAGAGAAACAATCTCTTACAAGGTGGTTTCAAGTAGAAGGCAAGTTTCTGTGTTCTGCCTGCAGAAATGAGTTTCCCTACAATTTACACAAAATTAAAATGTTCAACCTAACACCCTATTTGAAAACATCATCAGCAATGAGTGCAGATCCAGGTTCTCACAACTTTATTCCAGTCCAGTCGTGAAACCCTCTGACAATATAATGAGTGCACAGCTTCCCTGCTCAACTAGTTCATGGCACATGGATGCTAAACCACGTGCTAAACCAAGCTGTGAAAAATCCTGGCTGGTGGGAATTGCTTGTACATCACTTTACTTATTGGATTGGAAGCCTCAGGGATGTGAGAAAATCTGTCTCAGAGATGCATTCATCACCCATCTGGGGTCAATAAACCACCTAGGACCAAAGAACTCCTGCAGAAGTCAGAAACGAGTATTTCAATGAAAGGTTACTCAGCTGCTCAGTACACGATGGGTAAAGTTCCTTCCCCTAAACGTCAAGGTCTCAGGCAGAGTTTCACATGGTGAATAGCAAGGACCAATGTGCTGGTGATTTTTCACTTCCAGTATAGTAAATCCTTCGCACTGTATGTGGGATTCATGGATATAACCTCATATGTTCTGCATATCAGAAATCTTCCAGCAACTGGAAGAGAACTTTAATGGAAGAGACACATCCCTGTCCTTAACTTCTGGTTGGTGGCAGCTCTCTACATGGCTCCTATAAATCAGAGAGGAACCAACTCTTTTATCACTGGGACACAGTCAGACTGTGCTGAGAATCTGATTAGTTTGTGTTGCCTGTTAGGTGCAGTTATTATCACAACAGGGCAACTGAAACTCAGCACCCAAAAATTAGAGGAAATATTTGGCTTTAATGTTGTGCATCAGATATCTCCCTCTCAAGTTAGCATGATCCCAGAAATAGTAACATTTTGAAAATTGGCTCCTAAGAATTTGCAAAACCCTCAGAAGACACGGCATTGAACACGAGAGAAGAGCCCAAGAAGGTATTTTTAGTTTTATCTTTAGAACAGGGTTGAGTGAGGTACAAGGATAAACTGGGATAAACTTGCTGCAGTCACTGAACAGGGAAACAGAAACAACATATTGGCTGTCTTCTTTTAAATTATCACTGTGTTCTGTGCACAAAATAAAGTATGGATCTGGGGGTGAATGTGATCACATAATTAAATTAAAACGTGATTTCAGTCATGTGTTTTTCTTTTCTTGGTGTATTTGAGATTTTTATTATTTATCCACACAGTAGTAAAATAACAAAAGGCCAAAGTATGAAAATTAAAAGATCAAAAAAGTAGCTTGGGAGATTTTTTACAGCATTAGAGTGAAGATCTTATGCAAAATTACTGGAGAGAAAGGAAAATAGAAGGTGAAATACAGACAGATTTGGTGGGAAGACTATGTGGGGACATTTAGCATCTCCTACCATGCTGAGTTAATAAAACACCTAAGTTAAAAAAAGACCTGAGCTCTAACGTCCTTAAAGATAATGAGGAAAACTGAGGAATCTTTGAGGTGATGCAGAAGGAGCCATTGTAGGAGTCCTTCATAACCCCCATTAACAAGGTTAGAAAATTAGAGCAATGAGCCATAAAGATATTGTAGGGTCTAAAAAAAGCTGAGAGAACACATTAATTTAATGTGGCCACAAAACGGAATCTTCATATCATAAGGAACTCCGAGACCTTGCCATCTGTCTTGGCTGGAGATCAGAATGTGCAGGCAGAGTACTGACAATGTGGTGAAAATCACACTGGAGGGAGGAGTGGGACTTGGAAATACGGAAACGTATCTGGAGATAGAAGCAGATCAATTTTGCTTTCATTTGGTCAAGAAAGAAGTGAACCTTTTTGATAATGCACTAATGTACATTGGTCTCATTACAGCACATAAATATATCATTGCAATTATATAAAAAAAAACCAGAAATCAAAAGTAAGTTATAGTAGAATCAGATTAGTTCCATCATCTTATCAAAATTAAAAGAAACAGTGAAATGATCCACTTGATTACTCTGAGACTGAAATTTTAATTTCTCACAAAATAAAGTTCAGAAAAATATGCATTTTCTAAATAACTGATTTTATTTTTTTTCCCACTGAGAATTATTGTAATGGACAAGTTGTTGCTAGGTGAAAAAAAAAAAAAAGAAAAAAAAAGACAACATATAGACACATAAGAAAGGCTGTTCATAAAATTCCAACAAAAGAAATAGTCAAGAGGTTTTCGTATTTCTTTTTCTAAAAAATCAGAACCCAAATAATGGGTGTATTGACTTCGATAATTAAAACATTGGGGTTTTTTTCAGTAGTAGAAGCATTTTCAACACCTCAGTGGAAAAAAAAAATAAATCAAGAACTGAGCTTGGTGATTTTAACAGGCTTGCTGGCAATTGAAAGAGGAATGTCAAGGATGGGCTGGGCTAAGGATGGGCTAAGCTGCGTAACAGTGTGGGGACGGTTTATTGAGTCATCAGTGTCAAATAACTTAAAAAAATAGAAGGGAATCCTGTGACTGGGTGTGGGGTGTTCCAGGGAAAGAGGAGTAGGGTGAATCCTGTGAACCACTGGGAGACTTGGGAGAACCCTTGAAGAACAGATGATGAGCCCATCAAAGACACCCCAGAAAATTATGAAGAGAATTGTGATATGGAATTACAAACCCTGAAAGGTGTCAGGAATTCAGGGAAGAGAAGACAGAATACAACCGTGCAGTAAATTAATCAAACAGTCTTTGTGCAAAATTTACCCTTCATTCTTTGTACATTCCTCTTTGTTGTTGTTGTTGTAAAGAAAATGGGCTCCCAGGAAGTCATTACATTGATTCCCTGTCACATTAGCCCATGCTGAAAACTAAGGTCCTGCCAAGCGAAACAATAGAGATGAAAGATTTGGTTTCCCTCCCTCTCAGTTTTTGATGTGAGCTATTCCAGCTCAGGGGTCTCTGCTAACGAATTTCACTCTCAGTCTTTGCATTATTAATTCTCCCCGATTTATCTGCTTCAGTGTTCTCCACCAAGCTTGTTCACACAGATCACAGAATCCTATAATCACTGAGGTTGGAAAAGACCTCTAAGGTCATCAAGTCTAATCATTAACCCAGCACTGTCAGGTCCACCACTAAACCATGTCCCTAAGCACCACATCTACACATTCTTCAACACTTCCAAGGATAGTGACCCCACTACTTCCCTGGGCAGACTATTCCAATTCTTGATCACCCTTTCAGTAAAGTAATTTTTCATAATATACAATCTAAACCTTCTCTGGTGAAATTTGAGGCCGCTTCCTTTTGCCCTGTCACTTGGTGCCTGGGAGAAGAGACCAAATCCCACCTGGCTACAAACTCCTGTCAGGGAGTTATAGAGAGTGAGATCTCCCCTGAGCCTCCTTTTCTCCAGGTTGAGCCCCCCCAGCTCCCTCAGATGCTCCTCATCAGGCTTGTTCTCCAGCTGATGTTAGTATGTTCTGGATTATGGGCACAAGAGCAAATCATTACGGCACAAGCGAAGGTGTGGTGCCTAAGCAAGGTCCTTTGGGTACTCTGGAGTGAGGGAAGATGCTCAGATTTGCCCTCCAGTAAGTGGGGTTATTGCAACAGGGAAGCCAGCATGGGACTTTCCCCAACATACAGTGGTGCACACCAACTTGTGACATCTGAAGATCAAATCCTTCCAGCAGAGAAGCAGTCATCGTTAATACAGACCTACAAAAGCTCTGTTTCCTGGATTAAGGCAATAATATCAGTTACTCTTTTTCTCTTTTGATGCATATCAGTAATGTCCTCCCTAAAAGGGTTTCCCTTCATGGATCCATTCCTTGTGCTGGATGTCACTTCTCAAGTAATCCCCCATGCACCTGGACTCCAATCCATGTCTTTGAACAGCCTGCCCTGTTTTCTATGGCCAAGTCTCTCCCACCTTCTCTCTGGTAGTTGCACATTACCTGAGGCTGTACTGGTTGAACTCCCTAGCAGGAGTTTTCTGTCTGTTCTTTGCTATCAAGGGAACAGGCAATTTAGCAGTACAGCTGTTTGAAAACGCTGTGCTGGGAGATTTTCAGCTTTAACAGCTCATTGCAGGGCCTGTTTGTTTTTGTTTTGTAATTACTTTTCATTTTGAAATGTGTGCTGCTCATTACAATCCATCACATGTAAGGATATAATTTATCATGTTACAAGGTTGAAATTGAAAAAAAACCCAAAAAAGTCATGCAGTTTCAAAACTTTCTTTTTCCCATTTTATTTTTTTATCCTTTCATTGTAAACATTCATTCCAGTCTGGAATAATGTTTTGCTTCAAAATAAATCAGCATTTATCCTACAAAAGATATTCTGAATTTCTCTCAGCTCTGGTAAGTAGATTGAGAAGTTGGTGATGACTCTGTGGTTTAAGGGGAAGCAGGATGTTTTAATCAAGGGATGCTATTCTGTTCTCAAACATCCTCCTGAGCTGAATTTAGGTGCTGCTCTAAGAGAAAGAACATTTTCTAAACTACATTCACATTCTGTTGCCACTGAACATCCTGTAACGGAGTGGATACCACTGACTTTCCCTCTGCAACAGAGAATTAGTGAGAATTATTGCATTCGCTGTGTGCTTCACCCTTGAAAGAATGCAAACAAATCTTTAATGGTTTTCCTACTTCGCTTTCTTCTCCTTCCAGGTCAATGTCCTCTGCCTATCTTCTTGTAGTGTCTACTCATTTATTCTTCATTACAAAGCTACTGAAGAGGCTACAAAGGGAGTCCTGTGAGGAGCAGCTGAGGAAGCTGGAGATGTTCAGCCTGGAGAAATGGAGAATCAAGGGAGTTCTTATCACTCTCCAAAACTCTCTGAACGGAGGGTGTAGCCAGGTGGGGGTCAGTCTCTCCTCCCCAGAAACCAGTAACAGAATGTGAGGACATGGCCTCAGCTGTGCCAGGCAAGGTTCAGGTTGGACATCAGGAAGAATTTCTTCACTGAGAGGGTGGTCAGGCATTAGAAGGGGCTGCCCAGCAAGACAGTGGAGTCACCACCGCTGGAAATGTTCAAGAAACAACTGGATGTTGCACTGATCTAATTAACATGGTGGTGATCTGTCAAAGGTTGGACTCAGTGATCTTGGAGGTCTTTTCCAACCTTAATGATTCTATGATTCTGTGATTGCCACCCATTCCTCCCTTCACTTATCAGTGGTTTTCCCTGGATGTAAGCACAGCAAATGAGCAGAGTCCTTTCCCTGGGAAGGCCACAGACATTGACAATCTCTGGCGGCTCTTTCTGCAACAGCTTGGCACTGCTTTGCTCTACCATCCTGCACCCATAGCAGGGCTTACAACAAGGAGCATGGCTCTACAGTACAACCCTCTGTCCAAAGCCCATCCTCCAGGCTTCAGCCATTCACAGAGAGCAAAGCAAAACTGCCAGATGTCACACTGACAGAGGCATCCGTTCTACAGGCTGCCATGGAGGTGATAGACCTGATCATAGGCTGATGATTGACAGAGGTGACTTCTCAAACCACTCCAGCAAGATTAGACAGGGCTCCTTTGTCACTTCTCTCCAGCTGCAAGCAAGGAACATTTTGACAGGGAGCTGCCCTGACTGCTCACACTCTGTCTCACAGACACAAACACGTGTGTACGCGCACAGCTGAAGGAATCACTAAGCAGATGTACATGCAGCAGCTCCTAAACTGTGTTTTTATTTTGCAGTCACAACAGTCAGCACCAAGGAAACCACACATTGATCAAAATTATTGTACAATTAAGGCATGATAATGAGCATCCAATGCTGCTGCTAATGTAATTACAGTGCAATAGCACTGGAAACAATGCTGCTGGGTGGTTGGGCAGGATGCTGGAACATCTCTCACTCCTGTACTCATTCAATATTTTCCAAAAATGCAGTTAAGTGAAGCTGGGGAGGAACAACAGAGAAAATCAGAGATAAAAATGTCACCAGAAGTGCCATCAATCATCCTTAAAATTGGCTTTCCAAGGGATAGGTACCAAGAACCAGGCACATCATCATAGAATCACAGAATTTTTAGGACTGGAAGAGGCCGAGTGCAACAATCAACCCAGCACTACCATGTTCACCACAAAATCATGCCCCCAAGTGCCACATCTACACATTCTTTGAACATTTCCAGGGATGGTGACTCCATCACTTCGCTGGGCAGCCTGTTCCAATGCTTGGGCACACTTACTGTCAAGAAATTTCTCCTAATATCCAACTTAAACCTCTCCTGATGCAACTTGAGGCCATTTCCTCTTGTTCTATTGCTTGTTATCTGGGAGAAGAGACTCATTCCCAGCTGTCTACAACCTCCTTTCAGGGAATTGTAGAGAGCAATAAGGTCCCCCTTGAGCCTCCTCTTCTCCAGGCTGAGCCCCCCCCATCCCCGGCTCCCTCAGCTGCTCTTCATCAGACTTGTGCTCCAGACCCTTCCCCAGCTTCATTGCCCTTCTCTGGAGACACGCTCCAGCGCCTCAATGTCTTTCTGGTCATGAGGAGCCCAAAACTGAACCCAGAATGCGAGATGTGGCCTCAGCAGTGCCCAGCACAGGGGGACAATCACTACCCTGGTCCTGCTAGCCACACTATTGCTGATACAACCCAGGTGCCATTGGCCTTCTTGCCCACCTGGGCACATGCTAGATCAGGTTCAACCCTGGCTGCAAAGAAGTTGATAGGCACTGTCTGATGACGTGAGAGTGATGACTGTATGTTGTTGATCAGCATCATTCCTCATACAGCCAAGACCACACGTTGTGTGACACCAAATTACTCATTGTGACAATAACCTCAGACGGAATCTTAATGCTAATTACCTCAAATATATGTGGGCCTGAATCCAAGTGCAGTTAGAAACAGTTTCATGCCACTCCAAGAGAGAGAGAATCAGGTGTTGACATGCTCCAGCCTGGCCTTAAGTATGACTTTGGTTTATGTGTGAATACACAACCAATTCAAGGCAGATGCTCTGAGCTGTCATTTGGGTCAAGCACACAGTTCTCAGAGGGGACAAGAACTGTGACAAGAAAGAATTAAAACATATTCTTTATGACAAGACAAGGTATGAGCTTCAGTTATCATATAATTGTTATCACCCATCCAAGGCAATCAAAAGTTTGTTATTTCAAAATGTAACAGATTAAATGGCAAGAGCAATACTGTATATGGGAATATATGTATTGGGAATTCTGAGTGGCCCACTGACACTTGGGGCCCTAGATGGTTTTATATTTGAAAGAGGGATGGAGGAAAGGGGCAGAGTTTGATTCCAATTAAATCAACTTAAAGGTGCTGGAACGAAAGAGGAGGAAACAAAATTCCAGTCAGAATTCATCATGCTGGTAGAGCACAGGGAATAATTGTGTCGTTTTCAACATCCATGATCCCTAAGCTGTGGATAAGGCTTGTAGGATAGTGACAATCCGCTTGTCTTACAAGTGTAAATACTGCTTCAGGGAATATTTACAGTTCAAGGGGCAGTCTCAGGTTTGTGTGCAGAGCATAAGGAATGTGGACTGGTTCTGCTAATCATGCTTGTGCAAAAGTTAGGCACATATGTAGGAAAACGTGCATGTTCAAAGGTGTCTGCGCTTCATTTGTAAATGAGAAGTGTATCTTCATTCCATATGTGTCATGCCAAATACAGAGGATCCAAAAAAACCCCAAAACTCTGCCTGTCTTGCACTTCTAGTCTTGTAAATTCTAAAAAAACTTGTTGAACGTTCTTTCAAAATGGGGATCTAACTGCCTACAGCAGCAGCATCATTTCACAGAGAAATAATGATCCAAAGGAGGGTGACTCCACATCCAAACACCATTTAAGATGTCAACTTATTTCTTTTAAATTATATTTTCATCTTCTTAAGGGGGAATATCAGAGTTAAGACATGTAAACAACCAGATTTATAAAGCGATTGTTTTACTAACTTGAATCTGTCTAAAAAATTAGTTGTGAAACAATGAAGTGTTTCATTATCCTTTAGCTGTATAAAGTGTAGGTAACTATGCTGGTCCAGTTATCTGTGTTGTCGTTCATCTGAACAAAATTTCAGGGGTTAAATTCAGCTCTGTAACATACGAGTTAAATTCAGGTTGTGCACATGGAGATATGCATAGATGCATCAGTGCATAAACGTGTGTTATAGTCAGTGGAGAACTAATTAGTCAGTTCAGTCCACTGCATCTAGACAATTAAAAATCTGACAAATCACTGGAAACATAATTGATGTGTCTAAATACATGTTTTTAGTGTAACTTGAGATGCCCAAGGTTATGGTGCCCAACCTCCAGCTGAGGCTCCAGAATGGCATGGACCTCCAAAAGGTAGCTGGTAATATTTGTCAGGTGAAGACAAACGGCTCAGTTACCTAAAGCCTCTGAATTGGCTCTAGAACACCATTGTTTTGCCACCAAACCCCACCCTTGCTGTCCACCTCAGGTAATCTGAAAAGTTCTGAAATGCCCAGAGAAGCTGTGGCTGTCCCATCCCTGTCAGTGTCCAAGGCCAGGTTGGATGGGGCTCTGAGAAACCTGGTCTAAGGAAAGGCATCCCTGCCTACGGCAGGGAGGTTGGAATTAAATGATCTTTAAGGTCCCTTCCAACCCAAAACACTCTGTGATTCTGTGATTCTCCAAACCCCAACACTGCATTGGCTAAGGGAGAATCAGCTGCCCCAGCAGAAGAGACCTGGCGCTATGTCAGATGCCCTGAGGTTTCTCCTATGGATGTCTGTGGTATGAAAAACATCCACATGGAATATCCCAGATTCTGGAGCTTCTGTCCTTATGATGGCAGGCAGGATGGATAAAGAAATGTATATATCCAAGCCAGTTTCCCAGGTTTCTTTAGTAGTCACTGGTGATCTTCTGCGTGTTTCAGTTGCATAAACATAAGTTTTAGTGCCACTTTTGATGAATTAGGGTAACCGCCTGGATCCAGTTATTAGTGCAGAGAAGATCGTGTGTCACATCTGCCAGTTTCCTATGGAAGGTCTTACGGTTTATGCCTATGCTGATTAAAACATTCAATGCATTTAGAGGGAAATTCCCCTGGCCAGATAGAGGAGTTTGTTTTAGAATTAGTAGTGCATTCACCTTAAAATGCACTAACACTATTAACTCTCTCCTCTTTAACTACAAAGGCAACCCATGATGGCCTGCTTACCTATAGCCACTAAGCCTAAATGGTGTTAGCACCCACAATTAATTAAATTAATCATAACATAAGCAATAGGCCTTTTTTTTTTTTGTAGGTGAATTACCCTTTTTTCTGATTTATTTTGGTAATTGCCTTGATTTAGAGAAATACAGAAATTTTCCTGTAACTGGTGTCCTTACATCTTCCTGTCTTTAGGAACCACGGAGCACACAAAAAGTAAATTACTTCCCTGGAAGAAGAGTACAGATCTTTTTTTGACAACTCTTTTCTCACCTCATTATTTCTCCATCACAATAACTAAAGCTGTCAGATTCCTGACGGAAAGCTGCAAGGGAAGCATGTTGCAAGCAGCTGGTCTTCACACCTCTCCCCACCCCACTTCCAAATGTAGAATCCACAAACAAAGCAAAACAAAGCAGAAAAGACACTTTCTTCCACCTGTGCAGGTTTGCCAAAGAAACAGGGAGTTTCACTGACATGGTCACAAAGGCGAAACTACATAATGAAAAAATAAATAACGGGATGATGAAATGTGTCAATGGACTTGTCAGACTTGTTATTGATCTAAGGAGTCATGTCACAGATGGATCACCCTCCTTCCCTCCCTTGGCTTCTGGATGTGCTTTGAGATCCACAGGTGGAAAGCAATGTAAAGGACCTAGGAATTATGGCTAGTGCTGGATCGAGAATAAACGTAGTTTTGTCATAAAAAGCTCATATCTGCTCACACAAAGGAGATCAGAGGGATAATTGAAGATAGGCAAACTCAAACAGTGCCCTGATCCAGCTACTCCCAGGGCCATCACAGGAGCCATCAGCCCATTTAAAGTCCCATCCCCACCTCCCAACAGAGGAACAAATAAGGGGGCAGCCCCAAGACCCCAGTCTGGCCATCCCAGATGAGCACTGGTCCCATGGGCTTTGAAAGGGGACCTCAAAGATCATATAATTCCAGCTCTCCTGCCATGGGCATAAATACCTTTCACTACTGTGTTGTAGTGTGTTATAGGTGAAGAATACCCCAAGGCGGGAAAATGTGGTTTGTAGAGGAATAACTGCAGGAAAATAGAGATCTAAGTGTTTAGAAAGGGCAGGTCACATGCAAACAGTTTGCCTGTCAGAACTTCTTCTGACCAGATCAGCACACTGTGGTCTGTCTTCTCATTAATATTCTTTTCTACCTCTTTTCCTGCATCAAGGACTCTATTACGTGCCCATGTGTGAGTGCAGGGCTTTCAGTCCAGAGACTGGAGTGTCCATGTATCCACCATGCTGGAATAAGCATGAGGGTGCAAGGGGGAGAGTGAGCACTAGAAAATCGTCTGCTGTGGTGGACTGTGATTTAAAGGGAGCTCAATTTGTGTTTCTGTGAAAGGCACAGCTGGAGAAACCAACACCCATGGGAAGAATCTGGTTAGAGTGTCTGAGCCCAGCTCTAGGAGGGACGCATATATACAAATGTATATATGTGTATATACATTTCCCACTAACAGACCTTCATCCCCATCAGCCAAAGGGGAACAGGACAAGGGGTTTTCCTTTTATCACCCACATTTTCCCAGCACCTTACACCCGATGATTAACCTTACATGGGCCATATTGCCCTCATCTTACACTGATCATAAAGGCAGGTTAAGCAGAAAAGGGGACAGCTGGTCTCACTATCAGAAACCCTTAACCAAAATGTCACATATAACCTACCCAGGGCACAAAATGTTCCCTGGAAGCACTGGCTTTCAGCTGATTCCTACAAAAGATCCTTTTACTTCCTTCCCTATGAATCTTGTTGCTTCCCTCTAAAAGATTTAGAGCTGGATCAATTGCATTAACTGGTGTTTGCATCAAAGAGCAGTAAAACAACAGCTTTTCCCTTTTGAACAGGAAAAAATTCAAGATTTGGTGTTGTTATAGGAAAAACATGTAGCTATACAGCTGCTCCTGACACATAAAATTGCATCAACTTTTCACACTACTCACTCCTAAGATAAATGATAATTACTTGTTCTGCCCTTTAGTCCCTCCCCTTTCTCCACCACCACATAATTAATAATCTCATTGCTGAAATATCTCCATGGGAATTGCAACTTTCATAAAAATAATCACAGAGGTTTTTGACAGTAATTTATATATGTTTAGGTTACCGAGAAATCTTGGAGATAAAGGAAGCTTGCAGCAAGGAGAAGCCCCATGCCCTGGCAAGCAAATAATTTAGGGAAACCATTTGCATAATCACCATATTAAGCTATCAGGACATCTCTCCTTGTTGGTCTTGGTATTCCTCTGATGTCATCATCAAGGTAGACATGACAAATAATATTTTACGTCTATGAACGATATTCGGCACACTGCACAGTGTGTATTCTTATTGATTTGATTAAGGGCTTTGATCTGGGAAATTACCAATTAATGCTGTCTAAATTAGTCTCTGTGGGCTTGGACAGAGCAGCAGGAAAATAATTCTCTCGTAAAACTGGTGATTGGACACAAACCCAATTTGTTTAATCGTGCTAAATCTGAAAAGAAAATATTCAATTTGGAGATCTCCTGCAGACCAGTCCTCAGCTCCTCATTAGTCATTGATGACTGCACTCCAGCCCCACTGTCTGAAATCACATCTGCCTTTTATAGCAGTTTAATTGAAAAAAAGACCGGAAAAAAAGTCTTCCCTAAACAACTGGCAGTCTGCGACAACTGGATCTGCTTCAAAGAGCAAGGGCAGACGAGCACTTTTGGCAAGAAACTTGCCAACCTGGCAAGGAGGGCTTTGAACTTGATTTGCTGGGGTATGGAGAGCAACACCCTGGGATAATCAGAAAAGCACGGATGAGAGGAAGCAAGCAAAGCACAGGGCAACAGAGGATGATCTCTGACTCTCCCTGGATGAAGTGCATCTCGAGTACCTGAACACACCCAGCATGATAAACAAACAGAAGCAATGAGAAACCCATGTGCAGGTGCAGAGCAATGACATTTGAATTAGAGGGATTTGGAGGAAACTCACAGTGCTGTAGCACTGTGATGGACAGAGCAGTTTGTAAGGAGAGGCAGGGAGGATGGGAGCAGGGCTGTCTTCTCCTCTGTGAGGTTCTGGTGGAGAACACGTTGCAGATGGGTCAGCAGTGCACGCCTATGTGGAGAAGCTAAAAGACAGGGACTTACAAAACTGTAGAATCATAAAATACCCTGAGTTGGAAGGGACCCACTTGGATCATAGAGCCCAACTCCTGGTCCTGCACAGGACAACCCTAAGGATCTCTCCATGTCTCTGAGAGTGCTGTCCAAATTGTCCTTGAGCCCTGTCAGGATTGGTGCTGTGACCATTGCCCTGGGGAGCCTGTTCAGTGCCCAACTACCCTCTGGGGGAAGAACCTTTTTCTGATATCCAACCTAAACCTCCCCTGACACATCTTCAGGCCATTCCCTCGGGTCGTGTCACTGGTCACCAGAGGCAAGAGATCTACTCCTGCCTTTCCACTTCCCTTGATAAGGAAGCTGCAGACCACTATGAGGTCTCCCCTCAGTCTCCTCTTCTCCAGGCTGAAAAAACCAAGTACCTTCAGTTTCTCCTTGAATGGCTTCCCCTCAAGGCCCTTCACCATCTTCATAGCACCCCTTGGGCATGCTCTGATAGCTTTATATCTTCCTTGTATTGTGGTGTCCTTTTTATATTTTGACTTCTTTAGCCAGAAGAGAAGGCTAAAGGGTAACTAATTGCAATCTCCCAAAACACATGGAGGTGTTAGAGTGAAGACAGACACAGGTTCCTGTCAGAGGTGCCCCACTAAAGGACAAGAGGCAGTGGTCACAAATTTCAGCACTTTTTGGAAAACTGAAAAAAAAATTCTCCATCACAACAATGGCTAAGTACACATACAGGGGCTGGAGAGCCTGTGACATCTCAATATTTTCAAATTTTGCTGCACCAGCCACAAGGAAGGTGGTTTACCTTGGAAATCAGCCCTGTTCTCAGCAGAAGGTTCAGCTAGGAAACTCCAGATATCCTTTCCAACCTAAGTGATTCTCTGATCCCCCACTGGCCTGCAGAGAAACTCAGCAAATAAACGTTGCTAAGAATTTGGCTGTTCATTCTTAGAAGTGGCACCACTCATCTGAAAGCTCCCAAAAGATATTTTTCTGTTTGTAACCCTGTGACTTGTAGCAGTGGGTAAAACACAGGCACCCCAGGAGGTGCAGAAAAATACATCAGTGTATAAAGTTTTACCACAGATCCCAGTCTCACATCTACAAACCACCTGAAGTCACCCTCAGAACAGGCATTAGTTTATACCATTTGAGTCTCCTCATTTCCCATGGTCATAACAAAGGTATTGAAAGTAAGACCAAAACAAGACAAGTTTTCATTGGAAGGAATCAATATATTCCTTGTCCATGGCAGGGAGGTTGGAACTATGTGATCTTTAAGGTCCCTTCCAACCCAAACCATTCTGTGATTCTATGAAAATACTCATAAATATCAGTGTTGCCTGTTCTAAACAGAATTCCATGCCTTCAAGGGCTTATCACATAATAGTAATACAGTGCATGGTAAGTTGACCTATTAGCCAGATATTCCTCCTAAATATGAAAAGAGTTGCTTGATGCTTTTCTCTTTTCAGCTGCATCCTGGAAGCCACCTTAAAATATATAACTCACTCCAGAACTTCTGCAGTCAAGGACTCCACATGAGCCCAGTATCACAAAGGATTTTCTCTGCTGCATCGTTTAACCAGTTAACTCACACCATGGCCATGGCTCAGCTTCCTGCACGAGCTCTTCCCTCAACCTCAGTGAGAGACCAGCGAGGATCTGAAGGTTTCATCTGTTGATTCTCGTGTTTACTGCTACTGTCATCAGCTTGGAAGATGGAAAATCCAATCCAAGGCTTTTATTGCCTGGCTTTAATTTCTACAAAATTCAGTTCATACTCTTGGCTAAGAACTTGCCGAATTGGTTGTGGGGGTATTTTTTGGAAGAACTTGAAAGTGAGCGCAACAGGAACACATTCTTAGGATACAGCTTTTTGTTAGAACAAATTACCTCTTGTTCTGACCACCTCTCTCTTCAAAGCACCTACTGAGACAGGGAAGTGAAGATAGGAGCTTTGCCATGGCAACATAACACTTTCTCATGAAATTAAAACCCAAATGGAAAAGGATAGCAGGCTCAGTTGCAAACAAAAACCTCACTTTTCCTTTCAAATGAAGCTGATGGAAGTTTCAGCTGTGTCTTGAGATATTAATAACTAGTCAGGATTTTTCTAGAGACAGTGAGATGAACAAAATAATTACAACACTAGCAGTAACAGTGGCAATAAAAAGAGCAGCTATCATTAGCTTGACTAAGGAGATCAGCATTTGGGCTTCACAGGCAGTTAGTCCCTAAAGCAGTCTCTGGCTCATAGACAGGTATGAAGAAAATACTGTTTCAGTATTTAAATGTTTTAAATAACAAAAGAGTTTCCCACTAGGGCACAGTTTGTAGGGGAAGGAAGTGTGTCATTACTTTGTTTTAGAGGATGCCATTCCAGACCCAGAGCCAGGGAGGATTATACTTTTGCAGAGAAAAGAAGAAAAACTAAATAGTTGTTGCTGCATCAAAGAAAGCAAAAATTAGACTGGAAAATAAGATGAGCTTTGGTGTGGCTTACTTTATTCCACATCTTCCAATCTGATGTTTGGAACATGAAATATGGGAATGCAACTTGCTCGAGAGAATTTGCGTGAAATAATCTAGATTGTGGGAGGTTTGGTTTCAAATCCTCTTTTGGACAGCCCTTGAGCTGGGATTGATAACTTTGAGCTGAGGAAAAGCAGCCTAACTTCCATGCTATAGATTTTTTTTCAGATTGTTCCCTGTCTCACACATCTTATTTTATGCAAATACAGGGAATGTGCTTGGGACCCAGAGTCAAATATAGCACACCATACCATTTTTTCCTGCAATGATTTTCTCTCCCTGTCTTAACATGGTTTTATTCCATCCTAGACTATAGATTTTTTTTCTGAGAATCTTTATGTGTCTCATTCTGATGATTTGCTACTTTCAAAAAAATTTTACTTATAATTTGAAAAATCCTATATTAGTTCTGCTTTGAAGTGCCTGTTTTGAAGATTGATATGATCTCTATCAGTTTCATCGATGGAAACAACAGCAATTTAGAACACAATTTATATTTGGGCTTTGTCTTCACTGACCATCCAGGAGCTGAATTTCCTTGTCATGCTTCCTCTACTTAATAGAGGGTCATCAAATCTGAGACATTAGAGAAAGATCTTACTGCAGGTCAGCAGATGAATGATTCAGGATGCAGATCAGCACCTTGAAATAAATGCTGAGCTAAGATTTTTACCTAATGTGAGACTTTCTCTAGTGCATGAAGGCAACTTTATATCAAATCACTCCTCATTACACTCACCATCTTATGTCAATGATGCTTGAGCATCATATTGCTCACACAGGTTTCTAGACATTCAAGGATTCATGAACTTCATTCCACCCTTCCCAGCAAGATGGAGCAGATTGGGGCAAAGAAAATGTGGGATTAATTTACTGTAACCTCTATTCCCTGTCCCCATGAGCCACTGGGGAAGAGAAAAGGAAAATCTGGAGTGAAGCTGAGCCCAGGAAGAAGGAAGGGTGGGGGGAATGTGGTTTTAAGATTTGGTTTTATTTCTCATTATCCCACTATGACCTGACTTATAATAAATTAAATAAATTTCCCCAAGCTAAGTCTATTTTGCCCATGGCAGTAACTGGTGAGTGATCTCTCCCTGCCCTTACCTCACCCCACAAGCATTTCCTTATATTTTCTCTCCCCTGTCCAGCTGAGGAGGGGATTGATAGAGCAGCTTTGGTGGACACTTGGTGTCCAGCCAGGGTCAATCCACCACAAGGTCCAATAGAAGGTATCACTTTCCTGCCAAGAACACTCTCATCTCGCTTGGATGACTACCCCTCTCCTTTTAACATGTTGAAATCATGATGCTGCTGTGTCTGATTTTTTGCCCAGTTTAACTGGGAAGAGTCTTCATATAGTCACCAGAATATATCTATATTCTGCCCTGCCCTGCCTCATACCTTCCATGAGATGAGTTTACCCTTTAAAAGGCGGATAATTCCAGGGCTTCAGGGCCTTTTCTCCTTTATAGTGGAAAAAACCAAGATGGTCTTGAAAGTCCCTTCCAACCCAAACCATTCTATGATTTGTCTCAAAAACCTGGAAGTGATTCATGTCTCCAGCCCTCTGATATGATAAGGCTGTGGCTCAGACAAGAACAAGGCATCTCCAACTGCAGAAAAGACATTTACACTCCCAGTGCTGCAATTATCCTGATATGGCCTTGCATTTCAACCACTAGTTTCTTTCCAAATAGATTCCCTTTCTGGCTAATTTAAAGGTGAAACTCTCTAGGGAGCATTTTGCAATGACAGAGATCTGACTGAAAGGACCAGGTTCTGAAGGAAATAGCTGCAACCTACTGGGAAAGCTGCAAACGTGGGGTTAGAAGACTGATTTATTGTTATTCACCCAAGCACTTAATTTCTCCCTCTAAAGGGAGCTCACACAAAGCTCTTCCAGTGTGTGGGCTGGAATGAAACCTTCAAAAGCCTTAACGAGGTTCTCTGGAAAAGTTGGTGAGGCTGTTAGGTCGTAAGATGTTTTCATCCTGCACTTTCTTTTTCATTTAAATGAAAACATTTTGAAATAAGAAAAGGAAGTCAAGATTCTGTTTGGAAAGAGAAAATGAAACAGTTGGAAATGCATTTTTCAGTGCAGAAGAAATTAATTTTTGAAAAAACAACTCCAAAACTTAGCATGTATTGAAGCAATTTTTTTTCTTTTAAAAGTTCATTTCCTTTGAAATTTTATTGAGATAAAATATTTTCGTCATTTCCAAATAGTAAAATGGTTGGAAATTACAGAATTCCTCTAAGTGGATTTTTTTTCCTGTCTAGCTTTGCTTTGAGGGAAGAGGAAAACGGCAATTTTCTTTGAAATATAATTTGAATGGCTCCTGGGTAGGAACCTTCTTGTAGGTGTTGCAATCATTGTGTTGGTGTCTACATGAGACATTTTTCCTACTACTTGGATCCTTCTTTTACACCTTCCTCCTGTTACAGTCTCAGACACTGTTTTTTCCTATGCCTATGTACTGCCTGTCAGTGGGCCAAATATGAAGCCATTAAACTCCACTACATTGCACAGAAGAATTTTTCAAACCCTGAAAAAGTATTTACTCAAACATGGCAACAAACCCCCCAGACTGCCTATACTAGGGCATGCGTAAAGCACTTTAGAACTGGGATCTTATTTTTAGCATGATCAAAAAACCTCTTCCTCTACAATATAGATTAAATTATAGAACTTATAAATATATATGTTACAAAACGTGGCATGTGATTACAAAGTACAGTTCTTCATGGTATTTATTGGGGTATTTACTTGTCATGGCATCTGTAGTCATTGCTTCTCCAACTGTAGATTCTTCTATTTACAAAGATCATAAAAGCCTCATAATAGTCCTATTTTTCCACAGGTTCAGGTGTGCCTGAAGCAAAACTGTACAGCACTAAGTACCTTTTGGGAATACATTTCATAATAAATCTTAAAAGCCCCTGCTTCACCCTTGCCAAGCAGTATCTTGGGAAAGGTTGCCAAATTGCTGCAATTTGAAGAATATGGCTTCCATTTAATGGAAACTATGGGTATATTGAAGCACATAATCATGTGGAAAATGCACAAGAATTGCATTCCTACCTTGGAAGTGCAGCCTTAAAACACAGATCCAAAAAAAAAAAGAGAAAAGGGAAAAAAAACAAGAGACAAAGCATTTTGCTTCCCTCCAATCTCCATTTCCATCAGACAAATAGGGTCACCTTGTATTCTGCAGGAGAACAACACTCCCGCCCTCAACTGAAGTGCCCATGTATTTAGATTTTCATTCTTCCCGTTAAAGAGCTCTCATGAGACACTATCTGCATGAGAAATGTCTGGCATTTATTATTGTGACACAAGCCAGAATCCACAATCTGTCAGGCAAAACACCACATAGAAAATGATTCAAGAGCTGAGGACCAGTCTTGAAGTTCTTTTACAGCCCTCAAACCAGGGGCTTTACCTACAGAAACCAAGAATATTTTTGGCTTAAAGTGTGCAGTACTTGACTGTCATACTGACTTATTTTATGGAATTTAAAAACCTCAGTGTTTTCTTGGAAAAATGAAAATAAAAGGGCTGACCTGTAATATAGTCAGACCTGAACTGCTTGTGATTTCCCCACTAGTTAATCAACCATAAGTGCATCTTATGTTGCTCCCTGCCTGCTCTTCAAGTACGTCCTATACAGTTACTGTTCATTAAAGGTTGATACCAACAGAAAATCTACAGCCTTTCACTGGGTAGTCACAATATGTGAGCGAGTCTTCTCATCCAAGTGATGCTGTTATCAAGAGAAACATAAGAAATCATCAGATATGCCTAATGCAAAAGAACTGGGTATCTGGGGCTGTAAGATAAGTCCTACAAAAGTTCTGATCTAGACTCTAATAACATCCAGTGTTTAAAGGTTTGGGTTCTTAAAAATCACTAAGACTATGAAGGTCCTGAAAAAACTGAGCTGTTGTAATACCTTCTTGTTCCTGTTCTAGGGGTTACCACAAAGTCTTGCAAAATTTATCTTGCCTGAAATATCGTTGACATTAAAAATCTAACCTCAAGAACTATAAATATATATATATATATATATATAAACTGGTGAAAACAGAGATTTTGCTTCCTCAGTGTTCTATTTGCCTTCCTTCATATACAAGCTATAATTCTTAAGATTATGTAAGAAAGCTGCTGAAAATACACAGTATAAATTTTGCAAAATGTTAGGCCAAGATGCAAATCCAAGCCAGAAGGATCACATGAGTTTTCTAAAATCACACTGATAATGGAGCTAGTTGGGATCCCAAGTTATCTGCATGATACCCTTCATCCCTGCCCTTGTGTTCCTCAGAACATGCAATGAGCCATCACTTTCCTTCCTTGCTCTCCTCAAAGAGCAGCTGTGGTGAAGATTGACAGGGAAGTACAAAATTTCCAGAGTTTCCAATGTTTTATCTCCTCCTCTGAGACCGGCCGAAGGGGCTGGTGGAAGCTCAAGGCTTTATGTCTGAGAGCATTAAGGGAGCACCCATTTACATCTATTACTCTCTCCCACTCCACTGCGGCACTGTTGAAATAATAAGTCCAGACTTGTTTCATCAGCCCCAGCCCCTGAGTTTTAGTCAATTTTAATGAGTAAATGTTACTAAAAAGTGGTAAAGGAAAACCAGCATTCCCTTTTCACTTAGCAAGTCCTGAAATGTTTGGTTTTCCTTTATCTCTACATCCAAAAAGATCTCCCCCGCCTGCTGATTTTTTTTTCTTTTTTGAGCTAATGACTTAAAAATATATGTTGGATATGAGCAATTTAGCTCTAATTGTAACAACAGCTTAACTGACTTGAGTTCTGTGTTCATTTTGCAGGTTCCCTACCTTCAGTCAGCATCTTCTTCCAGCAGTAGGATCACAGTATAGCTGAGACCCCTGAGGTTTGGTAGACTTAGAGTCACTTCAGGGAAGTGATGCCATCAGGCTCCTGCTCTTAGAAATCTCTATTGTTAAGCAGGCAGGTGACACAAGCAGTCAAAAATCACACTGCATCAAGCGGAATTTAAGAATATTTGGTGAATTATATTCTGTGAGCAGTTTTCTGTTGTACAAAACCTCGATGTAGACAAAAGATTAGGAGAGGATTTACCTGGCAGTCATTGGACTGAGCTGCTCAGGTCCTTTGGCCTCCTTTTATTGACCGAATGATGTAAAATTGTTTGGGATCAAGTCCTGTGCAAGACATCCAGAAATAAAAGCTCAGATGTGAGAAAATAATAGCATCAAGCACCAAAGTTCTGGAAGGTGGATGCTGACATCATGGGACTGGCATTATTTGACATCTTTGTCAGTGGCATGAATGGTGGGATTGAGTGCCGGTGTTTATTCTGGAGAAGGCTTCAAGGAACCCTTTAAATGCACCTTCCAGTAGCTAAAGGGGCTTTGAGAGAGCTGGAGAGGGACTTGTGACGAGAGCATGAAGTGACAGGAAAAAGGATAATGACTGCAAACAGAAAGAGTGTAGATTTAGATGATGCATCAGGAAGCAATTCTTAACTCTGATGGTGCTGAGGCACTGGAACAGGCTGACCAGAGAAGCTGAGGTTGCCCCATCCCTGGAAGTATTCAAGGTCATGTTGGACAGGGCCCATGACAGGGGAGTTGGAATTAAATGATCTTTGGGGTCCCTTTCAACCCAAATTATTCTGTGATCTCAGATTTTCTTTCAGGTACTTAAACATAACAGAAAGATTTGGCTGGAATTCAGACATACCTCACCTTCACATGCCTGAGTGTAGGGTGGTGTGGAGGGACAGCAGACTGCAGGAGAGGCTCAGAAAGGTCAGAAGGAATACACCCATGTAGTCCTGCAACTGAGCCCTCTGTTCAGTATCTAACCTAAAAAAATATCTCCCGGGAAGGAAGCAGATGCCAGCTCCAAGCACAGCTGGAGGAGCCAATGTCGCCAATGTTCCTTGTGCCCCTGAGATCCACAATCTTGGGAAAAACCTCCATTCACTCCCAGAAGTCACCAAGTCATCCAGCAATTGAGAAACTCTTTCAGGTTTGTTTCAGAGTTCCAGAGTTCAGGAAATCAACCTGTTACTTACCAGAACTTCTGCACTACTTTCTCACATTTGATATGAGATTTTCACCAAAGAGGACTTGCTGCACCTCTGCTCAGTTTGGACTTTACCCTGTTGGATAAGAGGCTCCTGTGAGTGGCACTGAGACACCAGCCAGGGCTGACAGGAAAATCTCTGACAGGCAGTAGAAAGGCTGCTGCTGTTTCTAAATTGCTTTCTCAAAAGGAGAAAGTCATTGCTCAGGCTTGCTTAGTTTCAATAACATTGCATGTAACTTAGAGTGAGAGAATATCCATAAAAGTGACCTCTGTCAAGGTTTCTGTAATTTTAATACATATATTATTTTTATTTCTAGGTCATAGTGTTTGGTGGCAGAGGGGATTACTTTTTATAAGCTTTCCTGAAGCTTTTTAGAAGTTATTTTTCATTTTAAAATGCAACATTTCCTTAGTGAAGTCCACCATAGCTTCTACTAGCAGTGAGAACAGTTCCCAGCATCAAAACCACTTAGCTCCAATAACAGGAAGGAAAAGTAGCTCTCCATGGAATAATAACACCCCCAATTCTTCTTCTTGCAAAACTAAAATAAAATAAAAAAGTAAAAACGTCAGCTGTTTGCAAAAATTTGAGCTCAAAACCATTTAGATACACATTGTATTGAGACTGAAGAGTATCACAGGCTATATAAGCATGAATTTTATCACACAGGAGTTCAATCTAGCTTCAAATTTACAGTATTCATAGAAATATAACTAAGATATTTTATTTTGTGAGTGCAAAAGGCAAATGAGAAGCCAACTCTCCTTCTGGCATTAAATGTCTCCACATATCTGATGATAAATAATGAACAAGTAGCCAAGGTGACTGACTGCAGGTGTCTGTAAATGAAGGCAGAATGAAACTGAGTTGGATTATTGGCCCAAACAACTACACCAAAAAAAATAAATAAAAAAGGAAAATAATTTAACAAAACTCTCTGGCTGTCAAACCCTGTGAAGTCTATTGTAGGTTCATGAGAGTATTTAGCATACAGAAAGCATAAAAGTCAATGAGAGAGAGAGAGCAGGTATGCAAGCAGAAAAATGACATGACAAAATTTATTGTGCTTGGTAAATCACTTTTATAATTTATATAGCTTTTTATTAATTTTTAAAGCTGTGTATTTATGCCAAAATGAATTGTCTAGGTGTTAAAATTTGTGTTTCATACCTCGTTGTTATCAAATGGGAGCAGGATGAGCCAATTCAATAAAGTGCTGTTTCTCCTGCTATCCCTCCCAGGCTTCATTTCCCCAGGATGGTGGGGAACGGGACACCTTGCAATAAAAACAAATGTTCTCAAGGTGCTTTTTATCTTCCCTGTTTTATTCCTAATGTTGCTTGATTGCTGCAGAAAAGACACATTTAGTCAAAGGTCACCGAGAAAGCACTAAAGAATCAAACCTCCCCATTTGTGAAAATCCCCACTGTGTAAAAGCCTGCTCTGAGACTTACCCATCAGTGAAATTTCATTTTCTGGAGGGATTTGAAGTGATGCTAAGCCTTCAGCTGGCTTTTGGCCTTGTGGTGAGCTTTACCCTCTTGGGAAAATGGCTCTGACGTCAACGCGAGTCAGATGACAGGTTTTAGTCCCTTTCTTTTTCCTTTTTGCTGTTACTTTTGGACACTGTATTAAAAAAGGAATAGAAATCTTCAGAAACACAAAGTCTAATGTACCTGTAGCAATCACAGCAATTTTCTTAATCATATATATGAACTTTGGTTCATATATGTATATATAGTCTTTCCTTGCATCATGCTATGGAATCATATCATAGAATCATCAAATGGTTTGGGTTGGAAGGAACCTTAAAGACCATCCAGCTCCACCCCTTGCCAAGGGCAGGGACACCTTCCACTAGACCAGGTTGCTCAAAATCCTGTTCAATCTGTCCTTGAACACTTCCAGGGATGGGACAGTCACAGCTTTTCTGGGCCACCTCTGCCAGGGCCTCTCCACCTTCACAGTACTCCCTCCACTGCCCCAGATTATGACACAGTCATGAAACACCTCAGACCTGGAATAGTTCTTACCTGTAGCTCAAAATGGGTCAGAACAAACAGACTGTGCAGGTGAGGCCAGTGGGTGAGTGATAGTGTACATTGATGTAAGACTTTGCAGAGGTGTAAATGTGCCTTTTATTGATGCCATTACATTTCTTAAATATATTATGACAATCATTTTAGACCAAAAGAGCTCAGACGATGGTGGCATGATTATGTTGCTTTTCCCAAGTTAGTAACAGCACAGCTTTCATTTGCTTTGCAGTCTAAAGATTTCAGCTGAGAAACTCAGATCTTTCTTGACCCCATTTTTTGCTTCTCCTTCCATCCCACTGACACACAAGGGCATTTGCCAGACCAACAGTTTGTGGGTCTTAACAGTAAATTGGATTAAGAGGTATTATATGGCAGCCTCAGTGCAGAAGTAACTTCTGTTTTCACAAATATCACTTGCTGTAATGGAGGGTGCCTAAAGCCTGGTGGGGTGACATCAAGCACTCTTTAATTCATATATGACAACTACATCAGAAAATGCTCTGCAAACACTCACTGGCCCTTATCACAAAACTGTTTTCTCTTTGATTTGCTCATTTCCTCCAACCCTCATTTCATCCCATGGAGTGATCTCTCAGGTAGAAGAAAGAGCCCTCAGAATCCTTTTTTCTTCTCTCTTTCATCCACAAATCAGTAATTCCGCCCTGTGAAGATGTCAGTCAGCAGTAACCTCTCTAACCCAGAGTAGTCCAACTAAAAACTGAGAAGTTGATTGTCAATGAGTAAAACAAATACAGCCTTTTTAAAGCAAGGTTTTAATTTTTTAAAAAAGTACATCGAATAAGTGCATACTGACAGATGTAGCTGACCCATAATCACTTTATTATTCTCTATTTTCAATATCTGTGCTTTCATTTGGAAACCTCGATACTGATAAAAGTGAGCTGGAAAAACACTGTTTGGGAAAACCAGTCTCATGGAAACTTGGATGAGAGCAGAACAATATTGCATGTACTGAATGCCCTAAGGCAATTTTCAGGCATTTCAGTAAAGGTTACGGATTCAAAGGTGACCTGGGATTATAATTTTTGACTTTGTTTTCTATCCACATGTGTTACCTGACTGCTGTACCTACACCCAGTAAGAATATCATCCCAATGCTTAGCAACAGCTCAATGCCCCAAAAGACGTCAAATCCTCCATCTCAAGAGCAGCCACCAGAGAGGTGGTACCTCCCTGAGCTGGAGACACTGAAGGAAAAGACTTTTCTATGGAGACACTTTATTACCAAGGCCTGTAAAGACAGGACAAGGGGCAACAATTTTAAACTGACAGAGGACAGGTTTACATCAGATATTAGGAAGAAATTCTTCCCTGTGAGGGTGGTAAGGCCCTGGCACGGTTTGCCCAGAGAAGCTGTGGCTGCCCCATCCCTGGAAGTGTCCAAGGGCAGGTTTGATGGGGTTTGGAGCAACCTGGGATGGTGGAAGGTGTCCCTGTCCATGGAAGGGGGTTGGAATGAGATGATCTTCGAAGGTCCATCCCAACCCAAACCATTCTATGATTGTAGGAGAAGAGTCCTTGGTTAAACCACATGGCTGATTTGTCTCAGAGCTGTATCTCAGCAGCTCAGTGATGGAAAAAAGAAACAGAAAAGTTTCCATGGAAACCTTGTTTTGAATTCAGCAAAGTTCATCAAGTCTAACAAGATTCAGAGGAAACACTGCAGGGCTGAGGAATTAGAATGCTCCCTGAAACTTCTTAATAGAAGCTATGGAAATGTACATAGAGGCATCTTTTAAGACTTCAGCCTTTTCCAAGACAGAAAGATGTAGGGAACCATTCACATAAATATTCAGTTTTAACTCCACTTGCACCTGCCAAAGCTCCTGCTGCCTTTGCAGCTCAGTGAACATCTGGCCTATTCCTTGGCCTCGATGGTCATGCCAAGTACTTCTTTCTATTTAGTTCTTCCAGCAATACTCTGTTACACTGAAATATCCTTGTCTGTTCTAAAGTATCACCACCACCTTGCTGTGATCACTGGAGATGAAAGTTTATCCTGCAGCGTTATTACGCTTTGAGAAAACAAATTACTTCCTGACACTCACCCATCTCTCATTCTCAATACCCTTAAATGATTCTCTTGCTGACTTCCCGATGTTCATCTTCTCAGTGTCTTCCCGGAGCTGACAGCCATCAGAAATTCAAAGAGATGCTACTTTTCCTAAAGACTGAGAGCTGGAAAGTGATATTGTAGCTCATTGTGTGATAGCATGAATGAGAGGAAATAGTCTTCATGAAAAGACTTCCTCAGCTGCAGACAAACACACATAAGGACCATCAAAAGCAGCCTTTTCACTTACCAGTTCAGAGCAGAGCATGACATCCAGATAATAAACACAGAGAGATGATGAGGGGGGAAAAAGCAAAGGATGTGAAATACTGAGATAGAAGCAGACATTAAAGAAAACCTTCTAATGAAAGAACTAAATAATTTCGAGATTTTTTTTTTCAAGGTGATAGTTGCATCCCTCATTGTTTGAAGAGCTAAATCTATTGCAGCATCTCTAGGTTTTCCAGCCCAAACCATTCTATGATTCTGCGATCTCCATGTGGCAGAGTGCTAGGTTTGGGGGAAGATGAAAGAATTGGGTTAGCAGGGAGATTTAATAACTTATTGAAGGTCAAATGCAAAGCTGCAGTTGTGAAACACTTGGTCCTGATGCATTACCAATAAGAACTTGCTCTCTCTCTCCTTGCAGCTTCTTACACCTTCCTGAATTAAACTGCTTCATCTATACTAAGGATGATGTAATGTAGTGTGAGAAGGAATTAAAAAAATATTTCCTAGAAGATTGAATTGGTAAGGAAATTTCAGTAGAAGTGAATTAGACTAAGATGTGAGACAGATTTACTACAAACTGCCCGTTGTTGATCAAAGCAGAAGAAAAGTGTTAATTCAAAATCATATGAAGACTTCCCAAATTAGCCAGGACTTGCTGGCAACACAGAAAGAAAATGATGTTACCAAGCCCATAAGACAATGCAAACAAGAAGTTAAAATTCTAATAATGAACTTGACCAATGCTACAATCACAGCAAAACAGAAAATCAAGCTGGAAATAAGTTTGACATGTCATATAACCTTTTATTCTGTTCCATGACCCATTTAGTATCTAAAATGATTCATCCAACATTGTTGAATCATTCTAATAATTTGCTTTCTCCTCTAGTAAATTTATTTCCTTTGAATCTACAAGATGCTACTGCTGAGAGAAATGTCAAAAATCTCTTCCTCTGAGCGCTCAAGGGATGGGAAACTGGTAAATATTCATTTTTGTATGGTTAATTTTCATATTATTTGATCTAGTCCTAATATTTGCCTGAACAAAATAGCTTTTTAGGAAGGTCCATTTGGGACATTTGTGAACCTCAACAGTAACGGGGATAGCAATGTCCATGTGCATGTCCTGAGCAGCTTCGTCCCACAGCAGGAAGAGTGTTTTTTCCCACCTGCTGTGGGTTCCTCCTCCACCTTCTCCACCCATCACCTCATCCAGGGAGACTTTTGTACATTAAGCTGGCAGTGGCATTCAAAATAGCCTTCCTATCCTCATTTATTCTGGGGCCCACCTGAATGCATAACACTGACCAGGGAACACTAGTTATTGATAATTGAGACCTTTTGCAAGTGGTCCTTTTAGAAATATCACCTTTAAAAATCCATTGCTATGTGCTTTACTACTGAATTCTTCCTGATATTAGTGGAATCCATAAACAACTCTGCTTTGTAGCACATCTCCTTGACTTTCTCAGGGCGATGTACTTACTTTTCAGGTATTTCTGAGCAGTGACACTTTTATTTCCCAACCCATGGAACAGCAGGGTACAAATTCTTTCTTTCCTTTGTGTCCTTTCTCTTGGGAATGAATGAATGAATTTAACACAGTCTCTCTTGCTTTTTCTTTGCAATGGGGACAGCTGCCTCTTGGTAAACAAGCTCTCAAGATGCCTTGGAGAACAAAATCCTAATGTAGGCAATGCTGTATAGTGATGAAAAATATACACCAACATGCAAGACACTCTTTCAGCTTCCAGCTCATCCCGTTAACCAAATCAGAACATATTAAACCATTAAAGAACATGAAGCTTCGGAGTGGATGGGAAGTTTTATCCCTTGTCGTTATTTTCAGCTTCCAAAACTGGCAAGCAAATATGGGATAACAAAAAGCAAACAAAAACAACAACAAGAAGCAAATTACAAAGCCCCAAGTGGTCAGGATTTTTTATGTATAATGCTCAGGGGAAATAGGCAAATAAATGTTTTGTCTTTTCCAGGGAACTTGCAGCTGAGGCTGAGAGATGAGAAGGACATTATACTCTACCTGGCAAGCCAGTATCTACACTAAATATAGATGAAAGTATCCAAAAAATAAGCATAATTATACTTTGCCTGGCAATCCAGTATGTTTGCTAAATATAGAAGAAAACACCCAACAGATAAGCATAATTATAACTTACATATTTATGTATATATGTTTGTGCTTTAAATCCTGCAGCTTGAGTTCCATATGCCTTCAATGGCTAGAGATTTTAAATGGGTTTTGATGGAAATTCTTGTCACAGCTCCCAGTGGATGCAGCCAGCCAAATCCCCGAGCAAGAACGAATGATCAGCCTCACTTGTGCAAGCAATAACATGAGGAAAATATGAAGGGAGAAATTCTTGGGTCTTAGAGTTAACTAACCAAGGCTCCATGCAGCTTTGTGTTGATGTTCCTGCCAGAAAAGTAGTTGTACCCTTTGTTTTTGAGTTTCACTCACTTCTACATCCATTCAAAAGAAGTGTGTTTTGAGGGAATATTCTTCCAGAGATTTGGGACGAGTTAATTGTTATATCAAAGCAACCATGGGAAGGAGTATGACAGGCAGGTTTGCACATGGGATCTAGTTAGCTTACAAGAAACATCTCAATTTATTTTAACAGTTCCCCTGAAAGATAAGGAGGAATTATCACCGATTTACAGTTGGAATACTGAGAGGTATATTTATTTTGCACTGTACAAAGCCTGAGCTAAACAAAGTCAGTGAGTCCATCTGCCATGGCAAGCTCAGAAGTGGAAGTGTTGCTCTCAAATGCACATTCCCTGCCATTCAACCATGGCAAAGTGCACGTTCATGCTGCACCACCTTTGCATACAGACCCAGTGTGGCCGAGGCCCCCAGTGGCAGAGAAAACAAAAATGTCTTTGGAACATAATAGCTATGACAGAGAATTAAATTTGAACCTGAATCCTGGACCTTATTCAGGAATCCATCAATTTCCAGGGAGGCGCTGAGGTGTAAATACAGTCACTGAGTCCCAGGGGGAGCAGGCAGCTTTGGAGATCGTCCAGTCCACTTCCCAGCCAAAGCAGGTTGCTCAGGGCTGCACACACTTGGTTTTTAATGTCTCCAGTGATGGATACTCCACAAACTCTCTAGTCAACCTGCTTCAGTGTTCAAACATCCTCGCAGTAAAAATTATTTTTGTGTGCCTTTTTAAAAGGGAATTTCCTGTTTTACTGTTTGTACCCATTTCCTGGTGTGTTGTCACCAAGGGCCCTGTCCAGTTCAGCAAGAGCTCTTTTCCTGCTGCTTTTTTGCTGCAGATGTATCTGTAGAAACCTTTTTTGATGCTTTTCCAGTCCCTCACCAGACTCAACTCCAATGATATGATTCAAAATGTAAAATGTTCATCTGAAACTGCTCTTTTGAATGCTGTATATTGAAAAAAGAGACAGAGAACTAAACAAAGCAAAGGAATAGCAGGAATTGCATCAAGGTTCTGAGGAAGATCAGAGCCCCTTGGATATGGACTACACTGCAAACATAAGATGAGAATAAAAATATGTTTCAGAGAGTCTGCCATCTCAATAGGCAAAGTGGGCAATTGCAGGAAACAAACAAGGCACATTTGTTTCCCCAGGACCATCGGCTGAGTTTTGGACCAAGGGGACAGAGTGAAGCCTTAATGGCTGATCACATCTCTGCACTGAAGGTCTTTCTTGACCACTAAAAGACATAACTTCTGCTTTTCCTCTGTGCAGGTGTATTGCCCTTCTTTGTTCCCCAGCCCCAGAAGGGAGTGCAGATCAATGGAGATAAAAAAGCAGATTTGAAATTCCTGTATTGAGCTTTCGAGACAGACACCTCTAAAATTGGTCTCAGACCCATCTTTAAGTAAGAGCGCACAGCAGCTTCTTGCAATGCAAGTGGCTTGGGACAGAAATGTTGGCCACTTTATACTTCATCAGTCAAGCTTCTGTCAACAAGACCTTTCATTTCATCCAAGACACACAGAGCGGCAAACTGAACTTAAAAGATACAAATGAGAAAGACAATAAACTGTTGTCATACCCTTTGGCCAGCCTACTGCCTTCAAAATTATTGTTTTAGTTTTGGCTTATTGGCTACTAACAGGCTTTATAAAACTCTTATGAACTCTGTTTAGTTTCTGTTTGCACTTCAAATGCCCACACAAAGGATGCTCCAGATGCCCAATTTACACTTGAAGTTCAGGAGTCAGGCTGGCAATGCCTATTTTCATGTAAACCTCAGCTATTGTTAAAAGCATCAGGATTGGTGTTTTATTTTCCATCGAGCAAGTACTGTCATCTTTCTATGATGAACCTCTTCCCTGGGCTTCTTCCCAAGGTTTCCAGGAGAAACTGGGCTGACAGTTGTGTCTTGGAGGCAGATATGTGGCTTAGCCAGGAGTAGGACATTTTGGAATGTCTTGTAAAATTGAATATGAACATCAGAGGGTCTTCTGTCAAAAACTGAGAAAGGTACAAGAATTTTTTTTTTTTAAAAGAGTTTGTAATTTTTGTAGGGCCCGTAGAAACAAAATAATCAAAATAAACATTGACA
This sequence comes from Sclerurus mexicanus, assembly GCA_013396755.1. Lineage (NCBI taxonomy): Eukaryota > Metazoa > Chordata > Aves > Passeriformes > Furnariidae > Sclerurus > Sclerurus mexicanus. Next base: position 255,176 of record VWZF01004605.1, on the reverse strand, counting down.
TTTATCGCTCAGTTGATTATTTGACACCATTAACCTGTAGAGGTTTTATGCTTTCTAAGAATAAATATTCTCTCAAAAGAGAACACAAATATTAGGACTATCCAAAACCCTAATTCTCTTTCCTGGCAACAAAAACCCTATTCCTTTTTCCATTTCTGATCATCTTCACCAACTTCAGATCTGCCCTCCTTTAAGGCAGCTGAAGATATATGAGATGAATCATTTCTGATCCAGATTTATTGTCAGGAGCCCACTCTATTTGAATGACTGGGAAATCACTGCAGGATTTAAGAAGTGATCCAGTCTTGCTGAACCTCATGAAATTTCCATGGGCCCCTTTCTTGAGTCTGTCGAGGTTCTTCTGGATGTCATCTCATCCTTCAGGTGTGTGAACTGCACCACTCAACTGCAAACTTGCCACGGGTTCACTCAATCCCATTGTCACAAAAAATTTATTCTCTTGATATGGTTCAGTGAACGGTTGGAAAACCTTCTCTGTTTCAGGATTCAATTAAGCGAAAGGCTCCTCAGCATTTCTAATGGCCCCGAGATGGTACTTCTCCTTTGGTATGATCAGGTAAATGTACCTGCCCAGAATGAGATAGACTTGAGCTGAACTTGAACCAGAGTTAATCTCCTTCTGGGTGAGAATCTGAAATAGCAGGCAAGTCAGTAACCTGGAACTAAACACATTCTCATATGTGATTAAAAGTGTTCATGATTCTCATCTGCTGTTCTCCTTTACCCCAAGGTCACAGCCTCGTGCAGTGGAGCTCTTTTGCTCTGTATCCAGAAGTTTGAATATAAACTTCTCCTTGCCTTGCCTCACCTCCAAAAGCATCCAGAGGTGCCTCGTTTCCTGGTGCTTTCCTACATGCAGGGAGTGTTGGCCAAGTGACACTGTGTAGGCTGGGGAAGGACACATCAACTGGCATGAATCCTGGCATTCCTTTGTGTGCTGCTGGATCTACAGGCTCTGAGAGCAGTCACTGCCTTTGCAGATTTCAGGGACTGCTCTGAGCGAAAAAACTGATCACAGAAACCAAGTTCTCAGCTCATCAAGGTGGCGACAGTCCTGGATATGGCAAGTAGCAGAAACAGAGAGATTGAATACATTTCCCAGGACAAGAAAGATATATGTTTACATTCATAATCCCAGATAACTACTCAGGCTTGAGGGGCTATTTTGAATCATCCTTTTAAATCTGTACTTTTAAATCCTGTGTAAATTGTGTAAGTGCTACTATGAGTGTGTGTCCAGAGAATGTCAACAGAGCTGGAGAAGGGTCTGGAGCACAAATCCAATAAGGAGCATCTGAAGGAGATGGGGTTGCTTAGCCTGGAGAAAAAGAGTCTCAGGAGGCCCCTATTCACCCTCTACAACTATCTGACAGGGGGTTGTGGAGAGGTGGGGGGTCAGTCTCTACTCCCAGGCAGCTGGCAACAGGACAAGGGGAAATGGTCTCAAGTTGTATCAGGGGAGGTTTAGGCTGAATATTAGGAAAAATCTCTTCCCTGAAAGAGTGGTCAAGCATTGGAACAGGCTGCCCAGGGAAGTGGTGGAGTCACCAATCAAGAGATGTGGCACTTAGCAATATGGCTTAGGGGGCATGGTGGTGTTCTGTCAAAGGCTGAACTCATTGGTCTTGGAGATTTTCCAAAATTGGTGATTCTGTGATCTTTTAGATCTCTCCTCATATTTCTACAAAGTCCTCACTCTGCAATGACACGGGAGGCAGTTGTCTCTCAGTAATTCTCCTGCCCTGTCAGTCCCACACAGGTCTGTCCCGCAGGGCTCTCACATTCTCTTTAGGGCCCTGACAACTTCTAGAATGGATCAGAGGCTGGTGGGACTCTACAATAACCTGCAGAACCAACCCTGAGGCCAAAGTACAGGAGAGGAGCCTCCTGACTCACCTCTCATTCACAAGGGTGCAAACTGAGAGGAATTACTCTCCGGATAACTGCAGACCTGTGACCACCTCCACCATAAGCACACATACAGTAAATGACATTTTGTTTTAAGGGAGAGAGGTAAGTTCCTCATGTTCGATTTTCACAGAAGAACAACAGAGCCCACGTGGCAAACCTTCTGCAGCTCAGTGTGCCGTATCCTAATAGGATGCAAAACACCTGCCTGGCAAAATCAGGATTATTGGAGCTGAGCTCATGCATTGCACGGCTTTTCTAATGAATCCCTCTTTAGCATACATTTATGCCGGTTGACAAAGTGAAAGAAGCAATTTCCTTAAATATTGAGCATTCATACGTAAATTGCAGCCTAGTGGAATCTTCTCCCATCCAAACGGAATCCTTTATCTATTTCTGTTATATAAGAAAAGCAAATAATTTCTTATCAGTTGACTTTGTAATACAGGCAAGTGTTCACTTGGAGTGTTATGAAGTGTCAGCTTTTCTACAGCATTTACTTTTCATGCTCTTAATTTCTCATTTCATTATCTCGTCTTATTCTCTTGCCATGTCAGTGTTTTGATTCGATGGCTTCCATGTGACAGGAGCTCTTGCTGTGTGAGCGATACAAATGCAGCTTTAAAAATGGTACAACTTCGTATTAAGGCAGAGCCCTTCCTCAGGAATTTCTTAAAGCTGCAATGAGACAAGACATACCAGAGGCACTTTGATATGCACAGCAGGCTAAGCCCTCCTGCAGTCCCTGCCATGGATTGCTCTGCAAAATCTTTCTTTGTGTTCCTGATTTGCAGAGGTTTGATCTGTTATTGCCCTGGCAAAGCAGAAGTGGCACCTCACACTTTTATCTCTTAATATTCCCACTTCAGTCAGCGAGATGTACAACTTCCTAAAGAAAAAATATCCTTTTTGCTTTAATGCCTGAAAAATGTGCGATAATTTTTCCTTGGCTTTTCCTGAGATAGGTCTCTGCCCCAATGAGAGAATGAAAAGTACAGCTGGGGCAGAGTCCGTTTTGGCCAGTGATTGTCAAGCTGAGATCCCAGTCCTCTGAATTAATCCAAGGAATACATCAAACTCAGTAGTGGCCATCAGGAATCTCAAACCCATGTCTGATGCTGTCAAGAGCCTTCCCACAGCATGGATGAGGGTGGGAGGGCCAAGGAGCTGATCTGAAGGCTGGAGCACCTCTTTTCTGGGGACAGGCTGAGAGCTGAGACCATTCAGCCTGGAGAAAAGAAAGATCCAGGAAGACCTTAGACCCCCTTCCAGTACCTAAAGGGCCTGCAAGAAAGCTGGAGAGGGACTTTTTACAAGGGCATGAAATGATAGAACAAGAGGAAATGCCTTCTAACTTGACAGAGGATAGATTTAGATTGAATATTGGGAGGGAATTCTTCACTTTGAGGATGATGAGGCACTGGAACAGGTCTCCCAGAGAAGTTGTGGATGGTCCATCCCTGGAAATGCTGAAGGTCAAACTAGATGGGGCTTGGAGCAACCTGGTCTAGTGGAAGGCATCCCTGCCTGTTGTGAGTGGGCTGGAACTGGATGATCTTTAAGGTTCTTTTCAACACAAACCATTCTGTGATTCTATGAGTTTGGTGTCTCTATGATAGAAAGGAGAGAGGAATGAGTAAAAACAATAAAACTCATCCCATCTGTATCATGATAAACAGACCTGGAAGAAGAAAGACAGCTTCCACGAGGAGTTCCACTTGATACAGTATCAAGAACCAAGGAATGTCTCACTGGAGAAGTATTTGCTTTTTTCCTGCTATGTAGCAAAGGATGTATCAGCATTTCCAGTCACAAGCCCTCTCTCTGCTGGCTTTATCCCCTCACCACATCACATATTAGACAGGAAATACTGCAAACCTTTCACATGAGGACTCACTGGAGGAATTCCACTTCACACAAGTGATGTGGGAAAGAACAGTTCACATGAACGCAGCAAGATCCTGGAAAGGGAAGAGTGTGCAGTGCAAGGGAAATATATTCAGTGGGAACAGGGCAGCCCACATCGGTACCACAAATTCCTTTGTAGGAATAGGAACACAAGCTTTCATTTCTTCAGGGGAAACTTTAATTAGCATAATGGGAAATTGCACCACTGGAATGAGCAGAATCATTTGTGTATGTTCCAGCTGTATTTATGCTGTGAGCTGACTCACAACTCAAAGCAATTCAACTTGAAGATCGCCTCTCTCATTTACCAGTCTGCAGGAGGGAAAGACCAAATTCTGTATGCAGATGAGGAGGCTGGAAGTTTTCCTCTTGTTCTGCAGAGCCATTTTCAGCAGCAAAGGTCTGGAGCAATAGCAGGCTGGAGAGGGTACCAAGACTCAGAGGTGTGTTGGAGGAAGATTGCATCCAACTCTGGCATCCTCAGAACAGGAAGGACATAACCCTGTTGGAGCGAGTGCAGAGGTGGCCATGAAGGAGATCTGGGTGCTGGAGCACTTCTGCTGTGAGGACAGGCTGAGAGAGTTGGGGTTGTTCAGCCTGGAGAAGAGAAGGCTCCAGGTTGACCTTATTACAGCTTTCCAGTGCTTAAAGAGGTGTCCAAGAGAGCTGAAGAGAGACTTTGAACAAGGACATGGAGTGACAGGGCAAGGGAAATGACTTTAAACCAAAAAAGGATAGGTTTAGGTTAAATATTAGGAATAAATTCTTTCCTGCGGGGGTAGTGAGGCACTGGAACAGGTTGCCCAGAGAAGTTGTGGCCGCCCTATCCCTGGAAGCATTCAAGGCCAGAAGGGTTGAAACTAGGTGATCTTTAAGATCATTCCAATCCAAACAATCCTATGAGTCTATGATTTTTTCATCACTCCATAACTCCTCTCAAAAATCCTTGCAGTGCTTGATTTGGCTCTATGGTATAATCCAAAGGACAATGTTGTCACAGAAGATGCAAGGAGTCACCAGTGAAACACCTTAATTTGTCCTTATGCTTTGCCACCATCAAATATTCTCCTGTTTGCAGATCTCATTTATAAATGTCAAGCTGGGCATCTCATACTGCTGTGTGCAAACTCTCAAAATATTCCCAAATTGTCCATTAACTCATTCCTCAGGAAGTGCTCTGATAAGGTTGCACTAAGCATTCCTTGCTGTGGATGGTGTACTACCCACTCAAATTGCTTCAGTGATACCTCCTTGAAAAATTGTATTTACACATTTCAGAGTCAAATTATTTCTTTGTTCACAAACTTGTTCTTCGAGTCTATTTGACCTGGTGAACTTGAGATGCTGTGTCACATCCACCTTGAAAGGAAATTGTCACCTTTAGAGGTCGAGGGAAGGACATGGAAATGGAAGAGTCACTTAAAGACATATTTTAGGTTTAGTTCTCTGGACTTTAATCACATGGCTTGAAAACAGAAGTATCTTGTATTTCTATCTTATTATAATCAGTCTGTTTTCATTTTTCCAAACTTGAAATTTATTTTAATTAAAACAACATGCTTTTTAATTAAAACAAAATGATTAGGTTAATCAACAGCTGTTCAATTCAAGTGGCATTTTGGAAATTAAATTTGTAACTCTTCTGACAGAACTCAAATATCAGCTAGTATCTTTACTTTAATAAATCAACATATTTTGGAATGAATCAAGTAGATTACAGTTAGGTTACTTATGATTCTGGGTCAAATTCTTCAGGACTATGGGCTGAAGAAATGATGTGCATAACTGAGCTCATGTATGCAGAAGGGAAATTATATCCTTGAAAACAAGAGGATGTAAAACTTGGTGATGTGAAACAGGGATTAAAATTCCATGCCTGATCTAGGGAATTTATTTTGTATGTTGATCCTATCTTAACTGTGCCCTGATTATAAGGATACACAGCCATTTCCACAGGGATGAAATATTGTTCATTTCTGGTCAATTTGAACTGCAATTGTTTATTTGTTTGTAGGTCAGTCAGTGAACTGAAATATCCCTTTTCTTGTGCAATCCTTGCACTGCATAAAACAAAAGCAGGGTAGAGATGCTTTTGATTTCACAGAAAAAGCCACATCATATTGAAGTCTGGATAAGAAACTGAAGTAAGAGGGTAAGAAATGCATCAGGATGCGACAGAAAAGATGCCCAGGATGAAAACCAAGGGACAATACATCACATAAGAACTTTGGCACTCAGCACAGGCAATTAATGGATTGAAGAACAAGAGCAGAAACCAAAGTGTTTCAAGACATTTTCACATTTTTGCAGACATTTTTTATCCTGCTGGAAAATGGCTGAAAAAATGGGAAGGGAAAAACAGGAAGGAAAAAAAAAAAAAAGGAAGAACAAAGAGAGAGCTATGGAACCCTCTCTTCCTAAAAATTGCTGGTGCCCTGTTAGCATCTAGAAACTAATTTCTGAATAGCCTCTATTTATTTACTTCACTTATATAATATGCAATTCCAGCACTTGTTTCTCATATATAGTCTGACCACTGGGAATTCATGTTTTCCTGAAGGCTTGCTGGTCACAGATTGGAAATCTCCAGTAATACAGGGTGTTTAATCAGGGATCTTCATACCCCTGCAAAATTCTTATGGTCCACACATTTTTAAGGAGCTCAAGGCTCTCGGAGTTATTTTCAGAAGCAGACACATAGGCAGGGTGTCCTTACTACACACCAGGAAGCTGCTGCTTTGTTTGATATTAAATCGGAACATGAAATATTTTAAGAAGGGGAAAATTAAATGCCAATCTGTTAAACAGGTTCTGTTGCAGTGCTGACATGAAACACTGCACAGAGAACTTCAAACCAACAGTATTAATTATGTCTATTGTTGGAAAAGCCCAGAGGTTAGATCAGGAGTGTGGTGTTCAGGAGTACCAGACTTTGATGCCTGTTATTGGTTTGTTGCTTTATTTTGTCTGGTTTTCAAGATGGAAACCATTTTCTCCCATTGTAAAACAGGAAGGTGTTCTGCAATCTGTCATGAGCTGCGTGGAGGCTGCATTTATTTTTGAGGCTTCTGTTTTCTCCTCTCCTTGCCCTCTTCCCTGCTGGATCTCCACAGTTCTTCCTGGAGATGAAAATGGGATAATAATAATAATAAAAATGACAACAAAGTCAGCATAGAAAATTAATGTGAAACAAGAAAAAAGAAATTGTGGAATGGAGTGTTAGTTATTTCCACTGTGTGTTGTAAAGTCACAGAATAGCTGTTTATGTGACACCTGAATATGCATTATCATGGGAATATTGTGATGAGAGCATGTGCAAGACCAGACTAAACTAAACTACAGTCACGAAGCACACTGTCCTTTGCCCCTAACTTTAGGTCTCTGCAGTGGTTTAACTCCATCTGGGAACTCAGCCCCATGCAGCCACTCACTGTCCCTCAGTGGGATAGGGGAGGGAATAGGGAGGGTAAAACTGAGAAAACTTACGGGTTGAGGTAAAGACAGTTTAATAGGGAAAGAAAGAGCTGTTTGCACAAGGAAGCAAACTAAAGAATTGACCAGTAGACAGGTGTTCAGCCATCCTCAGGAAAGCAGGGCTTCATCACACCTAGTGGTTACTTGGGTAGAGAAATGTCACCACTCCAAACTTAAAACTCTTTTTCCCCCACTGTACATGCTGAACATGATGCCATATGGACTGGAATATCCCTTGGATCAGTTGGAGGTAGCTGTCCCAGCTGTGCCCCCTCCCAAGTTCTTGTGCACATACTCACTGGTGGGATAAGAAGGAGGAAAGGCCATAACTCTGTGTAATCACTTCTCAGCAACAACAAAAACATCCCTGTGTTATCAACACTGTTTTCATCACAAGTCCAAAACACAGCCCCACTCAATCTACTATAAATGAACTCTACCCCAGGCAAACCCAGTAGAACAATTTAGAAGTCGATATTCAAGGTAGTTATCCAGGTACAATTACAAAAACAGAGGTATAGCCAAATGGTCAGAGCACGTACAGGGTGAATCACATCAATGCTATAGGTGAGGGCAAATCACTCTCTAAACTTCAGTGAGCCTTTTGACTTTCACCTCTCTGACCATAGAGAGTGTGGTTTCCTCAGACTGAGACATCTCCATTGTGTAAAAAGCAATTAGTGAAATGAATCCCACAGAGCTGCCAACACTGCGGCAGTCTCAGGAACACCAGATTTCACACACACACTCCGTGTCAATTTGCAAGGCTCAGCCCTGTTCCTATTTGAGTTTTTGAGCATCTCCTCTCATTTCTGCTATTCCAAAAAATGATTCCTCCTCTGACAGTCCCTCATCCTCCTCCCTTCCCTACTTCCAGCATTGCTGCATACACATAGTTCCTGAGGAGCTGTTGAGTCCTGGAAGATGATTGACCTTCCTGGCTGAGGGAAGAGATTGTGTTGGGATACAGTTTTGTGCCTGATAATGAGACCATCATCCCTAACACCATCCTCTTCTGGAGCCTCAGATGTCCTGTGAAGTTCCCACAGACAAAACTCAGCAGCATAAAGGTGGACACAAGATGTGCAATGAGTGCAGGAGGGGATGCAGAAAGAGAAGAAAAAGATCCTTTCCTTACCTCACATTCCCGAAATTTCCCTGTCTCCCTTCCCCACCTCATCTCTTGAGTAGCTTAGGGTTTAATGGTGCTGGTTTTTTTAAAAACTCAGCTGGAATTGCCCAAACTCTGTTGCAGTTTACTTATGCTCCCACAAGTGTAGGTGGATGATCTTTTATTCAAAATACATGTTGAAAGAAGTCATTGACATGATTTTCTTAACACCATGACTTCGGTGCAGAGGACAACCCTTTCCCTTCTCCTGTCTCCCTGTTCAATGCCAAGTACCTCGTGGAATACTGGGAACAGAGTCACATTTTTGCTGTTATCCCTAGCAGCCAATATTGCTCACACTTCTAAGCTTTTAACTGGAATTGTGTTTCAAAGAAAAGGCAGTATTGATCCCCAGGAATTTTCAGGCTCTGGACTTCCTTCTTTGGTTAGAGATGCAACTGCTTGTAAATGAAAGCAGTTTTATGTGTCTGTAAAAGCTCAACAGTGACCATTTGTCCCCTGTATTTATCTGTCTCAAACATCCTACCAGAAAGGTTTGGAGGAGGCCTCTTTTGAGGGTTTGTTTAGTCAGTTGTTGGGTTTATTTTCTAGTTTCTGGAGAAATGAGGGGCCTTGAACTTGTCAGATTCACCTAAGATTGCTCCTGAGAGCAGACAAGCTCAAGGAAGATAAGAGATTATCTTTGCCAAAAAAGGCTTTAGGAACATGATAGCAAAATTGGAAACAAACTGAGAAACATAAAAACCAATAAAAGGTGAAGTGAGATTATACTGTCTCCTTTTCTAGCTGCCACTTTGGACTGCTCTGTGGGACACCACTGTGTTGGGATTCAAGGTCATGATCCAGTAACATTTCTCCCATCTGACTGGTACTATTCAGAATTGACAACCTCCCTAAACATCTTCCTTCACTGACACTCAAGGCTTTTCTGTGTATAAATAAGTTTCACTGAAGCTTCTCAGCAGATTTTAAGTATCCCCCAGGCTCTCCTGTAGTTTAGAAAACCTTATCCTGCTGCAAAATTTTCTAGCTGCTTCCTTTCTGCCATAAATGCAGATGGAGCACCTCTGGTTAAAGCAATGATAATTTCACTTTGATATGCAGACAGCACCTTTGTAGGGCTGATTCATCCTCCCCTAAGTACTTTCATCTCAGAAGCTGAGGGAATTTCATTCCTCCTCTCACATTACAAATGAACATATCATAGAATCATGGAAAGGCTTGGGTTGGAAGGGACTTAAAACATCAGCTTGTTCCAATCCCTCTGCCATGGGCAAGGACACTTTCCACCAGACCATGTTGCTCAAAACCCCATCCAACCTGTGTTGGACACTTCCAGGGATGGGAAGCTCAAAGCTTAGTCTATAGTCAACACCGTGAACATAAGAAATAAAAAGATGTGGATCCTAAGAACAGACTGTTCAAACTAAAGCCCACACCCCTCTCCCTGATCACCCTTACTCTTGAGTTTAAACTTTTTTGAGCAGCATTCGAGCAGGGTTATTTCAGGGTTAGTAAAATCCTTGATATTTCTATGACACTCGATGTGACTGGTGCAACAAGGATATCCAAGAAGTCCTCTTCCCTCCTCAGGCTGCCAGGGAACCAGCCTGCAACCCATGAAGGAGCTTTCATCCATGATCACATTTATTTTTTAGGTTTCCCAGGCAAAAGAACAGCTGATGACCATGACCATGGTGAGAATGATGAGGTGCTTTAACAGTCCAAATGTGCTTTGTTTGCGACTCAGACCAGGAAATAAAGGCTTCCAACTTCACTAGAGACCAAAGTAGTATCCTACCTGCCTCTTGGGAAGCATTATCTTAAGGAGAAGGTGTGGGTTTAGGGGAAGACAGAATCATAAAATCATTGAAGCACTGAGTTTGGAAAAGACCTCTAAGATCATCAGTTCCAATTATTTACTCCACACTGCCAAGCCCACCACTAAACCATGTCCCCAAGTGCCATTTCTACACATCTTTTAAATACCCCCAGGGATGGTGACTTCACCACTGCCCTGGGCAGCTTGTTCCAGTGCTTGACAACACTTTTGATGAAGAAATAGCTTATGTCATTGCAAAAACAGAGGGTTTTTTTCTCTGTAATATGCAGTGAGCTCATCAGCCATCCAGGGATGTTCTTGAAAACAAACTTTCAGAGTTCCATCAGATCGTATGATGGGCACATGTGTTAGGCTGGTAGACAGGACACCTGGCTTCTCCTCCTGGTGTGCCGCAGCTTTGCAAAACCCAGCTGTGGGAGTATCTCATCACTTCTCCATGTCCTTGACTACATTCCCAACACACATGTACAGAAAGTGAAAACTCTATATCAATGTCTGACATGCTTAAAGTGTCAGAATCCTGTCCTGGTCAGATGCCTTCTAAATACAAATAATAACAATCTTTATTTGTTTGTGCCCTTGTTAGTCATTTGATATGAACATGTACCAGACACAGCTCTTTGTCATCCCTTTGGTTCCTCCCTATTGAGCTACAACACAGCATGATGACTCTTTTGGGAGTCTGAGCACAGGGGACTATAGAAGATGTATTACAATAAGGAACATTATTTATATACTAGGCAAGATTTTAAAGTAGGAGAATAAAACTCTTGTTTTTCTCGACTCACCATGAAGCAAAGGAGGGAGGTCAACAGGAACAAGCATCATCCAACAACTCTCATTTATTCCTGTTTTCCCATCTGCCTACACTATAATTACACACTAAAAAAATAACAATAAAAATACATTGATATAGTCACTAATTCAAACACTCCTACTTTTGGAAATGCTAGAGTGGATTTTAACTGTTAGTACACTATTAATCCAATGTGGCACCATAATTTATATCCCACATGCACTTATGCTATTATTCATGCAGTCTTTAATCATATAAACATTGTTTTGCTTTCATCTTTGAGAAATTCCACCAGGAAACGTGATAGATTTGGTGGCAGGAGAAGAGTGATATTTTGAATCATATTTTTCTTATATCAGGATCTAAAGCTATGCAAGCCCTTTCCATTCTGCAAAACATGAGTCCTTACTCTCCAGGCCTATAGATCCTGCAGGTTCTATATTGTGAACCACATTAAACCTCTTCGTGTGGAATATTCAGCTGGTTATAGCCCAGAACCATTAGGCCAAAGAAAATCCTACTCAGCTTTCGGCTAGAAGACATCCATTACAGATAGCACATTGGGGAATTTTACTGTTGGTATTGGTCAAATCTTCAAAGACTAGCAGTTTGTTCAGAGTTATATTGATTTTTCAGAGATTAAAAGCTCTTTCAAAATGCTCACTGGAAGCGAAAGGAGTAGAAAAATCTGCATGATTTTTCAGAAATGCTGAAACAATTCAAGTATTTTACAAACCTGACTCCTGGAAATGGGCAAGCAGATCAGGAAATTGAAACAAAGAGAAGGTCTTGATGGGTGGTCAGTCCACTCTAACTTTCCTTGTTCACCAGCAGCTACTTACTCAATCCCAATAGTGATGTCATGAAGTCCTGGAGAAAAAAAAACCAAACAGAGAAATGGGAATCACCTTGGGGACTCAACCATAGTAGTGCTAATTCTGTATATTACAAAAATATCACTGTAGTAGTATTATTATTCTCCCAATATTGAATGAGAATAAAGGCTGATACCTTTCTGGGTCTTTATCTTTGTTTCTAGAATTCCAGGAGGGAAATCACCAAATCCAGTGCTTGATAAAACAGAACATAATGCTTAACATTTCCCCATGTAATAGCTGAAAGGGTATTTCTACCCAGGGAGAAGAACACACAGGCAGAAATAGGCTCAGTCTACCCTGTGGTGAGCTACTAACATTAGATCCTTATTATTTGCTGTACTGTACAAAGCTATTTGTCTTCCCTTCCAAGATTATTGATCCTCAGCAGGAACCAGGCACCAGGAGTCCAGACTGCTGACTTGGCATGGAAAGGTGAATTGATATTCACCTTCTCATGCAAATACAACCAGAGGTTTCAGAAGAGCTTGTCAAAGACTCCGGAATGATCTCCACTAAGACTTAAGAATCTTCATCTGTCTTACTGAGTTTTCAAAGTACAGGCCTCCTTCTACATAAATACAGAATAAAATCAATCCAGCCTGAAAGGAAATTCTGTGCTGCCCATACAGTTCTTCTTGGAAAAGGACAGTAGGAACAAGGAAACTAACACCTCGGATGTTGTTCATACTGAAATATATCCCTCAACACACTCCTACAGGTTGTCCTGATGCTGTAGCAACATGAACATTAAAACAGCAGAATGGATTTCCAAGGGTTTAACTACATGAGTCAAACCTTCTACCAACGTCATTCTTCTGGCAACTCTCTTGCTGTAAACATTGTAATCAGCATTTCTCTGGCATTTCCATTTCAGTCTCATCACCAGTTGTTGGTGAGTTTTCTAATGGCTGTTGATATAATTTAGAGCAACTCTAAATGATGATCCAAGCTATTCTCACTCTCAATTGGCCTGCAACCTGTACAGGAGTGAGATCCTGGGGAATTAGTTTCTCTTATCCTTGAATTTCCTGTGACTTCTCTCCCACTCCTTGGAAAGGTAAAATAATGACCATTAATTTTATCAACATCTGAGTCAAAATGATTGTTTCAAGTTCATTTATTCCTCATGTCACGAAGAGGAATCTGAGGGACGGTGCACATTTTTTTCCCCTGGCTTGTCTCATCTCTTGTTTGATGCCAAGTTGTCCAATGCAAATAAACTGTGATTTCAAGGGGAAAGTCAGAGAAGAAGTGTTGCGGAGTTGATGGATATTTACTGTGACTTTGTGACTGGAGGCAGAGCACAAAGCAGGGAACATCTGACCAACCCAGAAAGGAATACACAGTTGTCATTTCTCCAATCACTGGCCCAGGTGATCTCATCAACAGAAACATGCTTTATCAGTGGAAATTGTTGCCATAATGTCCTGATCAAAGCAAATCGCATCTACACACAGAATCAGAACCAAATATTCTAAACAGCCTGGATATGTCACGGTAGAGCTGAAAGAATTTTACCTTTCTCTGCATTATGAATATCTTTTCATCAGTTAATGCATTTTTCCTTCTGTGCTCAGAGATGTCACAGCAGGGAGCACAGACTTGCTGGAGCCCCTTAGGATATTTAAAGCTACGCAGGGAGTAGGGGAGCTTCTTAAAGACACATGAATTAACCTTGATGAAGTTAAGATGACTTGATTAAGGTGAAGACAACTACACAAGAGCAGTGCAGGATACAGGGCAGTACAGTCTTTGCTTTCCTCACCTCCAGCACTGGTCAATTCTTCTTTGGTAGAAACATCAATTTCCTTAAGGTCTGTTCACTTGTTTTTCTTTCAAATAGGAAAGTTTTAATGAAATATGAAAATGGGAAAGGTTTATCTGTTTCAGAGATTTGTTTTCTGAAAGATTTGTTTTCTGGAAGATGACCTTAGATACCCACCAGATTAGTCAGTGACTTAGTTGTTTGAGCACTGGCTGAAATAAAAGTCCCTCCTGCCCTATCTTCAAGTTTTGAGAGGAAACAGGAAATGGCATTTTCTTCACAAACTGTCCTTTCCCTCCATTATTTCAAGGGGTGTTCCTTTAGTTTTAGTACAGAACAAAACCAAACCACTTTTTGATAGAAGGGAATTCCTCATTTCTGGGCAGCATCTGGGCTTGCAGATGTTGGCAGAGAAAATGTTTCTGTGGTGTCTGTGAAATGTCCTTGTACAGCTATTTTCACATCCAGCCTTGAACGTGCTGGAAGTCCTGCTCTTCTCCAAGTAAAATCAGAGCTTAACGTCTTCGTTCTGTACCCTCCATTATTTTTACATCATGAGAACCTTCTAGGAAGGTCTTCAAGGCAAGGTTTTTCAAGAATGGATCCATGGCACTGGTGAAAGTAGCGCTGGGTTATCCTCTCCTTCCATGCCCACGAAATCCACACTTCCATGTGAGCTTATGTCAACAACCCCAAAGAACTCCTTTTGTAGTGGTTGCTCTCTGACTCCAGGAGATCTCTCTGTCACTCTACAAGTCAAATTGTGGGATTTTGGTACTCACAGAAACATCTAAAGTCAAGATGTCAGTGCTCTCATTACCACTTTGGAAAGGAAAACTTCCACTTGTGGCTTGGCCTATGATAAAATGCCATTTCTTCTATTCAGTGATTTGTATTTAGTTTACTCTTCTCTCTCCTTTATGTCTCCTTTGACTTCTGTGACCAATATTTAATACAACGTGGCACAGACACAGATGGATATTCCTTCTGGCTGCATCTCTTATTGTTCAGCACCTGAAAAAAAATCCTGAGTGTAAGAACATGGGGCAGTGAGAGAAAATAGATCTCATTTTGTTTTGTTTCTCATCTCCTAGAAATCTCTTCATTGTTTCCTTGTTTCCAGCACTCTCATCCCCAAAGGCTCTCTGTTTGTCATCACTCAAATGTTAATTTCATTAGACTATACTGCACATGGAATTGCTCTCATGTAATCCATTTTCTATTTGTTTGCCTCATGTGTGATTAGCCTTTCCCTCCAGATTCTAATATAGCATTCAACAGGGAAATATCCGTGTATACTGGGTGTTAGGGTAAATAATCCTCAGATTCTGCAAGGAGCAGAATGGATATGGATATCATGACCATTTCATTAACACATAGAGAAAAAAGACCTGCTGGTTTCATTACCCTTCTGCCCATGAATTTGATTCCAGATAGATCGAGAGGCTTGTGATGGGTTTGTTGCATATGTGACCAAGATGGGAGTTGAGCCAACATTTCTTAGGGCTACATCCTGTGCTAATCCACAAGAACATTCTTTTTTCATCTCAGTGATTTAGTATGGAGTGAAATGTGACATGATGACTCAGTGGTAGACAAAAGAAAACAATCCCAACCACATGTATTAGAGTGCTGGTACAACATCAGTGAATCTTGGGCTTGATGGACTTTGAAGCTAAACTCAAATGGGTTTGGATGTTTATAGAAAGTTGAGAGGCAATAGCGCTTGAAATTCTGCAGACAATACAGAGAAAAAACCTGCAGGAATGATAGTCCTTTCTCAGGGGTATGTATATCTAGAGGAGCACCCTCTATTTCTTTTGGTTGGTTGGAGTTTTTTAAGGAAAAAAGAAATGTAATTGGAAAGTCTTAACCCTTCCCAGCTGTTTCTGACTTCAACATACAACAAAGCTCTTCTCCTCAGTTCTTTAGAGGCTAAATTCAGAAGGGATCCTTAATTGTTCATGTGAGGATATAGCTTATACACCCTAGCAAGGAGTCAAGAGTCTGCCCTGACTGATATGAGGGAATAAAGCTGCTTCTCAGCATGAGTTATTAGCAAGATGCTTTCACATCTAAAGCAAAAGGGTAGTACCTCATAGACCTTTGGGCTGCCTCTCCCCCTTCTTTCTGCCTCCTGAATTCATCATCATGGAGTGGTCTCCTCCCAGATGAGTCCCTCCTTTTGACTCACTTAACTCACAACGTTTCCGATGATGAGACACATTCACAGGAGGAAAACCTCTGAGGGTGGAGCCCACTGTGCTAACAAGATGCACTTCTGCCTTTGGAAGACCTACGTCATGGAACAGGGACCAGGGGTAGAACTGTCTCTCCCAAATCAGGCCACCACACCATTAGGATTCCTACTCCCGCTCTGAGTGGACTCTGAGTCCAGTTAGACAAAATAATCTGCATCAAGAGGATGCAAATAGGGAGGCAACATAAACCTGGCCACTGTCTGCAGTCCTTTCCTCTTGTTGTCTCACAACTTCCATAGTTTTTGCCCTAGAGATGGTAAAGAATATAACTCCTTCCTATTTGCTGCATTCCCAGATGTTCCCTGACATGATTTTGGCCATGTTATTTTTCTGTTTTCAGGACTTTGCAAGTCCTGCAGCAGCAAAGCTCCAGACATTCATTGCTACCGTCTTTAAATATATATAGAACCACAGAACCATAGAAGGGCCTGGCTGGGAAGGGACCTTAAAGATCATCTAGTTCCAACCACCTGCTATGAGCAGGGACACCTTCCATTACACCAAGTTGTTTAGAGCCCCATCCAACCTGCCCTTGAACACTTCCAGGGATGAAGGAGCCACAGCTTCTTAGGGCAACATGTTTCAGTGTATCTTCATTCCCCCAGTAATTAATTTCTTCCTAATGTCTATTCTAAACCTGCTCACTTTCAGTTTGAAGCCATTCCCCCTTGTCCTGTCACTCCACTCTCTTATAAAGAGTCTCTCTCCATGTTTCCTGTAGGCTCCCTTCAGGAACTGGAAGATTGAAATTAGGTCACCCCTAAACCTCTTCTTTTCCAGTCTGAACAAACTCTCAGTCTTTCACCATAGCAGAGGTGATTCATTCCTCTAATTATCTTGGTATCCCTCTGGACTTGCTCCATTGACTCCGAGGTGACTCCCTCCCATGGTGGCGAGTCCAGAGCTGGATGCAGCAGGAGGGGTCTCGCCAGAGAGGAGTAGTGGGTCAGAATCACCTCATACATGTACTTTCTTGTTTGTTTGTTTGTTTTAAATCAGTCTCCTGTGATTTCAGGGAGCTTGCCCTGCTCAGTGGATTAAACTGATCTCATCTACCACCATTGTTATTTCAGTAACCTTGAGCACATCCCCCTCAGCTTTTTTGTCTCCACACTGAAGATCCCACAACTTCATATTCTCGTTCCATAAAGCAACTTCTCCCTTCTATCAGCAGTGTGAATTGTCCTTCTCTGCATCCCTTTTAGCTGTTGTTTTTTTAAACTTGGCTTGTGTTTCTGTGTGACAAAAGCATGTTTTCCATAAAAATGTTCTGACTTGATTTGACAATACTAAAAGACAGGGAACATGCAGCTTCCCTTGCTTGTTTGTTGCAGTGACTAATAACCTCCACTGTTAAAAACATCCCCGTTATTAGTGTTGGCTTGGCTGTCTCTGCCTGCTGCTTCCTCCTGAAATGTGTTTTCCCAGTAAGTTTAACAACTCTTTACTACCCAGTATTTTGTCTTTGTAAGAACCTTTTGTACAAAGAGAACAAAACACTTTCCAGTCTTCTTTTTTCCTTCTTTTTCTTTCATAAACTGAAACAATTTATTTCTTTAAGTTGATAACTAGTCAGTGTTATATCATCACTGCAAATCCTACATGTGGCTCGCTTACAGAGCTGGTGTCCTGATGGCCACAGACGGCTGTGGGTTTGGAAATAGCATCAAATTTTGGTGACAGGACTCTTGTTTGTGCACCTGAGATCTCATTAGCACTGTTTTCCCATCAGATCTGCAGGCCTGGAAACACTACATTGTGCCATTGATGTGCTTTCCAGTGCTTTTCCCTGACTTTTAGGTCAGGATGTTCTCTTTGTTCCTAGAGGTTGTAACTGTGCCTTCAGCAGTCACAAATGTCCGCTTTCTGAAAGGGATGCAAACAAGAAGCTCTAGGCAGCTCGGGGACTTTAGTCTAAACAATCTACTCTCTCCCTAATCAGTGTCTAATCTGTGTCTAAGAGGCAAGTAATTAAATTATAACCTTGGTAAGGTGCACCCCTGGGAGCCTGGAGAGAGGGGAGAAGCTGGTTTTCTACTTTATGGGTGAGCACTCCAAAAGCAGAGGTTTAGGAGTGCTTTCCATCCTGTTTCTTGTTCTTAGTTTATTCAGTGACTCCCAAGAACAGGGGTCCCAGTTTCACCTCACAAGGTGAAGGTGCAAACCACTGCGTCTTGAGGTGCCACTTGTCACAAATCTGAGCAGGTTGATGAGGCACAGAGTACAGACAGTACTGAAATGCTTTAGTATGTGGCTGTACATTAAAATTCCAGGTGCTTATGTAGCTTTAGACATTGTCACATAACAACAGGAAACAGCAATAATGCTGTAGTTTACCAAGAGTATTTAATGCCCTGACATTGGATTGAATTTTAACTTGTAGCCTTGTTTTTGATACAGATTTTCAGCCTTTTGCCTTTCTTTTAACTTGAGCATTGAAAGCATATGCCCTGAATTGCTGAGAAGAGGCATCCCTTCTTGTCCCTCTCTCTCGATGTTATACAGAAACAAGATTGATGGTAAATTGCCAGTGCTGCTGAGCAGAGACGAAGCTTTAGTCTTCATTTGTCTGTATGCTTTTGTACAGGCCCACGCATCACCAGCCTCACAGAAGATGAAAGTGTTCTTAATCGGGGCAGAAAACGTGGAGAAAAATATCACACAGTGTAGTCGAGAAGAAAGAAAAACTCTCAGTGGCACTCAGTATAGCAGACATTTGTTCTGTCCTCCTTTGTAGTTTGTTTTATTTTTACTCTTTTTTGTCATTGTTGCTGTTTTTCAATTTTCTGCAAGAAAGTGATTAAATTAATAGAAATTGATTGGTGTATCTACAGTTATGTTACAGTGGGCACATATATCACAGCCATACTTTCCTACTGTGGTTTTTACTGAAATCATTTATGAAAGTCCACTTCTGCTTCATTCTGCTCCCATTTTTCCCATGGCTATCTTCTCCAAGCCCACTCTTTGGCCAATTCTCCAGTTTTTCCTTTCACTGGAAAAAGCAAAAAGTGTCAATTCAAGACACAGTGGATGTAAGGTATAACAAATAGCATAAATCAGACATAGTCTACATCGCTTCACAGCTTCAAAGAACTTTATAATCAGTGATTTCCACCTCACAATAAGCTTGAGAAAAGAGAATATTGTCCTTGGAGAAATATCTCCTTAAGGATATGAGCAAAGGGGTTTTTGGTGTACACCAACATCACAGTAGGACAGCACTAACTTTTATCTGCTGAAGTTCTGCTGTGGAATCATTCCCAGGAGGCCCAAAGATGGTCTCATGGAGAGATGCACACCATCCTTGTTAGGCATGGGAGGCTGAAGCCTGTAACAGAAATATCTGCTTGTTGCAGTAGCCAGATCCATCCTTACGGTGTTACTCAGCTCCATCAATCTCTTTACATAGCCTAATCCTAGGCAGAAGGGCAGAAGATGTTCTTGTACACACCCGATGACTTTGGATGTGGGCTTAACAGGGCAGTTTGTCAGAGCAGAGTAACTCCTCAGTCAACCACCTCCCACTTCTTCAGTGGATTGCTCAAGTCCCATCAAACCCCTGGTGCCTTTGCCAGCTCTGCACAAAGGTTTCTCTGGGGAATTGCCAGCAAAAATGTCCTTTCCTAACAAACCTTAGTTAAATCTAAGGCACCAGTAAGGGTGGCCTGAGATAAGCATGAGCAAGAGTTGAGTAGAAGATAGCATAAGACAGAAGAGGTTGTAGATGAAAACACAGAATCACAGAATAGGTTGGGTTGGAAGGGACCTTCAAGATCACCCCGTTCCAACCTTCCTGCCATGGGCAGGGACACCTTCCACTAGACCAGGTTGCTCCAAGTCCCATCCAACCTGGCCTTGAACACTTCCAGGGATGGGGAATCCACAACTTTTCTGGGGAACCCTAACCAGTGTTCTCCCAGCTATGTTGACGTACTCTAGTGCTGCCACGAAAAACTGATATGGAGTACCTTGTACTAGAAAGGACTAGCAAGAAAGCCAATTGAGTCCCCAAACCAGGGCTCTGGATGACATGAATGGCAGTTTCTGCCAGCTGAACTCATCACTTCCTTACCCTGCACCTCTCTGCTCCACTGCTTCTGGAGATCAGTACCCCCCAAAAAATTACAGTCAAAGTTGTGTCACAAATGTGGCATAAGGACTAGGAAATTGATCTTTATACCATCCCATATGTATGAGAAACATCCAATAATCAGTGGACGGTGTTAAAGTGTTCCTCGGCACATCTTGGTGCAGATTGACTCTAAAGCTCATGTCCACTGTGATACTTTATCCAGCTTTCACGAGGATTTGAGGCAATCTTTTCCCTGACAAACAATTAGAGAAGCCACATGAGTGAATCCTTGCACAGTCTGTTCCCCACCAAGGCATGAAGTCAATTGCTGGTGCCACAAATCTTGGAAATGGCAGGATTCCTAATCCCAGAGTTTAATTCTTGGCATTTTTTGATAGGTTTCTAAGTGGGAGGCAAATAAGCTTGATCAGGCTTTCAAGCTACTGTGCCAGTATCCAGCATCCAGTCTTTATTTCAATATCGAAGGTCTCACATAGCATCACAGGCAGGAAAAGCAGGCCATATCCTGAAGGGATGAGGAAAATTTTTCCCCATAGATTTAAAATAGGATAAACACATCTAGTGCTTTCCAGTGAGAGATCTCGGGGCCGATGTAGGAAACATTTACCACAGCTACAGAAGCTTTTTCTGGCCCAATCTTATTGTTGCTGATGCCCTAAGAACAGCATAGGGTAGGAGTCTGGATTTGGTAAGAGATGCAGACAGTAGTTGTTGCTCCTGCACCCGACCTTGTCCTGGTTTCCACTCTGGACTATCATCATTCAAACCCTCCATTTCTCTGGTGACTGGTTAAAGTAGTGAAAGGGAACGAAATGGGATTAATCAGTGATATTCGGCACAATATTGGAACACATTCAGTCATAATCCCTCGATGAACTCAGTCAAAATCACAGAGTCATTATAGTGGAATGTATTTCATCCTTTTGCCTCCTGTTTTCTTTCTGATGTCACAAAGACAGTAGGACACTCTGTCCCAACCACCTCTTGACTGAGTCACCTGGTTGACTTGATTGTTCCCCTACAAATTTCTTTTTAAAACTCTAGGCTGGTTTAGAGCCTGTAGATAACAGATCTGTCTTTGGCAGAAAAGGATTACAAATACTTAGAGAGCATGTCTAGCAGAGAAGAGGAGATGGAAAATCCTGAGAAGGAGTAGCTGAAGGTGTTACCTTCTTCAGCTGGGGCTGCTGGAGCCAGAGAACAATGTTCCTACAGTCTAAGTAAAAGACTATGCAACATTTAGACTATTAGAATGTTCAAGAGCAAACAATGTTTGTGAGAAAAAGCCCCAAACCCAAAACCTTAAGTATCTCATGAAACTAGAAACTTCAATGGAAAAGATTCACAAGGACATGTCTGTCCTGTGGTTACATTTTTCTCCTGTCCCATAAAATGAGTGTATGTGTTAAAAGTGTCTCTTGCATTGTTTCTGCATATTGAATTCTCTTTGCAGTTTTCTTTGGGAAGCACTAGCAGGGTTTCACTTTTTTATACTTAGCCATCTGTATTCACTAAGTTAGCAAGCAAGTAATGTGAGAATTATGACACTTTATGCTAAATACATGGTATTTGATGATTATGCACATGGCATATGGCACTTCTTGGGTCTGCATAGAGAGACTTAAAGGAGGAGGAAGGGCAAGGAGGAAAGATGAGACATCTGACACAAGATAAGTAAAAGAGCAAAAGTGAAAAATCCTTTCTAGAGATCAGGAAAGCAAAAAAATAATAAAAAATTGGGTAACTTTTAATTTCAAATTCTTTTCGAGTCAGAACTTGGCTGCATACACATAATAGTGAAAGAGTTGAATAGATAAAAGAGTCTATAAGCTTTATTGTTAACAAGGTATAAAGTCGTGGCCCCAAAAGGATCAAAGACACCTTTAATGTAGACCAGAGTTCCTCAAGGATTACATATCATAATTGCAGAAACAGGCTAGATATGGGACCAGACCTGAAAAGACCCAAATCAAAGATTAAACTCAAATAATGAAGAAGGGAACAAGGAGAGAACTTCAGATATAGGTTGCCTTTGGAAAAAAAAAAAGTGGGAAAAAATATGTTAAAAAGAAAGGAAATACAGTCTTTAGCACCTAGAAACACCTTAATTTTCATGATGTAAACTTAGTGGTATAAGAAATTATCTGAGCTCTCTATTATCCATGTCAAAAAATATATTGATAAATTCCAGTGATTTTTTGTTGTAACTCTACCCTTTCTCCATTTCCAGAGATACCTCCAGAGGAAAGAATAAATATTGCTATTTAATTATACAGTCAATCATAATCACTATTGTTTCATTATAGACCAAGGTCTAAACCCACAGAAAATCAAGATAAAAGTGATAACGGGGCTTACAACTCTTTCACAAGAAATGTGTAAAGATGATTAAAAGAAGTTCATTAGTGATGAATTTATTGACTATATTAAAAATGACCCCAGAGTTCAGTTCTGCAATTCTTCACATTTCTTTGCAAAAGAAAATGTTCTCCTGTCAGTGGGGGCAGCAGATTTGTGGTTAAAATGTGTAGTCTGGTGGCAGGGACTGGCTTCATACACAAATCAGGATGCCCAGAAGAAGAGGGATTCCCACAAGGATGAACCTCAAGCCGCTGTCAGAATTTCCAGATCATAATTCTTGGAGAAGGCAGGTCTGTTTGGAGTCTGAGGGTTGCAAGAACATGCAACAAATGTCCATGCAAAAGGTGGAGAAAGAAGGGATTCCCTTTCTTACTCAGATTTTGAGGGAGGTATTTCTATATGGCAGTGCTGAGGCACTGGAAGAGGTTGCCCAGAGAAGTTGTGGTTGCCCCATCCCTGGAAGTGTTCAAGGCCAGGCTGGATAAGGCTTTGGGCAGCCCAGTCTAGTGGAAGGTGTCCCCGCCCATGGCAAGACATTGTAACTAAATGATCTTTAAGGTCCTTTCCAACCCAAACCATTCTCGATTCTATGATTCTATTTTGAACCAAAATCTCTGGCAGGTGAATTGTTCTAATCCCAAAAGACACCTCAGAAAGTCATTGTATGGGCAGAACGATGCATGTGAGGCGGGAGAAACTGAGAAATAATACAGGCACAAGAAGAAATAAAGACCTTTCTGCCTATGGCATGGTGATTGTCAAAGGTCTTCAAATCACCTCCTGCATCATTCATTCAATTCTCTCTCCTCATTCTCTGGTGCGATTTGAGACCTTCTTTCTGGTACCTGACCTGCTGGGCTGCCCTCCCCACAAAGTTTCTACATATTAAAGGGACATGCTCATCCCAAATTTCTTTCCTTCTTGCTGGAATACAAAAATATAGATTATTTCCTCAAGAATAGGAAAAGGAGGAATTAGAGGCGGTTTCATCCTGTCTGAGGAGAGGTCGTTTACACACAGAGGAAATCTGCAGCCAAGTGAAGGGGATTTCATCAAAGTGTAGGAGCCTGAGGTGAAAAGGTTCCTTTGCTTGTCTTTGAACAGGGCAGAACCACCTATGCTCACCTGCAGAGTGCACAGCTCTTCCTTCCTTCTTTACTTTGAAGTAACACCATATGAAAACCATTGAACCAACATTGCAAAAGCTGTAAAATCTCTTGAAAAGTCACTTAGACAGCCAGATCCACCAAACTTGCCAAAAATAAAAGTCTATTTACCCCATTGTGTTCCCATCTACAGGTACAACCCCGTGCTCTGCCCCGTTTTATGTACATTCATCAAGAGATTCCAGAAACAGACAAACAAGCAGGTGACAATTTATTCAAGGTGTTGAAAATATCAGACAACTGGGAGATCAAAAATCAAACTGTTTCCTCCAGAGTCTCCTGAAAGATTCTCAGGAAATGGGATCCTGTTGGACTTGGTCTGGGACAGATATTCTGCTTTACTCAGCTTTTAAGCAACTGTGCATCCCTGAGGGGTTAATTCAACACTGAATCAAAGGCAAATCTGACTTCAGTATGTGCCAGACCAGCCCCCTGTGGTTTAGAAGCTTCAAGATTTAAATGCAAGTTTCTAGAAGGAAGGGTTGTATCTTATTTCCCTTTCCTGCCCTGGCAGGATCATATTCCTTCTGTTATCAGAAAGCAAATTGTGGGGGGAAATAATAAAAAGGAAAAAGCAGACCTTAGGGATTAATTTCATCAGTGGGACTTCCTCAATAGGTCGATTTTTAGACAATTTATAGAAAAGGCATTCAGAGAGACAGAACATATTTCCCTTAGAAGGACTGGATCTTGAGCATATTGGGGAATTCCTTGTAGTTAAAAAACTCATGCAGCTTTAGCAGCTACCTCAGCTCAGTAGAGTGACTTACCTGGCTGGCTCTGGTTTTATTATTTTCATTAAACTCCAGTTCCCATGAACCAAATTGCTATACAAGAATCTCAGTTCTCTTTTAAAAATAGGAAAAAGACCCTATTTCTAGTTCTCATGATTGCAAATAAACCCAGAAATTGAATTCATAATTGCTTAAATAGGCAGCAGATAAAAAGAGCAAATGATTTTAATAGTTTCCTGGTATATTTGAAAGGAAGAGCTGAGGTAAATTTCTTATATTTCTTATATTTAGCTGTGAAAATATCACATACACACATTTACACAATAATAATTGAAAATTCCATAGTTACTGAGGAAGCTCTAGAAAAAGAGTGGAGGGATATTGGAAAAACATCAGCAGGACAGACAATATTTGTGATACCACCAGACATAAGAATTACTGTC
This sequence comes from Sclerurus mexicanus, assembly GCA_013396755.1. NCBI lineage: Eukaryota > Metazoa > Chordata > Aves > Passeriformes > Furnariidae > Sclerurus > Sclerurus mexicanus. Next base: position 230,390 of record VWZF01004605.1, on the reverse strand, counting down.
ATATCAGGTCTTAACTACCAGCTATTTCATAGCATAAAGGCAAAATAAAAGTAAAGAAACTGGTACAGGAAGTGAAATTAAAAAGTCACACTTGTGGATTTTGCTGCCTGTGAGCTTTCCACTTCCCTTTTGTTTCAGCCCCTCAATTTGTGGGTCGAATGAGTTTCGGACCTTGGTTTAGAAACTGGAACAAATTAGAGATTGGAACTTACTTGATGCCTAGAAACCTCCTAGATAATTGTCATGTTTATAATCATTTTTACTGAAGGCAGTAAAAATGGTCATTGGAAAAGAAAAAGAGGGATAGAGTTGAACAGGTTTTTGGTTTGGGTTTTCTTTTAATTAAACAGAGGGAGAGGTCTGAAGTTCATGACCACTAAAACAGAATCCTCCAATCAGAAAGAGCCATTATTGGAATTTTAGGTTGTATATTACAGCATTCAGTCAAGCTTTTTTCAACAAAGTTTTTCATGTACTGGACAGAACTTAAATAGAGATGGATGCCAGCTAAGAAGAAAAAAAAAACAATAGCATTTAAAAAAATGGTATCTTAGAGATTAGCATGGAAAAAAACCTGCTTTATTTGATTGAAAGCAGGAATCTGTACTAAAGTTTTCCCCATAAGAGGTAAATGCCCTAACAGCTAGAGAATCAATCAGTCTTTTGTGATGAAAAATTAGAACACCAAAAGTTGCCATCTGTTCAGATGCAAAATTGAAAAGAAAGTGGAAAGGGAGGGGAAAGGGAAGGAGAAGGGGAAAGGGAAGGGGAAGGAGAGGGAAGGAGACCAAAGAGAAATTTCTGTTTTCTAGCCCTGACTTTGTAGTTTCAATTATTATTATACAGTATGATGCAGATAAAATTAAATGTATGTTATTGTAACTTTTGACTAACATCCTGTCAAATTTAATACAGTGGACACATTCTCATAAAGGATCTCAGTTTTCAAGAACCAGAAAGGAAACTGCTCCTTTGTGGGATGTTTTTTCCTCACTGAATTCCTCAGGACTATGCCCAAGGCTGATTATATTTTAGTCCTCCTCTATACACAGCCATGAAGTGTGATTGGTATTGGCCTTACACTTGCCAAGAGATATTTATTAGCCACCGTGAGCCACCTCCTGTGCTGACTTGAATGGGCTTTATCAGGGATTTTTCCACTGAGTGTTGGACTCTATTTAATTGTATTTTAGACTTATCTCTCTTGTCACTCTAAAAATAAAGAATGGCTTCATCTTTACTGAGACACATTGCATTTAATGAAAAAAAGAAAAGGAACAATATTTAGGTCTCTGAATCTATTCTTGGCTGTGGTTGGTTCATGAGTTGTACCTGGCAAGGTTCTTGAAGTCCCTGGAAGAGGGAACAGGAGTCCAGCTGGGAGCATAAGGAGGTTTGTCTCTTATTTTCATTCTCTGTGATGTGGGCACCTTCTGGTTCTGACACCTGATACCTCAGTCTTATCGTGCATTCATAGCATGTGTGAATAAACTGGATTAAACCTTCAGAGAAATTTGAGGCTTCTCAGTAGCTGGATATTAATTAACTTTTTCAGGAAATCATCTCCCTTGCTTATCTAGAGAATGCAGGCAATGGCCTCATCTCCAGTGGCATGGAATTCTGAAACTGAGAACTGTGGATATAACCCTGATTTCTATGCACAGAGCTGAGATCAGAATCTAATCTTTTGTGATTTTGAAATATTGCTAGACTAGCTCTTTAATTAATAAAGGTTGCGCTAGGACAGTTTTTAAAAGAGCGACCTGTGGAAGAAGAATAATATAATGGTTTGGGTTAGAACAGACCTTAAAGATCATCCAACACCCCTGCCAAAGACAGGGATACTTTCCACTAGACTTTCCACTGAACCCTTTCCCAAAATCATCCTGAGCAGCTTTTTCTGTGGTGGCAAGAGCAATGGCGATCTTCAGAAAGCTGAGTTACTTCACACTTCCTTGTAACTTTTTGCTCTCTTTCTCTCATCAGCAGTTCTCTTCCCTAACTCCTGGCACAGTCACACAGGATTGTAGGAATGGGTGACCCTGGGCAAATCCCCATCCCTGGAAGAGTTCAAGCCCAGGCTGGATGGAGCTCAGAGCAACCTGGTCTAGTGGGAGATGTCCCTGCCCATGGCAGGTGGTTTAGAACTAAATTATCTGTAAGGTCCCTTCCAACACAAGCCATTCCATGATTCTGTCATAAATAGGGCAAGTGGTCATGAAAAGAGAAGAGAGGTTGTTAAGGAGAGGCTGCCCTTAAGAAAGGTGTTCACAGAAGGCTAAGCTTGGGCACAGCAGATTTTTCTGAGATTCCCCCAATAACAAATGGAAGTCCCTTCAGAAAATTACCCTTGCGCTGCCTTGCCCTCTGCAGAAGATTCCACATCCACCCACTAATGAGGGAACATTGTGCCTCTGTCCTCCTTTGACTAACACCAGCCTTTTTTAACTCTCCTTCATCATCTTGCAAATCCCTGCATCACTCCCAGTTTAGCAAAGGGCTTTAGCGCAGCTACACTGCTCCAATCACATCGAGTTCAGCAGGATTCACACTGAGCTGAAGATATATTGCCTCAAAAAAAGAATTGCTGTAGCATGTTCACTTATAGAGCACCACTGTATCAGCTGCTACAGGATAATTGTAAATAAAACTCAGAGGGATCGATCCAGCTCAGCTCAATCAGCTTATTGATTTAAGCTATAAAAAGAAAATAGCACATAAACAGCCCTCTTACATGTGACCCCACCACCAGTCTCCGGTGACTGACAATTCCCAGGCACAAATAGCACATGAACATTTAGCCGATGGTTATTGCACCCGTTTGAGTTTACAGGTAACTTCAGAGTTTCCTTTAAATTGCACAATCTTTCCCTGCCTCTCCTGAAGGGCAAGCCAGTTTATCTGCATATGGGTCATGTGGGCAACTTATTGTGATCATTTTTCATGACACTGTGGTATTCAGAGGGAAATAGGAAACACAAAATCACAAAAATCACCTATATCTGCCGTAAAAAGAGAACTTCATCAGAGATTGCAGAAATATTTTTAAAAAATAGCAGAACAAAATGGCATAAGCTAACGAGCAGCTTGATAGTGACTCAAGCCAAAGCACTAAAAAATTGTAGGAGTTTTGCTCGTTGCTGCAAGGATAAACCTTTATCATAAGCAGCATGCCACCTAAAAGCAAAGAACAGCCAAGAACAGCCACTCTGCTAAAGCAGCACATGAGAGACAGCTGGACCCAGGCCCAAATTATTTAGCACAGACCTAATCCTGTCCTGGCAGGTTTTGCAGTTTTGCCAAGAGCAAGGAGTTTGCTGTTTGATTTTCTTTTCTTTCCTCTGGCTCTGCCCTGTGCTCAGGAGCTCCTCGTAGCAGGAGACTCTTCTTGACCCAAAAGAAAATCTAAATAGACAGAGGGAACAAAACAGTACTATCTAAACTCTGAAGAAAAGAACTAAACTTTATCTTCAGAGGACACCATCTAAACATCACCCTAAGTACCAGCCTCAACAATTAGAGGCCATCAGCCTTTAAAGCTGCTTTTTTTAGCACATATCTAACCCAGCCATCCAGGGGTAGGTTCACCTGACCACGGACTCTGAAATGTCACCCTCAGTTCCTTGTTATGGTCAGTGAGACAAATGGAGGTCTCCAGAGGGAAGATTATGGTGCTCTAAAACCTTTATCAATCTTTGGGTGAAGACACCATTGTATTTTTTTTTTTTTTGGACAGACCTCCTCTTTCCAACATCACTAAACTGTCTGGTGCCCAATCAGGCTTCTTAAATGAAGAATTTGCTTTCCTTTTCCATGATCAGGGCCAAGCACAGGAGACATTTTACAGAGGGTCACACTTTACACCGATCACACTTTATGCTGGATCGGAGAGATCCTTTTTACTGTAAGGATAGAAATACAGCTTGTCAATACATCAATGCTAAACCTTGTCACTACATCACTGCTAAAACTTGGGGGGAAGGCCAGGGATGATTTTTCAGATAAATATATGGAACTGATGTCCCAGCACCCCTCATCACTTAAAACAGTGTCCATCAAGCAATCAGGATGAGGGATGAACACAAAGTTCAACGTCTTCCCAGAGTTCTGACTCATCCTAAGAAGCAATTCACCAGGATAGGCATTGTAGTTTTCTGGGGCAAGCAGCACTGAATCTTCCACGATGCAGTTGGATCACTTTATAATCTTCTTTACCATTGCTCTAGAAAGGTTGTCACTCTTTATGAGGGTTAGCAGTGTCATATAATATGTGACACATTTGAATTGAATCCTTATTGCCCCCTGCCATGACTTCTCCTATGCAGGCAGGAGATATTGTGCTGTTGATGACACTTCTCCAGTACATTAGACATCAGTCCTACAGAGAAATTCATATCCTGGTTCACCTACACATGGCCATGGCACCAAGCAAGTACACAGAGAAAGAGCTGAGGCAGAAGAGATCACAGGGCTCAGAGCCCCTTCCTCGTGCTGTGAGTCAGCAGGTGCTGACAATGGCACCAAGAAAAAGTAAAACTGTTCCTGGCTCATCCCCTTAAAACAATTTCTGAGTGCAGTAGAGAAGGCCAGAAACGTCACAGAGTGCAGCAGGAACTGCTGAGACATATCTTGTGTTGGGTTTGGGCATCAGAGACTGTCTACAGGAGGAAAAGGTGTCAATGTCCCTGGGATGTGCATGGGGAAAGAAAGGCTGGCTGCTCCCAGCTCTGAGCTGAACATTAGAAACTTGAATGACATTCGATGCTACTCTTGAAATGCCAGCCAAGCAAAGTATGCTGACTCTGCCTCTGTCCCTGAACTGACAGGAGGCAGCAGGACTTTGCTAAGAGCAGTTCTGCTGGAGCTGGGCTGGGTATCACTGGCTGAGCAGCTGAGCCAGGGCTCATTTCCCTGGAAAAGCGTAAATGTTAGTTTCAATCACTCTTCTGAGATCTTCCTTCACAGGGGTTTGTAAGGACTCACCCTCTTCCTCCTGGGGACACAAGAGTGGGGGAATTAATGGGATAAAGAAGCCAGTGGGTTCCAGAATCATGACAGTCTTTCATCTTTCAAGTAAGGAATGCACACGATGATTGGTATTCCCAGCAAACACTTGGAGATTAACTGGTTTACTTTCCTGAATGGAAAATATCAGGGAAGGTGATTTAATTGATTTAATGGACTATAATTAGATGGTAATAGGTATGTGTGTATACGAGTGCAGTAGACCAAACATAAAAGGAAGATTTATCCTCACTAAGAATTCTTTGCCAATCACTACAGAAAGGTAATCTTGAATGTTTCAATCTGATCTGTTTCATTTTTTTATTTTATATTATTATTTTATGTGATTTTTTTTTATTTTGTTTGTATTTGGTTTATATTATATTTTTATGAATAAGGACATTTTTCCTTTTTCTTTCAAACAACAGATTATAACCAAGGCCATGAAATGCAAATTTTTAATGCTGATGAGCTTAATTAATGCATGTTCTCACACATACACAGGGTGTACAAGTGTGTGCAATGTGTACAAGCACTCAAAGTTGTATGCCATTACTCTAAGGAGAATTTGGTTTAATATTATTCATAAATACTTTCAATAGGAATTGCAATACAGCTTGCAATGCACATAAATATTTTCCTTACCATCCACACTAGAAAAAAATTGTATGCTAAAGGGGCAGATTATAACAAATCTATGATTTCTGCAAAGAATCCTTGAAAAAATCTTGACTTATAATATACCTTTTGAAATCTCAATTTTTTTAAGGAAATGAAACCCTAAGGCGACTAGGGATTATCTTTGAAATAATGGATGAGTCTAGAATAATGCAAAGGTCAGTCAGTTCCACCCCTATCACATATTACAAGAGCCTGCTCTTATAGCCCAGTTTGTTTTATTTGGTAGAGTTTAGAAAAGGAATTTTTAAATGTGAAAATGCGGATAACAATACCTGTAGGAATCCATTTGTGCAAACATAAAAGAAGTACGAAAGCAAGCAGGGCTGGGGATGAACCAAGAGCTGCAAAGATCTACATTCTCCCCCAAACCATGATTTGAGATAGGGAAAGCAAAACAACAAATTAGGACTCACCTTTATCAAAGAAAGAGTCTGATCCTAAAATTTCCAGGTGTTTTAGTGGACCTGTTACACAAGCAGATATGGACATGGAAGGAACATCCATCATAGTGTGCCATGTCCTGCCATAGAGTGTGATCAAGTAGACTTTGATGACTCTTGTGGGTCACTTTAACTCAAGATCGTTATTCTATGACTCTATATAGGGCTTTTCACATCAGCTGTGGTAGTGTGAAATATTCACCAAGAAAAGGTGCCACAAGAGAAAAATCCAAATGAACTGTTTTCAAACCAAAAAAGCTTCCTAAATCCCTGGGAATCCCTCAGTGAGACATGTTCAGAAAACAAATAACTGTGTGAGGTTTGTTCCTGTAAAAGCAACATTATCAGCCAAAACCATTACCTTGGTCAGTAGTTACAATACCAATTTTTTTTCCACCAGCTGCCTTAGTGGTGCCTTACCAGATCAGTTTAAGTCTCTCTTCTTTAAGTCTTGAAGATACATCTTTTTAAGCCAGCATTCAAAAATTTAATTAATTAAATTTAATTAAGCTGTTTGCACAACTGGGGCTTTAAACCCAACTGAAATAACAAACACAATGCATCCTTCTCAATGTCCTATGAACATTTCTATGGAGAGAACTCTGACATTGCTGGACAGGAGAACTTGAAAAATTTGAAAAAAGTTTGGAAACTTCTCAGTTCCACTGAGCAGATCCCAACACGGCCACAGGACTAGGTGAGTCAACTTCATTTTGGGTCTGCCTGTTCTGTTCAACTTGGCTGCCTGTCCAGCCAACAGCTCACATTCCTGCTGCTCACACCGCACTGTGGTTATTTTTGGGAAGCACAGCTTTGTGAATGGGGACAAGGCTTTGGCTCCATTTTCTTAGGCAGCTGTGCTGCAGAACAGGTTTCTTTTCCCTAAAAGTTACGTTTCCCCTTCCTCCCTCCTTTGTAATCTGGATGAAAAAGAATGATTCCTTTCCCTTTGTAACACCAGGATTTGAACACACCTCTATGCATACATATGTATGTATGTTATTTTTAACCTGGTGGTGAATGTGAATCAAGTTTGGTGCGGGTATTGAGAGTTCAAAGATATTGTCTTACATGATGCATGACAATAAGCAGCCAGGAAGAGGGGGAAAGTCCTTATTGATTCCTGCATTGTAGGAAAACACAAACTGTGAGCTCAGCTCTTACTATATACTGGGAAGTCCACACAAGAGAGAGCCCTGAAGTCAGAAATGTATAGAAAGCCAAGCCCAAGCGAAAAACAGAGCAACAGGAATAATTAAATAAGATAATGCTGCAATGCTTATGTGCCCTATTTTGCTGGCAGAGCTCTACTTACCTTCAGCAAACTTTTCATCCATCCACAAGAGTGTCCTGTGCAGCCAGACCCTTCCAACACTACTTTTCCAGACAAGCTGAGCTCAGTCAGAGGTAACGCTTTTCTCAAAATGGGGTTTCATGTAAAATTCCTACTATTGCAGTCAAAAATTAGTTCAGAGCAAACAAATAAAAATCCTCAACCACGGGGAGTGTGATGATAATTCAGTCACAGCTTGTACTCTGAAAACATTTTCAAAGCATTTCAGCAAAGAAGGGACACTATTGCCCCTTCTTTTTGCAGCAGAGAAACTTCTGTGATACAAAAGAGAAACTGAGGAACTTGCTTTTACCAAGTCAACACAGAGATTGTTGTAGGACAGCAAAGAACTGAATGTGGGCAATTTATCCCACAAAGCAAAGCAGCCATCCACTGATTAAAGAAACTCTTCAGTGCCATTAATTTTGCCCAGATGCAATGGGACAACTCTCAGCAGCATCCCAAGGCAGCCCAGGACCTGCCTGCCAGCTTTCCCCTGCACAACCTCTGCAACCCATGGAGAAGGAAGGCTGCCTGATGTTTAGTCTGCAGGGAATTATTCACATTGCTGCTGCCACAAAGTGAGGGATGGCAGCTACCCGAGCAAGGCAATATTTTGATTCTGTTATTCCAGCAATTGTAACCCCTAATGGGCAGTTTCCCTCATTTCTGCCACTGTAAATCACTTGGAGCACATAATGGCACCCATTTGCTTGAGCTCCAAGGTTTCAGCAGAAGAAAGTGAAAAGGGGGAGAGCAAGAATAAAAGTGTGATCAACTTTTCATTTCTGCAACGGCTCAGCTGGCCATGTACAAAGTGGCTGGATATCATCCTCTCCCGTGCTGCTGAAAACCCAATTCTGCAAAAGGCCCTTTCTCACTCCCAGTGAGGCCCTAGAGAGTTGTTTCCCCGTGTCCTTGCAAGGGTAAAGCCAACAGTGTTGGGCTGCATGGAGACTGTATTTTAAACTCCAGTCTGTTTCTCTGCTTCAGAGTCATAGCAGGGAATGACCAGCAATGACAAGAGCTTTTCCTCAGAAAAATTGATTAAAAATTAGCCCTTTTCTCTAATGGGATTGCAGAACCACAGAATGGTTTGGGTTGGAAGGGTCACTCAGGGCCATCCAGTTCCAAACCTCCCTGCCATGGGCAGGGACACCTTCCACTATCCCAGGTTGCTCCAAGCCCCATTCAACCTGGTACTGAAAATTTTCGAAGATGGGGAATCCACAGCTCCTCTGGGCACCCTGTTCCAGGGCCTCACCACCCTCACGGGGAAGATTTTTTCCCTAAATCTAATCTCAGTCTATGCTCTGTCAGTTTGAAGCCATTATGCCTTGTCCTGTCACTCCATGCCCTTGTAAAACAGCTCTCTCCAGCTCTCTTGTAGTCTCTTTAGGTACTGGAAGGGGCTCTAAGGTCTCCCTGGAGCCTTCTCTTGCTGACATTGCCCATATCTGGACAGCCTGAGGTGTGCCAAGGCGACAGAGGCAGACTGCAAGTAGCAGATAAGAAAAGGCCCTCCAGGAATATTGAACTAATCCTGGTGGCTTTGTTCTTGCCTTCACCATGGTTCCTCCTACCTCTAAGCAGAAATGCAGGGAGCCAACAATAGTGTAGGAGAAAGGAAAGTGGATCATGAGAGAGGAGCTGGTGTTTGGGATTATGCTCTGTCCGAGGATGCCACTGCAACACAGACCTGGGGCACAGTGGCTGAGCCCCGCTGGAATCAGCACAGCCACTCCTTGTGCAGGCGTCGAGCCAAAACACTGCAGGTTGAAAGACTGAGCCCAGAAGGGCTAAGAATAAAAGGAACAACAGAAGACCTGCAAAAACGCTGGTTTGGTTCTGGTTTCTTTAATGTTATGATAAATACTAGAGGTGAAACCTCAGAGAGAGCAGTTTTGATGTCTCTTATGCAAGACATTTACAGCAAGTGAAACTGAGGCACAGACATGGGATGGCAACTGACCAACCTGACCCGGCCAGTGATAACAGGAGGACAAGAACCAGGTCTCCTGGCTCACATATGTGATGCTTGGGCCACGAAGGTGTCCTATCCTTCAACACACAGGGAATAAGAGGTCTTTGCAGCCCTTTTCACACCTCACCATTACTAGTGACAGGGGGAGAGTTTTCACTCACAGCACTTCAAGCTCCTCCATGGAGCCAGCAAAATCCCCATGTCTTAATCATTACCCTGCCAGTGATTATGATCCCTAAAGGCACCTCCCAGGGCAGATACCTTGGGCCTGTCTCCCTCCTGCAGCATTTCTTCTTTCTCATTGAGAATGGCTGAAGGGGAGAGTTAATTCTGAGGATTTGTAGGCATTAATTTTTCATGTAATTATTAATATGCTTGCAGCAGGTGTTGGACATTTTCTATTTTAGTGGTCTCAGAGAATGGCAAAGGATATAAGAACCACTTATCTTCATTTAAACCTCTGCCTGACGATTGGAGTGAGACTAGAGAAGGGGTTGAACATAAGTGCAGTATATTTGTAATGCCGTTTGCTTCTAATTCTGTGATTGTGAAGACTTTATCTCATTATAGTCATATTGGACTTTATTTCTTTCTCTCTTACTTCCCCTTTCACTTGCTTGTTATTCTTCGTCCCTTTGTCTAAAAGCAGCTAAAATAGATATCTTCAGTATATGTATATAATATTTATTTAGCAAACATATTTTTATATATTATCTCCTTAGTAACTACTTTCTGTTTCAGAAAAGCTTTCATTCAACTCCTTGCAGAGCAGAAGCTGTGTGCAGTTTGAGCATCCAAGGCAGTAACCAAAGAGAACTGTGAGCAGATCTGTGGTACGAATTGGGCTCTAAAGCCATTGACAAACATTTAGCAAAAAACTAATGAATTATTGGCACGTTATGGCTGGTCCACAGTGCAAAAATTCATGTGGGTAGTTTGAGTAACTTAACTTGCAATGTATAATTGTAATTTATTCCAATCAAATGTCCTAACCTTTGAGGTCAGTTTTATCTGCCAGTAATGTCTTGGTGATCAAGAGCTGAACTTTGGGCAGCTGCATTAAGCCAAGGTAGGTTTAGGTTGGATATTAGGAAAAATTTCTACATCAAAATGGTTGTCCAGTGCTGGAACAGGCAGTCCAGAGCAGTGATAGATTTACCATCCCTGGTGATATTTAAGAGATATGGCACCTGGGGACATGGCTTAGTGGTGGACTTGGCAGTGCTGGGTTCATGGTTGAACTCTCTGACCTCAGAGCTCTTTTCCAACCTAAATGATTCTGTGATTCTAACTTTAGATCCCATGTTTCGACTGACTAAGCACCAGCTGAAACTACCCCTAGTTTCACCCTAATCTAGGTGCTTTTTGGGGATTTTCTAAATATGTGGGTAGGTCTTAACCCTGTATTGACACACAGGATGGATGTTTGCAGGAAGGCTTTAACAAATCTCATACACCTTGAATTCCTCAGACTCCACACTGTGTTTCCGTCCGAGAGGCTGTTCCTTGGCCCTTTGGGTCTCCATTAGAATGGACACACCAAATTAAACCCACCACAACAGTCACTAGAGCACATTCCTGACAGCAGTGTGACCCTTTTCTTTTACCTGGCACTAAACAAACTGCTAATTATGCAAGTTACAACCTCCCTATTATCTTTACCTTCGTTTCCCACTGTATGCACTGTATCCAAACATCTGTGCTCCGGGGATATCTGACAGATCTCAGCACTGGGCTTTGCATAACAGGTGAAACCCTGAAGTAGGTCAGCATGGATCAGTGAGCCAAGCTTCTGTATCTCTGGCAAATCCTTTAAAAATCTTGCTTTGTGTCCATAAAGTTTGTATATATTTAGTATCTACTTATAAACGTTAGTTCTCCTAGAGTAGGGTGGAGATTGATGCCTTTAAAGGCAGCCAGAGCAGCTGGCAAATATGCTGTGTTAAGAGTACCACCAAGAGGCCAGTAAGGAGATGGCTGAGGACATTTAATTGCATTTCACCAAGAGCAGAGAGGCCCCCTTAGCAGGAAAGGTGAAGGCTGGGCAAGGAAAACTTTTAATAACCAGCTGAGCCCTTCTCTGGAATTATTTTGTGGCAGCAGGACTGAACAACGACAAGGAGATGGGGACATGCCTGTTATATAAATAGTAATGTATAAATAGTAATGCAAAAAGCATTAAGAAATGCTTCAGCACACACCGTGCACACCAGTGCTTGGCTGCTGCTGTGGCAGCACAAGGGATACAGTCTGGCTATCCCCATCCCTAAAAAGCTCAGCTTTCCTGTTGCATCATCAATAGACAATACTCCCTTGCAGTGTGATCAGATCAAATCCTGTGTAGCATCACTGCACAGGGCAGACACATCTGTCCCAATAAATAAGAGCCCTTTTAATCCCAGAATTTCCTTTTGAGCAGTGCTCTATAGGGGACCCTCTGCCCGGTGAGTTCAGAGAGGGGTTCTGGGTATGTGTGATTTCTGTGCTGATACAGCCTGGAGCATCTTCAAGGGGTTTAGGAGGAAAAGGAGTTTCCCAGTGAAAGTCTCAGTGGAATGACTTATGGAGTGTGTGCTTGGCATTGTTGGCTCCATATGAAAAATTTACACAAAAGAACAGTTGACAAGTCCATAAAGAGTCTGCCCCGCCCTAGGGCAGGATGGTGGAGTAGATAATCTTGCCAGGAGCCTTTCAACCCTCTTTTCTTTAACTGTTTGTAAGATAAAGCTTTGTGAAAGTGTTAAGTCCATTGAAAATAAAGGAGCAGGACGCTCCTCAAATGAGCCTTTTTTGACAATCCTTTCTCTGCTCACCAGAGTGGAAATTTTCCAGTTAAACAGGAGAGAACAGCATAAAATGACCCTTAGGAAGGACTATTACAATGAAATGCAATAATTGGGGAACAGACTGAGGAAGCAAAGGCATCTGAATTCTGCTTGAAATGGAGTTTGTACTGCAGCCCCAAGTCCACTGGCTGTGACCTTCATTATACTTGATTGTGCATGTTGTGCACAGAAAGGGTCTGATTTATCACAGTATGACTCCAGTGTTACATTGGGATAACTGCAGGAGGAAAATCAGATCTCAGAGTATTAATCCAGAAATACAGAACTCAAAAATGACCAAGAAGATATACAGATATGTGTATGCATACATGCAGAGGAGCCATGTGGGTATTCCTAATTTTATTAGTCTCCAAAGTGAAAGATTTTTTTTCTGGCAGTAGAAGTTCTTATAATTCACATATTTGGAATCACAGAATGGTTTGGGTTGTAAGGGACCTTACTTCCCTGCCATGGGCAGAGACTCCTTCCACTAGACCATGTTGCTTCAAGCCCCATACAACCTGGCCTTGAACACTTCCAGGGATGGAGCATCCACAGCTTCTCTGGGCAACCTCTGCCAGTGCCTCACCACCCTCACAGTAAAGATAATAAATAATAATATCCAACCTAAACCTCTCCTTTTTCAGCTCAAAGCCATTCCCCCTTGCCTTATCAGTATATATCCTCGTGAAAAGTTCACCTCCACAATCAAAAATGGTTTATCTCTCCCTCACTTTATCACAGGCAACATTAAAGGAATTAAAAGCATCCAACAGAAAACTAGTGACTGCTCTTTTGGTCATTATTCTCCCAGTAACTGTGACCAGCTACACTCAGTGTCACTCTGGATTTGTCCTGACATCCACAGCTTAAGGACTAGCTCATGTGTTTCCTTCACAACTCTCTAAACTCATCATCCCCCTGTATAATCTGACATGCATAAGATTTGAGTGTCCCATGGAATCCACCTGGAAGGATGGGTGTTTGGAATACAGGCCTGCTGTTTACTGCATGGCACAGGGACGGGTCTGGCAGGATCAGCCACACAGCTCTGGGAAAGGGTTGAGGCAAGGACCCTCATCTGAAATCAGCCTGTGAAGGAAGAGTCTCTGCTCATACCAAACCTCCACATCCCAAAAAAGCCAAACCACTACAGCTTCAACACAAGCTGAACTCAGCTTTGGGGACACAGACAGAATTAAGGAAAACCCATGTTCCCTGTCCCAGGTAGTAGTGCCTGATGGTGTTTGGGATACACTGGGTGTAGTGCATTTGCTACTCCAACAGCTTTGAGGAGCACATGATGAAGTACATCAACCTACACTGAACAAAAATTCCTGTGTTGGTGAATAATAAAGAGCCAGAGAAACCCTGGGGACAACAGCTCTGTTTCCCTGCCCAGCATGCCATTTCAGAGACCTTGGAATTCCTTGTGTGCTAAAGAAATTAAAGCAGGAGAACTGAAATGCTCCTCTGCAGGGTGCCGAGACACGGAACGCTTTTGCTGGCTTGTATTTTTCATCCTTGTGGCTGTTTCAAAAATCTCTTTAAATATTAAAGACAACAATATTTATTTTAGTGATATAATGTGTGTAGCGCAGTGAGATTTCCATTTGTGTGTTAGTACAAAAAGGAGTTTGAAGACTTTTACATAAAAGTATTTTTAGACCTGAAAAACAAAGAATGACAGAGCTTTGGAATAACTCAGCTTTCTGGGGGTTTCTTTAGGGGGTCTGCCATGTGGATCTTCTTCAGGCCTAAATTTGGTATGTCACATTTCCAGACTTTGCATGAGTGAAGGAGTCCAGTATTTTGGTTCCACTGTCCCTCTATTCCATTGCCTTGTCCCTAGGAGTGATCTGAACAAAAACCTTGGGACAACAGTGGTGTAAGAAAGCCATCCACAGTTCACAGACTACAAATCCACTGATATTCTCAGAATTCCCACTCTGATCTCTCCTAAATCTGTCTTTAAATTCCATACTTAGCTGAAGATGTCCTTACATTTAGGAGAGACCAAAGAACCTTGTTCCACCAAGTTGACAAGGTGTTAAGCCCACATTTTTATTTTAGATACCAACCAAGAATATTAGATTACCCAAGTCTATTATTCTATCCCAGACCATGTCCCAGTTATGAATTTTGTTGATATAACAGTTCAATATGTTTCACATCCCTGCAGCATGGATTTCCCAAAGAATCTGGTCCATAAAGGCTTTACACATAAAGTCAATCAAAAGCTTTAGAAAAAGAAACACTGGTACAAAATATTTGCTGGGGTTTTTTTCTGTAAAAATTGGTGGTGAAGCTTTTTAAAGATTAATTCACTCCAATTTGCCACTAGAAGGGAAAGCAAGTGATTATTGATATTGTGTGTCTGCTGATCTGCTGAGACACTTTCTCATGCATTAGAAAGAACAAACCTAAAAGACAGGCATGATAATTAAAACTTTTCTTTTGCTCCAGAAGGCTTTTGCTTCTTTGTCTCTCTTTGACTGTTAAGGTACTCACTGATACAGCAAATAAATTATAAAAAGCTTTGGGTCTAGAATACTTCTCTCCATTCCAAACTTTTTCTCCAAAAACTGCCTTGTCACCTGCTCCTAAGGAACCTCTCTTTTGGTGGAAGAGAAATACGGGGGTCGGCAGCCAGGAAGGATCACACCGCTTGTGGTTCTGTGTCCTTGTCACGGACGTTGTGATGCACTTCACTTGTAATAAAGCAACCCCTTTATTGATATCAACCAGTGGTTTAAAAGAGTTTGGTAGCAAATGTGCCAGTGGATTAACAAGATTTGATGGCAAGGTACACTCGATTGTTTACTGCACAGAGGACAGGGGTCAGACACCCTTCCCCTGACTTATGAGGTTCAGAAAGGACCCCTTGCCTTCCAAACAGGGTCAGTTGTTTATATCTAAAGGATTCTATGGGCATAATCAATCCTTCACATCACTTAGCTAAGGTTTCAAAGCTTCAGAGCTGTTATTCTCTCACACAATAAAGATTCTCTCAGTCGCAAGGAGCAACCTTGAGATGAGTCCCTGCTCAAGGGAAGATCATGACATGCAGCCTGCTGATATGCAGGAGAGCTCAAAAGGCCCTGGGCTGTCCACAATTTACAGAGTAAAATATTTGGCTTACAGTGATATTTGCATACTGTCTGCAGAAGTTAGTTTCTTCCACACTTGTTTTGAGTTTTAATCTTTTGTTTATTTTTTGTTTTAATCTTTGGCTAGTGTGTTGCTGTCTGTCTCCCCTCCAAATCCACCATGAATTGGACGCAGTCGTCATGACCAGACACATCCATTAGGTCCATCACTGGTGGTTAACACTTGAGCACGGTTATGGGAAATAAAGGCCAGGTTGGAGGAGGTGGGGTAGAATATCATCGCAGTCTCTCATCCTTCTTTGCCCTTCCGGTGGGTCAACAAGAATGGGTGGAGAGGTTTTATGAGCGGTCCACTAGTCCACCCATTTTTCATCTATAAATATCAAATTCTTTGCCTATTTCCTGTCTCCCTCCACACAATCAAATGAAACAATCCCACTTCGCTGAGTTTTCACATACCCAGCCATGCTTTCAGACTAGGTCTCCCGTGACAGCTCCAGCTCAGCAAACCAGGGGTCAGTGTGATGTTCTTTCTAGGGAGACCTCAGTTCCCAGAGAAGCAATGAGACGATGAAGCAGCAGACAGTTCCTCCTGCTATTTATTCTGCCTCTTTTCCATTGTCTGCTTATTCATTATAGCTGCTGAAGAAGTCAAGAATTCTCCTTCCCTCTCAGGACTATAAGGATGGAGAACTGGTGTAGGTGCTATCCTAGTGCAAAATGGGAGTGATTTCTCTTGGCAGAAAATGGCTGAAGAGAAGAAAAATAAACTTAGTGAAAATATGTTTCCTATATTTGAGTGTTGGACTAGACGACCTTTAAAGGTCCATTCCAAGTGAAACTATTCTATGATCCTGAGATAAAAGCTCCTGCAGCAGCATGGAGGGTTCAAACACACCAGTGAGTTAACGCAGGGTAAAAAGTTTCTGTGCATCAGCTGGCCTGAGGAAACTGCCCCCGTTCGTACTTTTATCTTGCAGTAAATCTGAGTTAATTTGAGCTACAGCAGCCCTCTGTCTTTAAGGGAATGTGAATGATTCAGATAACTTCACATTTGCTACAGGCAAGAAGCTTGTGCATGGACTGTTGCCACGGAAACCTGCTCACAGATCTTGGCACAAAGGAAATATCATTACTGTTTCGTTAATTACTGTATCAAAGCGAGTCGCCACCTGAGATCAATGCCCATTGCACTTGGTACACAGTGAGAAATACTATTTGCTCCAAAAAAACTTCTGAATGAAGGAGGGACCTTCTTTTCAGCTTTGTAAAAAAAATAATGCTTATTCTACAAAGTTAAGAATTGAACCAGAGTCACATAAATCAAAGTCAAGGCACTGCCTGTGGAGCAGCCAAATTATTGCCAAGAAAGTCCAAGGCTGGAGGTCCACAGGGACTCTGCTGACGATTACAGCGGTGCCAAGAGCTGCCAAATGCATCTGAAAATTGAGCCATGAACTGTGTTTCTGTGTTTTGTTTTTGTGCAGAACTGAGTTCTGTAGCTGCACCAGCAAATACAGGCTAATAACCAACCAATTTCCTATAATGGCACTTCATATTTCAGCCTGTATTCATTTTCTTCTCATTGTCACCCGGGAGGTAATGGCACTGTTTGCTCTTCACAGCAGAGATACACCCTGGTACATCGTGCCTGTGAGAACAGGACTGAAAATTGAAGCTGTTGGAGTGCAATGAGTGACATTTTCGTGGCATAATGGGTTTTAGCCATCATTTCAATTATCACAAAGCTGTCGTGTCAGTGATTGCAGAGAAATAGGGGTTTGGACCTGAAAAACCTGCTCTCCTCCACTTGTCAGGGGAGGTCTAAAAGACTGCTTGCACCCCGTCAGTGCTGCTGGGAGGCAAGCTGATGCTTTCCCAAATGTGGCTTTCAGGTAAAGTTAGGATTTTGTACAAATCCACAAGCATGGTATGACTTTGCCATAAAACCTGCTTTCCTTCTCTAAGAGACTTCTTGAGTCAGGATCTTCCTCTAACACTGCTCAAGAGTGGTCTGCAAAAACCCATGGTGAAAAAAAAGAGATCTGACTGAGAATTTGCTAAAAATAAGGAATTCAGAGCCAACCCCACCCCAGATTTTCAGTCTTCAATTCTCCTCTTGCTTATTCTGGGCATCCCCTTGTAAGTGCACATGAAAGGATTTTCCCAACAATATCTTAAAATAAGATTTTTTAATTTTCAGATACAGAATTTTAGGTTTTTTTAGTTTTAGATACAGAAACTTCCATTTCTATCCCTGGACTGACACTCATACCCTTCTCCTGGGCACCTCAGTCCTTAATCAATTAAGGTATTGGATCTGAGTCAAAAAAATGAGACGCAAGCTTCACACTGTTATTGTTCCTTTGATGGACAACGAGAATGACCCAGAGAGGGAAAGATCAGCTTCAGTCACCTCGAGGGCCTTGGAGGATGAAGTCCAACTGAGAATATGACACCTAAGCGTTGAAGATGAACTGCTGAGCAGCTAAATTCCAACTGCTTCTCTGTAGCATCTTAGAATCATAGAATCATTTCAGTTGCAAAAGAATTTTCAGCTAATTGAGTCCAACCATAAACCCAGTATTGCCAAGTCCACCACTTAACAATGTCCCTAAGATATCTACCTGTCTTTTAAGCCTCTTTCAGGCTCTGAGGATTCTCTTGCTTCCTTTGCTCCTTTCTGCTGCCTTCTCTCAGACACTTTTAACCCCATCCTCACACTGTGACAAGAGCTGTTCCCCCCATCCCTTCTCTATCTTTTACTCACTGGGGGTATCCAGTTATTGTGTGGAGAATCAGAGAGTGACACTTTTCAGTCAGGAGGTCCTTTTGCTCCTCTTGCAGTACCAGTTGAGATCACAAAATCCTCTACTTTGATTTGCGAATTATTTCTTTTTTTATTGTCTTTGCAGCACTTTGGGAAGTGCTCAAGGAGTCTCTCAATTAGTGAGCAAAACCCATCCTCCTTAATGTTCATGAATCAAGAGCATATATGAGGCCAGTCCCTAGTTTAGGGACTGGGAGGAAATCTGTATCTCTGATTCTCACACTTTCCTCTGAATTGTCCAGTTCTCACTAATATGAGAGACAGGGCATAGCACAACCCCACCACTGCCTTAAGTCCAGTCTGGCACTTCTTACACTCTGTTATTTCAAAATAAACAAATAAATAAATAAACAAATAAATTATCCTTGCCATGCAGCAATTTTCCATGCAAAGATGTCTAAGCTTGAGGACCCAAAGGACACTGAGAAAGGTCTGGTCAATTAACTCCAGGCTGGAATCAGCAAAGCTGTGTCAGTACAGACTTCATTAACACCTGAGCTATAAAATCTGGCTATCAGCTAATTACCCCTGCAAGTACATCTCGCCAAGTTCCTTAGGGAGGGTCTGTCTCAAAATGTTGCTGAATCTACTGCAAAGACATGAAGTATGTGAAAGTCCCATTCTTACATCTATAAAAATTCATCCCAAGGCCTGGACAGAACTAAGTTTAAAGGCCAAGTGATTCAAAGTGTTGAGGAGAAACAGTGTGAGAAGAAAATAGTTTTTAAAAATATGTGATTGCTACACATGCTCAGTTTTAAGCCAACTGCTTCAAATTCCTTCTCTACACTTTCTGCAGACTTCCATACACTTGCTTTACTTCCCCACTTTGCTGTGTCTTGGGGTTTTCCTCCCTGCTTTTGCATGGCCCCATTAATATTTCTGATTATCTCATTCACAACATCACTTTTTAATACTTAAAACTTATGTGAATTATTGCAGCAGCCCTGAATGAAAATAATCTGTTAGCACAAAGAATTTCCTCTGGACAATTAAAACGAAAAGCAAATTAAACTAATAACTCTAATTTTCCACTGTTAGGCATTTATGTTCCAGAAGAAAACAAAGATTGCACTGTAATTCTAGTTTAGTCTCCTCCTCCTTTCTTTGAGGCTTTCTTTAGCAACTTTTCTTTCCTGAGTGCCCCACAACTCCTAATGTACCTATTTTCACAGTCCTTTCATGCACTCTGGTTGTTTTCTAAGATTCGTATTTTCCTATTTCTGGGACATTTGTGTAGCATCATTTCAGCCATGAGAGAAACAGAGCAAAATATTATCTGTTGTGCCTATCCTCAAGAAGACTACTTAGGTGAAAATATCATTTATAATAAGATCATTTATAATGCCTGCAGCATTCCCTATCTCTGTACTACAGAAAACAAGAAACTTCAAAGTCTAGGGGCAATTTAGGCATTCTTTTACCAGCTGCTGCATCTGGAGGATGAAGAAAGAAAAGACAGACCAAAAAGGGTTGGCAAAATTGCAGTAAGGTGGGTTTTCTCAGTGCATTAAAAGGATTTCTTTTTCCTCCGGGGACTGCACAGCAGGAGCAAAGCTTCTTGGCCTTCCAGCACAACTTGGCAATAAAGTGAAGAAAATCCCTCTCGTGAGGGTTTAGCCAGGTATCAGGAAAATTGATCCGGCTTTTCCAGATGAATTCATGTGTTCATTGCCTTCTAAATCAAACCTCGAGGTGTATTCATTATGAAAGCTTTGACTGAGCTGATTAAATGCAGTGGTCTGCAGTGTTGGCATCTCCCTCTGAGGAAGGCAGACAGCAAGAGACTCAACAGGGTGACATCACAACTCATCCTAACATTGCCACACTCTTTGGCAAACTGAATTGAGCCCAACTCCACTCAGTATATTAATTGGTTCTCCACAGACTGGAACAGCAGCCCAGGTAACAAAGAATGATATAAATCTCCTGAAGCTGGGAACCATAAATGGCATCCCATACAGCTTTGAAAAAACAGCTTTAAAGACAGGTTAGAATTTCAGCAAGATGCCAAGTAGGTGCACAACTCAAAACTGGCACAAAAGTCTTCCATCCCTTTATGCACTGTAGGGCTGGGACACTGTGTCTGCTCACTGCATCTCTGAGCAACAGCCGTGCAAAAGGAGCGAGGAGGAAAAGTCTGAACTTCACAGAAGTCTTTTGAAACACATTTCCAAAAAAACTGGTTTGGATGCACAGGCAACAGCTCAATCAAATGTCTCTTTCACCCACACACAGCACCCAGCTGCCAAACCTGCAATGAATGGCAGGTCGGCCTCAAGGGAAAGGTTCCTTCAAAGTCACACAGTGTCCTTCCTCTGGTTATTACAGCTCCAGTCCCACAGTATCTCTACTTTTACTGTGACCTGTACTATTCCCTAGTTAATTCCTCTGTAAGTCCTTAGAGCTGGTTTCTCTCAGTAGCTTGCTGGATGAGATCCTCAGGGCTAAGGGAGAAGTTGTTTTGGTTTTTTTTTCACTGCTTGACCCAAAAAAAAGGTAAAACAAATTCCACGTGAAAATCTTTTTTCATCAATAGCACCTTGTTGTCCCCAAGGTAGACAAGTCAAGTCTTGTTTCATAAATTCCTTTACTGTACACAGAGAATCTTTCACTAAAACAG
This sequence comes from Sclerurus mexicanus, assembly GCA_013396755.1. NCBI lineage: Eukaryota > Metazoa > Chordata > Aves > Passeriformes > Furnariidae > Sclerurus > Sclerurus mexicanus. The sequence continues at coordinate 209,560 of VWZF01004605.1, read as the reverse complement.
AGAAGACAAAGGTAGAACAGAGACTCAGTTGGAAGCAAAAGTTTCTATGACAGTAATGCCACCTAAATTCAAGGCTCTGCTGTGCTATAGTTATGTAGGGATTGTTTGGAATAGAACAGAACATCAACTTCTGAAATCTTATACCCATAAAACAGGGGTCCAAACACAAGGATCTGCAAGTTGTTATGTGTCTATACTTTATAGGGGTGGAGACAGGGGGTAAAAGGATGGGTCAGGACACACTGCAGAGTTCTACTCCAGAAACAGAGCAAGACTGCCAACCTAAAGGAATGCCCAAAGTTTTCAGCAACAGAAAGCATTGTTTCAAAAAGCCCTTTTATGCCACTAGGGGTGGTGGCATTGAGTTTTTCTGGTGCTGCTTTAAAGAAGATGCAAAAAAAGAAAAAGAACGTTTTGATTGGGAAAGTCATAAATAATAATACAAGTAGTGAGGGAAATTTATTATATAATGAATTGTCTTTAGACAAATGAAGGAAAGAAAATTACGGGAAAGAAAATCCTGATAAATAGCGTGGATTTATGTGTACATATGCCATTCACACACAGACACAAATATATATGTCTTTGCCTACCTTTATGACAAAAAAATCTACAGGCAGCAATTGGTAAGAGGTGCTATGAATAGGGGTTGATTATAATGGGGGTATAAATTCTGTCATGGGATATTGCTGGATTTGTCCAAGGGTGCCAATAACAGCTTACACCACATCTACACATTGCCAGCTTTCATGCTGGCTTGTCAAACAAAACAGAGACAGGAAGCATCATTTCACTAATTTGAGGGATAAAATAGCAAAAGCTAAACAGGGAGGGAGGGAGGAACGAATAAGGAAAGAGACACAGAGATGAATGCCTCACAAAAACCTGTTATGTGGGTAGTTACCTGCAGCTGTGCTGTCCTTGAACTTGAAAACAGTTTCATAGTCATTGCAAAGGTTTTTTCCTGCTACTGTGATTTGTTGGATCCAAAGAGAAGTGAGGACATGGCCATGACCTTACCAGACTTTCCTGTTTGTGCCATGCAAACCCAATCCAAGTATCCATAGAGACACTGGACAAAGGGATATGCAGTGAAGGGAAAGCCAAGACAAGGTGCTATCTACCCTACTGATGCCCGGAGAATGGAATGAATATGTCTTTCTTCAAAGCAGGCAAGAAGGAGAATGCAGAGGATTGCAAGAAGGAGAATGCAGAGGATTACAAGAAGTTCAGCCTCACCCTATTTCCTGGGGCAGTTACAGAGCAAAACTTCATCTCCATTTGCAGCCACGTGAAGGACAAGAAGGTGATCCCACGCTACGTGAGGAGAGCGTGGGGCAAATGGCTTTGTTTACCCTGGAGAAATGGAGACTTTGAAGGGACCTAAAACCACATGTCAGTACTTATGGGGAGGTCACCAAGACAGAGAGAGACTCTTCCCAGTGGTGTGTGGTGTGGCGATCAAGCAAAAGCAAATCCAGACAAACATCTCACTTGTGTCTGAACTAAGCTGTGACTCCAATCAAGAGTGTCAGTCTAAACTTCTGCCTATTTTGCAGTCCTCTGTGAGACTTCTAGGGCAGACCCACAGAAGAATTGTGACTCTGTAAAGCTCAATACTAGGCCCCATTTTGCCAGCAATGTGGTCCCATGTCCCCATCTAAGAGCAATGAGGCAACAGAAAATAAAACAAGATAGTGAGAGCACTTGGTAGTCTAAGACATGGTGTCCTAAGATCTCCCTTGTTTCAGGACCCCTCAGCACTCATTCCAAATAAGACTTGTTGAAGGAAGAAAATCTACTTTGGGCTAAATAGAAACATGTTCTGTTTGTCCCTGCTGCCTGGATGTCTTCCCAAGGGTTTCTCTCAGTTTTGAGTTGCTGCTCTTGTCTTCTGCCTCTATTGCAAAGGGAGGAGGTGTCAACAGACCTTGGCAAATTCACACACATTGCATGGTGACTGAAGAACAGACCTGCTAAAGAATAATTGCTGCTGATAGCCTATTGACTTTGATTAGGCAACACACATTAACATCTTTCTTCATTTCAGCCTCTCTTGTAGAAGGTGGCCTCCTTAAGTGTTCTGTTGTCTGGAATATTAGACCAGGAATTAAAAATGACAGGGTGGACAATTTGGCAGCAAGTGCTTAATTAGGCAATAAATTAGAGTCCCTGAGAGCAGAAGGATCTGTGGCATCCCTCTCCTTTTGAAAATAAATCATAATGTTTGTCCAAAGTACAACACCCCCTTATTATACACCACAGATGGAGATCCACGCCCCGTGCTGTTGGTTTTACTAAACCCACACTGACAAGGAGAAAACAGAAGTGCATTAATGTTTAAAGTGTTTTCCTGCTGATGGATCTGGAGGATCTTCCAATATGCTCTATGCATCCTGTTTCAGGATCAAGCTATGACCCTTTCTCTAGACTTCCAGACCCAAAACCAGCCGTTTCATGGTCTATTTCCCCTGACCTTGCAATATCCTTACTACAGTTTTACACCTATTTTTGAGCATGATGAAGACCTGGAAATACCTCTCAGCTTCCTGAAGTTCCAGTGGTAGAATGCCAAATGACAGATCATATGCTGATACTGGATACCAGATGCTTTGGTGGCTCATGGTTACAGTGGGGAGAAAACTGGGTTCTGGGCTGGAGCCAAAAGTTTCTTGCTCAAAGTCATGCACAGGGTCTTGTTTTGTAGCAGACTGAGTCTCTGTCCTTCTCTGGATCCCCACACTACCATGCTGGAAGGGGAATAATGTCATGATCTTTGGTCAGGAGCATAGGACAATGCAGATATGGTGGCATGACAGAGGAAACAGAAGTAAAAAGGCAATTTGTGGAGTCTCGTGAAGAATAAGAGACCATGGAAAGAATAGCTACCTGATTTGTCTTTCTTTAATTTTTAGTTCATCCACAATCAAACTTTCAGGTCATTTTTGAAACTCTTTGAAACTTTTCACCTTTTCATATAATTCCTTCCTCCCTCCCTCCCTCCCTTCCTTCCTTCTTTCCTGCCTTCCTCCCTTCCTTCCCTTTCTTTTTATCTCTTCTTTTTTCTTTCAGTACATTTTAACAGGAAAAAAAAAAAGATGTTTCTGAAAGAAACACTACAACAGCATTTGTACAACACAGAAATTAAGATCATCTTTGTTTTGGGAGATGTAACGCAACCCAAAAACTCTTGGCTGAATTTCCCTCATCTCTGAAAGACTTTTACTGTTCTTCTGAAACTCTGTATAATAAGGTGTAATGAAATTATGTCTCCCAGAGACTTCTGCATACTCAAGATGAGCGATTCACATTGGGATTTCTCCCACCACTCATCCCATAACAAGCATTGCCTTATCCTATGGTCCTCATTTAATCTCCCAGTGGAAATTGCAAGCAAGGGTTTTATAGAATCAAAGTCGTACTGAAACTGTTTTGACTTCTGACAAATAAGAGCTTATGAGGAAAAGTGTTACCCAAAGCAAAGAAAGGAGTAAATGACAACCAGAGTCCAGCTTTTGTATGGGAGGAGGACTGCACAAATGCTCAAAGGTCTCATGTCCTCCAGTAATCAGGAGCATAGTAATTAGGTCTTTTTGTAGTGGTTTACATTTTCGAACAAGCTCTGCCGTGCTTGGCTGCTGAAAGGTTGTTTTAACTGCTGACCACACAAAGCCACTGCTCATCTGTGGATCGTTTTTCTCATCTTGCAACTTCTTGTACATGGCTGGAGTATGAACTCACCATACTCCACATGGGCTCCCTGAGCAGAGCAGGTTTTAATTTATGGGTTTGAAATACGAGTTCAGAAAAATAGTGCCTGAGAATAAATCTGTCAAAATGAACATCACTCACTGCATTGCTACAGCATCCATCAGTCCATGGGATTGGTTCTATATCTATCATTTTGGAGAACAGAAAAAGAAGAATCTGAAAAGAAACATCAAAAAAATCTCACGCCACCAAAATCATTGTCGATTAATAAAGTTGGCAGAGAATCAGCACCTCCCTGCCACAGCCACAGTCATCTGGTGATTCCCAGGCAAAAATCTACTGTCAAGGATAATATCAGCAAAGCAGCCCAGGAATTAATGTATTTGCAGTGCCTCTTGTGCTGCTCCTTTAACAGGCTGCACTTTCCATGGCTTTGCATAATTTACACTGATGGTTAAAAGGCTGCTTTGTGGTCAAGTTACACATTTGTGGGATGGAGGGTCTGTTACACGCCACTTGTGTGTGCAATACAATAACACAGACTCAGCCCAATTTTCTTAATCAGTCAGCTTGCATAGAGTCAAAGAGATGGTTGGGAACTGTGGTGTGTTAACCCTGCCTGAAAACCAGGTGCCCACCAAAGCCACTCTAGCACTCCCCTCTGCAACTGGACAGAGGGGAGAAAATACAACAAAAAGCTCATGAGTTAAGAACAGGGAGAGATCACTCACTAAATATCATCACAGGCAAACCAGGCTCAAGTTGGGGAAATCAACCGAATGTGTGACCAATCAAAATCAGATCAGGATGATGAGAAGTAAAACGAATATTAAAAACACCTTTCCCACACCCCTCCCACTTTCCCAGGCTTAACTTTATTTCCAATTCTCTGCCCCACTCCTGCAGCAGCACAACAGAAACAGGGAATGGGGATTTAAATCAGTTCATCACAAGCTGTTTCTGCCACTGCTTCCTCCATGAACATCTCCTACCAGGAAACCTGCTCCAGCATGGGCTCCTCTGGCCATGGTTCCACGGGTCCTGCCAGGAGCCTTCCCCAGTGTGGGCTTCTCCTGGGGTCACAGCCTTGTTTTGGGCAACCCCCTGCTCTGCTGTGGGTCAAGAGGACAAGAGGAAATGGCCTCAATTCTGCCAAAATGAGGTTTCAGTTGGATATTCAGAAAAATGTCTTTGCTAAAAGGGCAGTCAGGCATTGGCACAGGCTGCCCAGAGAAGTGGTGGAATCATCATCCCAGGAAATGCTCCAAAAATGTGTAGATGTGGTGCTTAGGGACACGATTTAGAGGTGGACTTGACATTACAGGGCCAATGGTTGGGCTCATTGATCTTAAAGGTCGTTTTCATCCTTCATGATTCCATGATTCTGTGATGCCAGCAGAAGATTCCAATAGAAAGAACGCTGCCTGTTGTTTCAGCTGTTGTGAGCAGCAAACATTGAACCTGTCATTCAGCAATCCTTTTGATGGAACAAGAGTTGTTAAAAGCAGAAAAATAATGAAATGTTGTTTTCAAGATGATGTTTAGGGATAAGAAAGGTTTTGTTTTGTTCTGTTTTGCTTCTTAACAAAATCTAAATGAAATGACATATTCTTGTGCCAGAATGAACAAGATGTTCTTTTTGATCAAAATTGGAATATGACATTTTATGTTCAGACTACTTTTAACTCTTTTCCTTTCTTTCTAAAAGAAAATAATCAATTCCTAAATGAAAACACAGGTTTTGGCTTAAAAGTAAGAATAAAAGTTCGTTTAGGAACTGTGAAAATTACATTTATTATCCATTTTGCTTCTTGCACATTTTGAAAGCTGTTATCTTTGTGGAAGTCAATCAGTTCACTGATAATTATGGTCAGCATGAAAGTTAATTTTTTTGAGAATTTACTTTTTAATAAGAAAAATAAGTTGTTTCCTCTCTCCTGCTTCATTGGTAAACAACTTTAGTGTCCTTGTTTTGCCTTCTGAGCCTTCATTTCTCTCATCTGTAAAACAGTGGGTGGTCATTGTATTTACCCATTTGTTCTGGGGGCCTTTGGAGATGACATATTGTGCATGAGTTATTCAGCCTTAAGTGTCATATAAAAAGCTACTTATATATTTTGAGGATTCTTAAGGAATGTTTCTGATTGAAGAGGAGGTGAAAAAAGCCAGACCACCCTCTCCTGACAAGAGGCAATTGTGTCAGTAATTGCATCACCTAATCTGTTACAGGCAGTTGATGAATAAATTAAACCTAACCCCCTATTCAACAAATTGGCATCATTAACAGCAACGAATGGGATTCATAACTCCCTTTAATCATGCGCAGTTCCTGGAAACTAAATTTACTGGGATTTGAAGAAAGCAAGTTACATTCTGCTGCAATATTTTTCGACAAATACACCACAAAAATAATTTCAACTCCACACACGCTGAGGAAAACAATTATATCATTTCGATGATTTATTAACCCAACAAGAAGAAGTAACACAGCAAAGCTGAGTATCTATTGCTATGTATCCCAGAATTATGTTTTAATTAACCAATTTCTCTAATATGTTGTTTAAGCTTCCTACAGAGGAATTGAAAAACCCCAAACAGCTGCAAGGCTGAAAGGCCCTCCAGACATTTGGTGTCCTCATTGTGTTTTGGTCTGGCTTAGTGAACGCCTCTGGTGACAAATGCATATTGATGGAGCAAAGAAATGACTAATTGACACATTTAATGAAGACTTAATATATTCTGCTAGTGGCAGAGGGAAATATTAAACTTGCTCACAGTCAGTTGCTATAAAATATTAAACACAAGTGTGGAAGTAGAAGGAGGAGAGAACAAGAATTATCTTCAAGAGAATCAGATCTCTGGAATGGGCCAGAATAGCAATTCAGAGTCTGAGAGTTATGAAAGACACCATAAATCTGGTATATTCAAGACCTTTCTACATGTGATTGCCAGTACACATCAACTAAACTTTAATCCTTACATACAAATGATGATAAAATAAATCTGCCTGTCCTATCTGTGTTCCATAATTTATTCTGTTCACTGTGGTCGGCTGTTGATTTGCCTTTGTCTACCAATTAGGTCTCACCATTTCCATTCCAGACTCCTTTGAGAAGGTCCAAAGCTGCACACTCTGCTTGTATGGCTGTCTCTGCAATAGGTCCCAAGTGGGTCCTTGTCTTTGTTTAATGCTGCAGTAGAACTGCTCAGCAATCTAAAGAAGAGCCAGATGTCTCTGCTAGTTTCTAAATATTTAAATGGCATTCAGAAGCGTATATGTTTCAAGGGAGGTTCAGGTTGGATGTAAGGAAAGTTTTTGTCACTGAAAGTGTGTTCAAGCATTGGAACGGGCTGCCCAGGGAAGTGGGCTCACCACCCCTGGAAGTGTTCAAAAAATGAATAGAGGTGACACTTTGAACCATGGTTTAGTGGGCATGGTGGTGTTCAGAAGGTGGGCCTTGATTATCTTGGAGGTCTTTTCCAACCTTAATGATTTTATATTATTATGCCTCTCCTTTCTTCCTCAGATACATTCTCCTACGACACATAGAAGGGCTCTTCAAAATACCTCTTAAAGACTCACCCAAGTATGGGCTGTTTGAGGCTCCTGAAATTTTGACACAAACAGTGGGAAGCACTGGTATCCTTGAGATTTACAGTTGAGTAAGTCATAGAGACTGAAACTGTGTCTGCAATGGCTAGGAGGTATTTCCCACAAAGTTTTGAAATGCTAGGAGGCAACATTAATTTAGAGTGTTGATCTCTGAGCTGAGTTTTTCTCCTTTTTCACAGCAAGTTTGATGCAAACTGGAAGGACAAGAGAGAATGGCTTTAAACTGAGAATAGGTTTAGATTCAAAAGTAGAAAGGAATTCTTTACTCATGAGATACTGAAACAGGTTGCCCAGAAAACCTATGGATGCCCCATCCCTGGAAGTGTTCAAAGTCAGATTGGATGGGCTTGGAGCAACCTGGTCTAGTGGAAGGTGTCCCTGCCCATGGCAGGGGGCTTTGGAACTAGAGGATCTTGAAGGTCCCTTTCAACCCAAACCAGTCTATGATTCTGTGATTATTCTAATCTTTGCCTGATGTCCTGGGCAAAGACTTCAGTTAGAGGTTTGTTTGCAGTATGTATTGCAGACACCAGATGTCACTGCATGATGCAAAGTATTGCAGAGATGGTCGCGAGTATGGTAAAAAAAATTGAGAGAAGGTGGAGCACGAGCTGTGCTGATAGATCTTTTAGAACATTATTTTGTTGAAGAAGAAATATGATTAGGCACAGCAGCCAGTAACAGGGAGCCAAAATATGACCAATAAACTGGTCTTGAAACATACCCCTAACTAATTCTTCAGAAATTCTCCCAGAATAATGGGAGTTTTGTGCTTAGCAAAATGGTGGAATATAAACCCTATATTTTAATCTGAAGTATCACTTACTGAATTCATTGCAAAGATATTACCATAAATTATAGAAATTGATGAAGCTGGTATTTTTAGTTTAATATAATTTTCCATTGGGAAATTGCCTTTACCTCTAATCACAATCATCATGCTCAAATAACAATACCATTATTAATAATTACAAAACAACACAATATCAATTTAAAATATTAGCCAGGAAGCAAGTGCAGATCATCACATAAAAATGGAGATTGATTAATAATTACAGCACAAGCAGCCAGGAGAAGAATTACAAATTAGTTTTCAAGCAAGTTTTTTTACGAACAAACAGAATTATGAAGGCAAAGATAATTGTGCAAGTCTTATTGTAGGTTCATCCCCAGTGACAACTGCCCTTTCTGTCCTGGGATTAAACTGAGCTCATCTTCTCCCAGCTGTGTCCACAGAGGGACCATGGACAGGATAAATTATGGAGCCTGAAGAAACATCTGCTGCAGAAACAGCCCTTTCAGACATCCACAAGGGAGAAAAAGGGAGAAATTTAATTTTCACTGCAATTCTAGCAGTGTTTTCTCAAGGCAGTCAGAGTATTTTGTATGTTCCCACACATGGTCCTGACTCTGAGCTTTAGCGATCTGAATTTGAGTTCCTGACTTCTCCTCGCTGTCTTGCTGTGCTGATGGGGAGATGTTTTCTCTTTTTTTTTTCAATTTTTTTCTATTTCCAGTTCCATGTTTAGTCTATGGGACTTTAAAATAGATCCCTGGGTTTACCTACCTTCAACAATGAAGATAAACACAGTGTGTTAATATTTTATTCAGAAACACTGAAGAGTGAAAAATATGACTGTGCCACATATTCCACCAGGTCTGAGTTTATTTGGGGAAAGATATCCAGACACACTGGTTAGCTTTTCCTACCTAGCCAATAACTGATTAAACTTGCTTCTCTAAGTGTGAATGGGCAATTTGTTCTTCTAATAATGTGAAAGGTAAAAGATAAAATGCCACTCATCTTCAAAACAAACTGAGCAGCCTCTGACAAGGAAGAACCATCAACCCTCTGAACAGCCACAGTGCTCAGAAAGGTTCTGAGTAGGGTTTTCTTATAATCTGGGCAAGGTCTTGGTCTCTACAAAACTGAACAAGTATATTTCCCTGATTACTCCTGTTGAGGTAAAAATGAAGGGAGGTACAGTGAGCCAGCTGGGGAGCTCTGTGTGCAAAATGAGCTCTCTGAGAGAGGCAAAGCTCCTGCATTTACTGACAGAAGTCTGAAACCCTTGATGCATGAGCATGAAAAGTGACTTTCTTCTCCCTACAGTTAGAGGATGTAATTCTACCCTAACTAGAGCTTGGCACAGTAAGTTAGTTCCTGCCTCAACACAGGGCTTCAACATTTCACAAGTGTCAGAAAAAATTTTGCTTTAATCCATATTTTCTCCCACCCTCAACTCTCAGTAAACTGAGATACTGCACGTTTTTTTCCCTACTCATCTCCCACTGTCCAGCCATCCTCTCTCTTTTCCACCGTCACATTTTTAGCTGAAGGAGTATGTTAAAATATGGAGTTTCAGTGTGCTCAGTGCTAAGTCTGGAGTAGCATTTTGATCCCAAAGAGTCAAAAGACTTTTGCTGTTCTTCAGTGGATGTGATAAACTCTGTGAGGATTACAGGAGTTTGTGATAATTCCTACTTGGAACCACACACAGATCTTGGCAATTGTAAGAGAAAGTCCATTACATCCCATTCCAGCTGAGATGAGCATTTGTAGGGCAGGTGTCCCATGGAAATCACAGAATCATAGAATCATGGAATCATAGAATGGCTTCAGTAGGAAGGAACCTTAAAGGTCATCCAGTTCCAACCCCCTGCCATGGGCAGGGACACCTTCCACTAGCCCAAGTCACTCCAAGCCCTATTCAACTTGGTCTTGAACACTTCCAGGGATGGGGCACCCACAGCTTTTCTGGGAAATCTGTGCCAGGGCCTGCCCACCCTCACAGGGAAGAATTTCTTCTTGATATCTCTTCCAAACCTGCCCTTTGTCAGTTTAAAGACATTCGCCCTTGTTCTACCACTACAAGCCCTTGTAAAATGTCCCTCACAAGGGCTCTTGTAGCCCCTTCAGGTACTGAAAGTTCTCCCCAGAGCCTTCTCTTCTCCAGGCTGAACAAGCCCAGTTCTCTCAGCCTTTCCTCACAGGAGGGGGGTTCCATCCCTCTAATCATCTTCACGGCCTCCTCTGGACTTGCTCCAACAGCACATTCTTACAGTGACAATTTTTACTTCTTTTAATCCACCTCCTTTGCTCATTTTTTTTCTTTTTTAACTCAAAAGTCATTCAGTTCTAGGACAGTGTTCTGTCATGAAAATGCCTTCCTAGAAACGACTTGGTTTGAAAATGCTCACAAATTACTTGAAACCAAGGGCAAAAAAGGACTCTACTGGGCAGTAATCTTTGCAGAACAGCCACATGCTAAATTGGTTGATTTTGAAATAACCTTACAAGCTCCATGCTCAGATGAATTGATTCAGTTTTCATCTTTCTTTGAAAGAAGAAAGAAAGAAGAAAATTCTTTAAAAATGGATACAGATGTATTATGGAGTCAAATGTTTAACATTCATTGGGCTTTGCAGAAGTTTTAATACTTCTGAGAGGCAGGTCCCTCCTCACTATCGCTCTGTGTGCTTGTCTCTCACTGTGAGCACATCTGAAAAATCAGTGCAAAGATGAGGAACCTTGATACCCTAAAACACTTTAAAAATACTATTCCAGTGATTTCCCCAGCAGGTGATATGCAATTCCAGAAGGATTAAGAGACCAAAGTCCCTTGTGATGGACTTTTTCAGCTGAAAACTTGGCATTCTAATTCTAATTCAATAGTTTTAAAAATGTGTGTGACCAGGATAGAGAAGGCTCACAGCAGAGACTCTGAGCGTGTTGATGGATGAATGCTCACTTTAAGACGCAAGTAAAGTCATTTTAGACTACATTGCATTATAAACAAGCTGCCACCGAGCTACTGTATAAATCACCTCAGAAACTGGGTGTCAGCCCAGGCTGTGGGAGCAATTCAAAATCAACCTGTCAGAAGGATCCCTCCCTCTTCCATCCAGAGATAGATGTGAAACGAACCAGGACTGATGAGTGCAAAGCCCTGCATAAGTCACCGTGTGGCAAGAGGCAAACAGTGTGTCAGCAGGAACCCATGGCATTCAGAACCTCTTGTGTAACCCCATCATCGCTGGGTGAGAACTGAGTGCCATCAGCACTTAAACGCTATGGAAAAACATTAATTTTCCATTGGGAAAAGAAATGCTGTGGTCATAAAAAGAAATCTGGCCTTGATTTTCTGGACAGATATGACATGGTCTCTGTTTGTCGCTCCTGATTGCCACTAGAGTCACTTAATTTTGTAATTCATTGTAAAGCAGAGGAAAGCTTAAAATCAGTTTGGAGCACAACCAGGCTGCTCCATATTCATTCCACATTCACTGATGGTTTGCTTTGTCTGCTTTTCATCTTCAAACTATAAACACCCATTTTATGCCTGACATCCTGGACTGGGAGAGAGCTGGTACTACCATAAGGGGACAGACTGGTATATATATGCACAAATTTTAGCTACAGCCTGGCTCATCCATCACAGACCTTTCCAGCCATTGACTTACATTTGAATTATGTCATCAAATAATTATATAATGGACTAAGGTAAATCTCTTGGTTATAAATATCTGTTTGGGGAATCAACTTCATCCATTTCCTACTTACAGAACATTTGCAGTAAGAAAAATGTTTGCCCAGAAGAGCTTATAGATAAAATACACCAAGGAGGAAAAGGGTGGTGGGGTTTTTTGCTAACTCCACACATGGGGAAAAGGCACCCAGAAGTGCTAAGTCAAAAGATGCACAAAGCTGAGAACTGTGCTCAGACTTGCTGAGTTGGGTTTCCCATACCACCCAACAGAAGAAAGAGGAAGATTGTTCTATTTCTCATCTTCAAGCTGAGTAAAAAAAAAAAAAAAAAAAATTCCTATCTTTTTAAATTAAATATTCCCCATGCTTTTTGGGTTTTTTTGTTGGTTTTTTTTTTAAGTATAGGACACATATGAGACTGCTTTTTTTTCCTCTGTAATTTCAGATGACTTTCTAAATTCAGCAAGGTACATTAAAAATTAGACAGCAATGAATATCTACCTTTCATAAAACATTTTAAAAAGGTTCCAATAGTTCTTTCTTATTTCTGCTTTAAGAATAGAGAATCTAGGGTGCTAATAGGTAAGTAACACTCTTCATTATTCTGCAAATCATTGGAAAATAAGGAATCATGCACAGAAACAAGAATAATCCCAAAAGGAAATGTTCTCTTTACCCACAGAATCTCTCACCAGGCCATTTTATCCTGCTCATAAATGTACCAGTTTCCACTTTTCAAATAGGAAGATTTTTGTCCATAATATTCCTACAGTTTGGCCCAAACAGAAATATTTTGTACACTTGAATTCTTAAATTAGAATCTTAGGTTCATAATGAGGACGTATTTTTCAGAGTGTTCATTAAATAAGTGCCTATATTTGCAAAAGATCTGGGTCCCTGACATTTACGTTACCCCCATGTCTTCAGCCCTGCATGTCTTGATGTGAAAGATGCCCTAGTTATTAGTGACAATTCTTTTTTCTGAGGAACGTTTCAGTGCAAGGCTTCAATATGTAGTCTTACAACTTTCAGAAGTAATTCTCCAGGGGTCAGCTGTAAGGAACCGTTTCAAAGAGCTGCAGAAAGGCCAAATTCTTTCTCTGGGCTTGGCTTCAATGTATTTTGTGACCTCAGTTAAATCTCCCCATCACAAAATTGCCTCTCTTGTTGCACCTGCTGAATAAGGATAGTGGCAAACACCACAACCTTCACTGAAAGACTGTGAGAACAAATCCTTTAAGCTCTTCAAAGTGAGAGTGATGAGAACAATGAAATCACAGCTGTAAACTCACAAGCCTGTAAGTCAGCATATTCCCAAAGATTGGTTAGCCCTGAAGTGCTGATCTGCTCAGAGCTACTGCCTTCCTTCACAGCCTTCCCTCCACTGTCCTGCTCTTGAGATCTTTCATCAGCACCAGCCACGTTCCTTTGGCTGAGTTTTGGCTGGCTGGTACCACAGCTGAGCTTAGTTTCTCTCCAAACTCTGCTCCTCACAGTAGTCAGGAGACACAGATCAAAGTTTCTCAGCAGTACAAACAAAACCGAACCTGATGACAGCCAAGGGTTGGGACTGTGCCCCAGGAGGGAAGTAGAAAGGTGAAAACTGGTGGCAAGTCCTAAAGGGTCAAGCGTGTGGTGGCCATCAACAGAATTAGTATAGGGCAACTTTTACTCTGGGACTTCTACATTCCCCTTGTAGCTTTTGTCTCCACTGGCAATTGTGATGTGCTGTTGCAGAGCTGCAGAAGCTTGAAAAGCAGAAACCTCACAGCTCAGCCTCTCAAACCATGACGAAGTGCCTCCCTCTATTACTTGGGTTGGTTTTGGGTTCATTGTGCTTCCAGATCTCAAAGAGCAGCAGATATCTTGTATCCTGTTTTCTGACGTTTGACTCTATATCTTTCCTCTGGATTTTATGATGTCCCACTTGCCAGACCTCCAAAGGAGAAGATCATGGAATCAGGGTAAAAAGAATATCCAGAGGTGGAAGGGAGCCACCAGAATCATTGGGTCCAACATCTGGCAATACTGTTGTCTTCCAGATCCACCAGGAGGACAGGAATAGAACTCTGCTTTACAAAGACAAAACTCATTATACACAGGGAAAGGTCTCGTTTGATGCTCTGTTTTTCATATAAGAAGTCACTTGGCTCTCACTGAGGGGAAAACAATTTCATGATCAGTGACAGCTCCAGGTCTCAACAGTGACAACTTTAAACCAGTGTCATTCACTTTTCAGGCCTTATGCAGAGCAATATGTGTGTATATCTGTATCTATAGATAGATCTATATGTTTGTAGATCTATGTCATACAATAACAATCACAGAATGGCTTGGGTTCCTCATCCTGTTTCAAACCCCTGCTACGGGCAGAGACACCTTCCACTAGACCAGTTTTCTCAGAGCTCCATCCAACCTGGCTTTGGACACTTCCAGGGATGGGGTATCCACAGCTTCTCTGGACAACCTGTGCCAGAGCCTCACCACTCTCACAGGGAAGAATTTCTTCCTAATATCTAATCTAAACCTACTCCCTTTCAGTTTGAAACCCTTCTCCATGGTCCCTATTTTTCCTATTCACTTTTCAATTTCCTCCACAGTGAAAGATATCTCGAGCTCTCTTCAGTCAGCAAAGTGGATCATGGACAGACCTCTGCCTCTTTGTCTGAATTAAGGTTAAAATGAAAGCCTCAAAGAGTACCTTTTGGACAACCTCATGGCAAGTCCCACTGGACAATGTCAATGTCAAGTCTAACAAAGTGAGTTATGCAGTGCCTGACCTTCGGAGCCAGGCAGTAAATTGAAATAAATTGGGGCCCAGCTATCAAAGTCACAGTGGTCTTTGTCATAACCCAAGAAGCTCATGGGTACTGTCTGGAGGCTGCCTGTGAAAGGCTAGGTTGTGACATCTTGGTTTACAGCAAAACTTTCTTGATTACAGTCTCTTTTAAGATAATATTGAGTTGCTTCAGCTGAGCTTGAGGCCTGGGAGGCAAACAGAGAGTCAGGCTGTGTGGGAGCAGTTTTAAGGAGAAGTTGTCTAAGGCACCGTTCAGACTTGAAAGCTTCATCTTCCCCTCCAAAAAACATTTGAGGCTTTTTCTGGGGTTTTTGCCTAAAATGTCTCATCTTCATTGCCCATATTGAGCTCCAGGTTGGGTCCCTGAACTTTGAACACACGAATTGTTTCAGTGTCTGAGATTATCATGTGTTCATTCCCTCAACCTCTCAGCCTCCTGAGTGAAGATCCCCCAAACTTTGACTGGGAAGAGGTGCCAAACAGGGCAGGGGAAGGGGGAATATGCAGACAAGGCTTGGGACCCACATATTTAATGTTTCTCTCAGTCTTTTATCTGCTGTCAATAGAAATGGGGACTGTCTGGTGTGTGATGTTGCTTTTTCACATGTCCCAGGACAAATTGTCTTTCACTTGACATATTGCTGAGTTCTCTTTTAACTAATTGCATATCATCCACATATGTTGGGAAATACGGTCACAGCTGATAGAAACTAATGATTTATGTTAATTCTGCTAACTGAGAGGCAAGGACAGCTTGTTAATGAGTGACTAATTGAGTCATGAGTTTATAATTCCTTAGCTGAACTTGCTTGGAGTGCCAGCCATTTCTCCATTTTCTTTAGGGAGACCAGACCTCAGAATGCATGTGGCAAGTTTTCTGCAGCCATTAAAGTAACTGAGTTCAAATGCTTGAAAAATGAAAATGCAAACACACAAGAGATAAGAGCCTTAAATTATAAATAATTGGCTGAGAATAACCACTCCAACATCCGAGTGCTTGAATTTCTATCTGCCAAAAAAATCACAAAAAAAAAATCACAAAAAAACCACCTTGCTCCTGGTGACAGCATGTGAAGGTCTGAGCAATGATAATTTTGGAAAAGAGTAGTTAAACATCATGTCATTGACCTTGTGTGAGAGCAGAGAGGGTAGAGTTAAGGCCATCTGTGACAGCTTAACTAGAAATACAAGTATTATTCATGTGTTTGATGTATCTCTTAATTTCTGGCATGGGAAGAAAACATAAATTAGTGGGTTTTGTGCCTCTCCAGCACTAATGGTTTCAGTACCTGACTCTGTTAAAGACTTACAAGCACTTGACTTACCTGCACAGACTCTGCAGACAAAGAACAGGGAGCCCACTCCCATGGGGGAGCAGAGTCTGAAATGTTTTTTATCAGAAGCAGATGTCTAAAATGGACCAGGTAAATAGTATTTTTCAGAGTCTTTCCCTCACCAGAGATTGGGAAGGCAGTCCGAGAAGACATGCATTTTCACACTGTATACATGTTAGAGGGTCCAAATGCCTTGCTCCTACACCTACACACTGGAAAGGAAGGGACAATTGGATGTCCAGTGTGACAAGCCCCTTGTTTCCCCTTAGACACAACTCTCCCATGTCACACAGGGCTGGACACTGCCTGTGTTTCAGTCCTGAGCCAGCCTTGAGCTGTACACAACAGGCGGCATTTGGGGAAGACCTTGTCAAGAAGAGTGAAAACTATCCTTGGCCATAGCTGAAGAGCTCCTAGGAAAAATATAAGTGACCTGTTACACAGGCAGATGGTGATAGGACAATGGGGAATGGTTTCAAACTAAAAGATGAGAGATTTAGATTAGATTTTAGGAAGAAATTTTTTACTTTGTGGGTGGTGAGGCATTGGAAGAGATTGCTGAGAAAAGCCCCATCCCTAGAAATGTTCAAGGCCAAGTTGAACAGGGCTTGAAGCAATCTAGTCTAGTGGAAGGTGTCCCTGCACATGGCAAGGGGGTTGGAACTGGGTATTCTTGAAGGTCTTTTCCCAACCAAACCATTCTGTGATTCTGTGAATCTATGAAAAAATGTTCCTGAAAAGGAATATAAACTTCTCTCTGGGGTGCTTGGAGTGCACAGATATCCATGACTTAAAATTCCTACTGCACAATAATGCTTCTCTCTTAATTGGGACTTAAAGAATCACATGTTTATGTCCTCACCATCAATTAAACATGAATTAAAATCTGTGCTCCATCCCCCCAGAGAGAGCAAACAGGCTCATACCTCAACAATGAAATGAGGAATGTTGTTCCCATCTACTGCTGGCAGCTGATATTAGCACTGTATTGACCCGTGAGCAGATCCAGGGGTAGATCTAGACGGGAAGCCACGAAAGGAGTGATTGTGGTCTGCTCAGCCTGGAGAAGAGTAGACTGAGGGAAGACCTCATTGCAGTTACAACTTCCCCGGGATGCGAAGAGGAGGGGCAGGCACTGATCTCTTCTGCAGTGACAGGACCTGAGGGAACAGCCTGAAGTTGTGTCAGGTTGGATATTAGAAAAAAGGTTGGATATTAGAAAAAGGTTCTTCCCCCAGAGGGTGGTTGGGCACTGCAACAGGCTCCCCAGGGAGGTAAACATGACCCCAAGCCTGTCTGAGTTCCAGAAGTGTTTGGACAACAATCTCAAGCACATTGTGGAATTCTTGGGGTTGTCCTGCGCAGGGTCAGGAGTTGAACTTCAATGATCCTTGTGGGTCCCTTCCAGCTCAGGGTATTCTATTCTATTCTATTCTATTCTATTCTATTCTATTCTATTCTATTCTATTCTATTCTATTCTATTCTATTCTATTCTATTCTATTCTATGTCAGTCCAAGTTTTGAACACTTTACAAATCAAGCGAAACTCACGTGGCTGGCAGTGCGTGGACATCCCCAGACATCCCTCACCCACAGCCACAGAAAGCATCTGGTCACGTGGTGAAACACATTGTCCTCTCGGCTTTATCCAGACCCTCAGCAAGCATCATCCCACTGTGGCATCAAGACTTACAAGTAAAATTCTTCAGCCATGGAGAAGGGACTGCAAAGAAGGGGACTGCCCACCCTGACAGAGCAACATCATTCGTGCATGTCAAGAACATGTTGTTCTGGGACTCATAATGCAAAAAAGTGGAAGTAACAGATTCAGGTGACAGGTCAGCTCTCAAAGGCATAAACAGTGTCTCATCAATCATTCCATATTTCCATATTTCTTTCAGTTCATGGCATCACCAGTCATTTAAAAAGTATTCATAAATGTCACTAACGGATTGTCACTGCATCCTGAAAAAAAAAAAAAGCTACATTTACTTATTCATGGAATGTCGATTAAATTGAGATAGATATTAAATTAATAAGTACCCAGTAAAATGTAAAGCGCACAATTGATTTTAGGTCCTCTGTTATATGCACAGCATGTAATTACTAGCAGTAAATCTAAAGTGAAAATATAGAAGCTTATGAGATGCTTCAGTGCAGTTGTTCGTTGAGATCCACATAAATTCAGGGGACACACATTTAGAAGTGCCAGCATTAGCATGAAAGGACTAACTACAACCTTCATGGAAGGAAACAAGAAAAATCCTTCTACAGCAGAAAAAAGAGAAAAAAATTATATAACTCTCATTGGAGAAACTTACTGTCATGTGTTGATGCTTCTGTGGTGGGGGGTAAAAACGAATAAAGAGTTAATCCATGTGGCAGGATACAAAATAAAAATGCCAGGAGATTCAAAGGTTATGTTTTCTTCATTTTCATCAAATAAGGGAAATTGGTACATGGTAATGCATCTAGAACAACTAAGAGCCAAATCCATCAGGTACTTTTTACTGTAAATGACAATTTTGTGATGCAGTTTAATATGTGTTTTGCTTGCAAGTGTAATAGGAAACTTCAGGGATTCATGCAAAGCTACACTTTGTTCTGATCTGGTTCCATTTTTATGCTGTGCTTATCACCCTGGTATCTGAATTCCTGAGACAGTGAGATTTCACTTGCATTCTACACCATTTTTGTAGGCAAATCCTTTAGTCTCATAGTCTGTTATTCTAAACACGACATGGGCTTCTATCAGTGCTCTTTAATTTCAGTTACTGTGGATCTTTACTCTTGTCAGCTGCCAGAAGGGCCACAATATATTGGTATGGTCTGTGTTGCATAAGATCTGACCTGTCCATAGTATTGGTATTATAGCCAATAGGTATAGTTATATATCAGATCATATCATCTATTAGGGTTTAGTCTATAAAGAAAACAGAAACTTTTGTAATTCTGGAATTTGGCCATCTTTAGAGAGCTTAGGGAGCTAAAAATTCATGCCAGAATCAGGTGAGACTTTCCTGCCATCCCTACCCACAAAAGGCAAGCACATTTCACCTGCTGAGGTCTTCAAACCACAGGCTGGTGAAAATCTTCAGCAAATCTAAATGATCTGCCACACATTGAAGGAGTCTGACTTTGGATCCAGATCCAGAGACAGTGACCTGCCCATATCTAATGGATGGAATTCAGTGGCCTTAAACACACATGTGAAGTGTCATTACAGGTGCTGTAAGGGATTAATTCCTCTTTCCATCTGCCATTCCGAAAAAGCACGTTTCTTACATGTCCTGTGACATACCTGGCCAGCCCATGGAGTGCCTTAAACAGCTGGGTGTATCTAATGCAGAGAGTTTAAGATTAGGATGGATCCTCCAAGAGGCCTCAAATTACAACAGAATCCTGGATCCTAGGTTGTTAATTGCTGTCCTGCACATTCATATCCTCCACTTGCATGGCCTTGTGACTAAAGTATCACCTCATTCCTCTGGTAAGATTGGGAAAAAAGGTGTCCAAGATCTCCTGAGTCACTTGGATGTAAATCTTCATCCAATAGTGGGTCTTAGCCATTAGTTGAAAAGCTGAGGAGATAATTCCCATTCTGTTGGCTCTGTTTAATGGGAGAAGGTACACAGAGCACATCTAATGGCTTTTGGCTGCCACACTACACAGCTGAGGTTGTCTCACAGAGACTTTTCTCTCACTGGTTTCAGGTTTAGAGCAAACACATTGATTTAGTGTGGATTATTCATCCGAGAACATAAAAGGAAATAAAATCTCCAAGAACCACAGTGGTTCCAGTGTTTGACTGGGAACAAAAAATCTTCAGACTCTGTATCTAAATTTCATGGGGACATAATTCAGAGACTTCAAAATTTGAATAATAGGCTTGGTGTCTACGAATGCAGACTTCTGAATATTTTTAATAAGGTCTGGCCACAGACATTTTATGATCAAAAGAAATATAAAGCAAGCAACAAGAATCAACTATTCTTTATAAAGCTAAAATACTTCTCACTCACTCCAAAATTATATTCACAGATGGCTGGTCTCTGAGTGGTGATAAGCAGATATGTCAGAAGAGAGTTTAATGTGTATATATAAAATTTTCTTTAATCCTCCTGAGCAAACCATGGTCACTCAACCCTTACATTTGCAAAAGGGGTTAGTAACAGTGTCTTAGAAGGGAGTTACTTGTTAAGAGGGTACCCATCAGCTTTGAAGCACATGCTCAGAACTACTGAGTTCACAAGGAGTCTTGGTAAGAGCCTGTCTGTGCTTTGTGTGTTGAAATATTGCCCAGAATAGTTGGGTCCCAAACTGAACTACATTAATAAAAGTAACACTATAAACAGTGATTATGATGGTGATAAGAAGGTCTTCTGGATTCCAGTTAGTTTTGTTTTCCTTTTTTAAAGTCAATATCCTTAATTACCCTCATTAATTGCACCTTCCTGATTGTTCCACAGAATGTGCAGAAAGAGGTCACTGTGGACCATCACTACCATTGTTATGAGCAACCTATCATGAGAGAAGTGAAAATAAGGGAACATGATAAACATCAGTTTGGATATCTCTTCTCTACCAGGTTTCTAGGAATCAAACAGTAATTTAATTATCCCTGAAATTTCTATACCTGGCTCAAATTTAGTTGAAATCCACCAACATTTTTAAAAGGACAAGACAGTGAACCTAAGTGAATAAGGACAATATCAGAATTAATCTCATGTGACACCTCCAGTGTTCAGCTATCTCAGTAAAAACTTAGTCATATTTATTGCCACTGCATGCGGGTCTTCCCAGGTATTACAAAAATCTAGGGATACTAGGACAGGCGGGGAAGCAAACTTTCCTTACTACTCACAGAGAACAGGAGAATTTAATATTTGACTTTCAAATAATTTTTAGCCAGCATTTTTCCCAGATCCTCTATAGGATAAAATATAAATTCAATCCTGAAATCAATGTTCTCAGAAGATGGGCAGCTTACTGGATCAGTCTGGGAATGAAAGACACATTATCATCATCCCCTTAATGGTAACAGAGCTCCCACCTTCAAAATCCTACCCCTACAACCACCTGATTTCATACTCGGTCCTTCAAAAAAAATACACTTCTTTGCATATTCATCTATTCCCTCTACAACTCTTCATGTGTTTCTGTCTCAGTCTTTTTTCTTTCTCTATTCTTTCACAGCACTGGGGTCAGGTAACTTGGACTTGAAGAATTAGTGCATAACAGTCCATTTTGTCCTGCTGATTCATCTCAAACTCATGGCACTCAAATCACCTTTTGCCAAGCAGACCTGTGCTTTAGGGGCTGGGTACTAAAAGCAGGCAGGTGTATGTCACCAGCATCCCCACTAATTTGTAAATTGCTCCCCAAGAGACATCTTGGCAAATATTCCCACAGCATCCAACAACTTTGCATAATAGAAGCTAAAACAAACTAAAAAGGAAATGCTGCTTTCCATACACTGCATTTGTTTTACTTGAAGTCTGATAGATCTAAAGCCAGAGGCATGATAATAGCTAATGTATTCTCCATCTGAGAGCAAGGCACTTCCTTCTATGCATTCAAAAGAGTGGAATCATGATCCCAAGAGGATTATAAGTATATTATCTTCTTTTGCCCAGGGTAGTGGATTTTTCCAGACCTCTTCAGTGTAGTTTCATAAGGATTTGCTGTTTCAAACCAGAGAAAGTACAAAAGAAAAAAGGACCAGGGTAGGCATTGGCCAAGAATGCCTCTGGAAAGGACTGGCAGTTTTTGCATGGTTTTTTGAGGAAGCAAAGCTTATGTTGTTATACTGCCAAGCTCTTTCAGTGTGTGTGTGTCTGCTGGTCTTTCCTGGTTTTGGACAGAATCAACCCAATTTCATACAAAGGAAGAGTTCTCAAAGATAACAAGTTGTCAGGAGTTTAATGGAAACCAAGATCTGCAAGCTGAGCTCATCACCTCTCAGGTATTTGGAAATCTGTACAAGAAAGAGTTGTTATAAAAGTCCCTAAAGCTTCAGAGCTTGTAGCTTTATGTTAAATCTCTGAAAACACAAACGGGAGCTCCTGAGCAGATTATAGAAATCAGTGTTTCTATATTTCCATGACTGAGGGCACGTTTTGCTTTAAGGACATCATAGCAAATCACAAGGAGTATAAAGCTCTTTACCTGCAGAGTCACACACCAGAATGAAGTCATAATATATGCAATAAGCTTGTTATTAGAGTATCAGATAATGAGTGAGGCTCCTGCTCTACAAAACCTTCTAGGTTTGACAGGTTTACAATCCAAATAGTGGAAAGGTGGTGGAGAGAGAAGTCTGAGCCTAAAGATGAAAAGCCACCAGCAACAGGTCATGTTCTCAAGCAGTGCAGTGATATAGTCAGGACCAAAAATTGTGTCCTCTGAAAAAAATCCAAACCAAAACAAGAACCCAACAATGGTTCCCTAGAAACTGTCCCGACCTGGATCCTGCTCCAGTCTCCTGCAAATCAATTTTGTACTGTCAGTCAGTGGCCAGTGAGTTACCAAGTCTATTAAACCTGTGCTGAAACACTAAATGTATTTGAAGTCTGTCAGGAGTCACCTTATCTAACTTTAGATGACTTCAGGGTAAACTTCTTAGTAAGTCACCCTGGGCTTCCTTGGAAGCAATTAAGATCAAGTTAATCAGGTTGAGGAGTTTTAGAGCGTAAATTGTACCCATCTATTCCAGAGTGGGATGAAACACAACTGAAAATCCACTACATTGCCAAAAGCAATGTAACCAAATTAATCCCACTCCTGCATCCCACGTGCCAACAGAGCAGGAAACAGGTCCAAGAGCAGATTGACTGGGGTGTAGGTGGGGTATGTGAGCAAATGCAGGTGGATCCAGACTAGAGCCTCCTCCTGTGCTAATACACACTAGAGCAGCAAATAGCAAAAGCATCCAGAAGAGGAGCAGCCGCTCTGTGCACACACATCCAAATATTACAGCAGGTCTTTCCTCGGCCTCAGCATGCCAAGAATCACCTCTCTGTTCCAGAAGGACACGTGGACCTGCAGACACCTACAAGATAAAGAAACAACTCCTTTTGTTTGCCTGTCAGCTCCCCCTGGCAAGATCTGGCCATTTCAGAAGTGCTCTTTGTGTCAGTTCTGAAGGCACAAATTCTGTTCTCTGTCACCACGTCCCTGAGCTTCCTCTCTGGCTGTTTCATAGCAGCCTGAAGAGTTTTCTCAGGTTTTCTCTCCTTCTCTTTGTCAATCAATATCAGAAAGATATTTAGGCACATCAGCAAAGCGATCCATTATGTGAAGCACCCTCCTGGCGGGAAAAAACATTGCATTTGTTTTTTTAATGCAACTAAGTAGACATTAATATCTGTAATTACTGCTTAAATGCAGACTGACTGATTCCTCTGTGTTCGTACCATCTGCAGACTGCTCTGAAAATCACAGTCTTGACATGACACTGAGTTTATTCCATCTTTTTCTATCTAAACATGGTTCTGGACGTGTAACTTCCCCTTACACAAGGTTGATTAATGGCATAGATTTGTGAACATGAAGAATTTTTTGTCATAGTCACCATTGTGTCTTGACAGTATGGAGGGAATGGCTTTAAACTGAGAGAGGGTTTAGATTGGATATTAGGAAGAAATTCTTTATTGTGAGGGTGGTGAGGGCCTGGCACAGGTTGCCCAGAGAAGCTGTGGCTGCCCCATCCCTGGAAGTGTTCAAGGCCAGATTGGGTGTGACCCTGAACAACCTGGATTAGTGGAAGCTGTCCATGCCTATGGCAGGGGGTTGGAATGAGATGATCTTGAAGGTCCCTTCCAACTCAAACATTCTATGATTCCATATGCATGACAAGCATTGCCCTCTCCTGGTGAGATTCAGGAGTTCAGATCCTAATTTATAAGCTTATTTATACTTGTGTGATCAGAATTCTCATGAACAAAGTGTTCAAAAGTTGGATGAGTTTGAAGAGATGTCCGTGGTTTCATATGTGCTTCTGAAAATCTGAATTTATGGGAATTGTTTACAGCAGTAAAAAGACATGGAAAAGCTGCTTCTGTACATTAGATTCTGCAGTATATTGGAAGTGAAGATGTTGAATACATGGTTCTTTCTTTCTTTTTTTCTACCAGAGATTTGAAAAGAGAATAGTAATGCAAGCATTAGTCACTAGTAGCTTTCACGGAGAGACTCAAAAGTCTTGCACCAGAAAGAATTAAATCTTTCTATTTCAGTCCTCCGTATAAACTGTTGTGGAAATATCCATTAGCTCTACTATTTAAGGATGGCAAATGGAATGTGTGCCTCTCTGTGCTGATCCAAAGCTCTGCCATCCTGCTGTGATATGGAGACAGCTGCCCTGCAGCACAGCTCACCACATACACGGTGTTCAATAAAAGGTCCCCACAGCAGATGTGTCTCCTGGAGCAGATAAATGCTCCATGGCTCCTTGGCTGACCCCACAGGCTTTGCATATCCCACCCCTTGCCCCAGTTTTCACTCTATATTTTGTATATCATCCCATGCTTTGCATTGGCTGCAGAGCAGGAAATTCTTTGCTTTGAGCTCTGCCCTCAAGCCCTCTCTTTCTCTTCGAAAACATCCTTTTAAAACAACCTCTTCAAACTAACCTTCTGGCTTTTCTTAGCGCAGAAGTTCCACCTGTTTTCTGGTTAACTGTTCCATTATTACCCTGTTTTCCTGTGGAAATGAAGCCAAGGTGGTCTCACTCACATTGTGTCTGTATGTGCACCACCAATAATTTCTGACCTCATTAAACAAAATGATAGAAAAGCCTGAAGCCTCATAGATAATTACATTACATGAAGGCAGAAGACAGATCTTACAGGCACTGCCACTGCAGGAAAATAAACAAGCATAAATCTTGGAATACATGGGAAAATCCACACGGGAGAGAGCTTTTTAAAGGTGCCTCAAGCACAAGAAAATCTTCAGTCGTAGTTTAAACCTTGCTTAAAGCCAATCTACCACAAGACACACATTCACAGGCAAAGCAATTTAATTTATTCCCAAAGTCCTGAAGTAAATTTTGGGTTCATTCTGTGTAATATCTTAATTGGGTTTGTATGTGAGCTAAAAGGCAGCAACAAAACTTGGGACAATAGATGCTGTACTAAGTTTTTATAGATGATTTAATTCTGAATCTAGAAAGTATTTGTGATTTCTTGGTAGTTGTTTGCTTGTCTGTATGAATCCAAATTCGCACAGTGACTCTTTTTCTAAGATGTTTGTTTCAGACATTCATTTTTCTGAAAAGAGTGACTGGACATTGCCGTCTGATTTGCAACCTCCTGTCACATTTTGCTCCTTCCTTGACTTACTCCGTTTTGTGGGATGCATCTTCCTACTCTTCCCATCTTCTGTAAGATCTACCATAGGACTTCAGGTTGCTCAGAGAAGTTGTGGATGCCCCATCCCTGGAAGTGTTCTAGGCCAGGTTGGATGAGGCTTGGAGCAACCTGGGATAGTGGAAGGTGTCCCTGTCCATTGCAGGGAATTGGAACTGGATGATCTTGAAGGTCTCTTCCAACCCAAACCAGTCTGATTCTATGGCTGTCAGTGCAGGCTGAAACTGGAGCCTGAGAGGGCTGTGGAATCTCCATCATCAGAGATTTTAAAGAAATGAGATAATTGAGAGGGTGATATTTGACTGATTGTGTTGTGGGTCAAAGGATTAAGACAAATAAATTGCCAGCCTTATTTTCCACTATTCCAACACTGTCTGTTATTTGCCTCCACTGCCCTTTGTTCTGACAACCCTTCTGTCTAGATCACTCTTCAAATTTCTTGCATTTCCAGGTCTTCCTGGAACGACTATTTAGCTCCAATCACACTCTTATTTTTTCACCACTCATAATGAGAGACAGTGCTGGTGAATTGGTGGGATGTCACGTGGTATCTTTTGTCTCCCTGGTTTCTCTTGTTACCATCTAAGATTAGTGGGCTTATTTTTAATCAATATGAAGGAAATATCACACAGCTTAATTTTGTTGGGTGAAATCCCCTTCTTTACAGAAACCAAGTCAAAAAAATGAAAGCAAGAAGGAGAAGGAAGTCCCAGCTAACTTTTCTTATCAGTGTATTGTACCATCCATTATATAAAGAGAATTTTATCCTACTGTTGAGCGTTTCCAATAACCCCAAAGCTCTGGTTATTCACTTACCTTTAAAGCTAACAAGATTCATGTACTAAGGTCTTAGCCAGAGGTTTACAGATTTCTACCACTCAGCCCTTACAGCCTTCATAAAGACATCTGGTAAATCTCTCCTTGGTCATGCTTTCCTTCTAACTCTGTTTCAGCCAGGACTCTCTTTCTATTTGGCAGTAGGATGGCAGGAAAGAAAATTGCACTGAATTCTCATTGAAGCCTCCATATGAGATTACCTCTTGCTTAGGAAGCTAGAAATTACTGAAAGTGAGATTTGTCAGGAAGTTTCACTGCACATTTTTCTGGTGGTTTAACTTTTCTGATTCCTGTCCAGGTGGTGTTGGAACAAGGGGCCAGAGAAACACATGGTGTATTGATGATCATTGTATTTCCTTTCTGTATCATCTGAGGATGCTTAAGGCTTTCTGTAATGTATTCTAACAGAGAGCTTGTTGGAACAAAGTCTTGGTAAGTCCCAGACCTTACTCCAGGGTTTTTCCCACTGCTCAGGGCAGCAAGGCAGTCGTTAAGGTGAGCAATGGAAATGCAAGGCTTGCTGTGGTTTTGCATACGGCAAAGAGACAGGAATTGCTGAATAACATTTTTTCCCACTTTCCTACTCATGCAATAGTTTTCATCATCATTTTGTTTGCGATTGTACTGCTGTTATCTATAAATTATTGGCCAGTCTCTTTGAAACAGTGCAAATTGCTGCTTTTTTTTCCATTCATCTTCTTTGGTTTAGTTTCTCTCACTCATTTTAGGGATCACCTATTCTTTCTCCTGTTGGGATTTGCTTTTCTTATCTACAAACTACTGGCTTTTTTTATGTGGTAGTATCAAAAGTTTCACAGACACAGTGCTTGTTAAGATTTGTGTGTGTGTGTGTACGTCCCTGATTTTCTTTTGGTTTTGATGATTATTATGATTATTAATGGTACTCCCTTAGCACAGGTCTCTAATCTGGTACAGACTAGTTCAAAGTGAACAGCAAACTACAGAGAACAAGATAAACTATGCACACCCCAACTTACAGTGACCTTTTTCTTCTGCAAAAACTACTAGTTTAAGAAAAATCTCCACAGTCATAAATCACCATCACTCACTGCGGTTTGGAAAGAGTTGGATGAGTTTGGTACATTTATCATGGTTTAAGGAATTTTGACATGTTGTTCTCCTCTGAATGTTAAAGTTCTTTTCTTTGTGGTTGTTTCCTCCCACCACACGCACACATTGCAGGAGGTTGCTCAGAAAAGTGACAATATCAATTGTGTTTGCGCATTCAGGGGGGAGAGGAGGCACATTGTCCACGCTCCTTGAAGATGAAAACATTGGAGGAATTTGACCTTGACTGAAGGAGCTTCCGTGGAAGATTAGAAAAATAACAGTTCCCTAAACAGATGCCAGGTCATAATTACCACTGATGGCAACCTCGTGCGTCATTTGAGGCACCTCGCAACAAAAAATGTTATCTTTCAACAAAGTTGTTGGCAACAACATGTGGAAAAAAAATGAGGTCTTATCCATTAATTTCTAGATTTTTTATTGCAGACTGAGAGTTACTTAACTGTAAGTAAATAACCCACTGAAGACAGGCAACTAATCCAAGAGTAAGAAAAATGTTTATATATTGTGTAACTAGATACGTTGGACTCAGTAATGTCAGGTCTTTTCCAATCTAGTTGATTCTGTGATTCTGTGTGATTTATAAGTAGGAGAGATTAAAAAAATGAGATCTCCACAGTACTGAACATTCTTTATGTCTCAATATGGATCTCAGAACACAAGCAATATTTGTTAAAAAACAGAAATTGTGAAAAGTGCAATTCACAAATGCTCATTTGAATTTTTGTTTAATTAAAAAAAAATCTCCACTCTCACATATAAATGTTTTGCTTAGGTTTTTATTGATTATATTGAAACTAAATACTTCTAACCTGTATGATTTCACCTGAGCCTGTTTGCAACCTTCTGTTAAACTGAGGGATCTCACCAAAAGTCTTTATGGAGAACTAAGTTTCAGCTCCAGCAGCCATTTAAAAATTTCTCTGGAAGCAGAGCAAAAGATATTGGTTTATTATTCTACAGTCATCCTGCAGACCATGTTTTGATGTGGATCTCACAACTCTGGCAGACAGGCTGATTTTAAACTAATTCAGCTTGTGCAAAGAGAGCAGTATCACAGACTGGGATGTTGGGTGTTCTCCAAAATCCTTATTCCAGGATTAGTATAAGGAATTAATGGATTTCCTCTCATTTGACCTGTGTTATAAATCAATTCACTGTAGACATACACATTTAAATAGACAGATCTGAATTTATGCATCCGAATTTAGGTATCTACACGTATGCAAGATGCTCAGATCAATAGCCTGCCTGCAGGTGTATGAATTATGGAGTCCTAAAATGGTTTGGGTTGGAAGGGACCTTCAAGATCATCTATTTTCACCCCTCTGCCATGGGCAGGGACACCTTCCACTAAACCAGGTTGCTCCAGCCCCATCCAACCTGGCCTTGAACACTTCCAGGGATGGGGAATCCACAACCTCTCTGGGTAAATGAAGACAGTGAGATGTTCTCGACAACTCTTTCTGGATTCCCAAAGTTGCTGCAGAAGGACATGGTGCTCTCTACAGATCAAGCAGGTCTATATGGATGCTTTTGGCCCTCTCTGAGAGCTTGTGTGGTGACGGATGCCTCTGTGTGTGCTACAGGGTTGAGCCTTAAATGTCTAAACTCCTGATATAGTCAGCAAAAGTCTAGCCAAGAGAGCCAGTGAGATGGGTTTCAGCACCCTGAAAAATAGGTGGATGATCTCACAGCTCCTAGATTCAAACTGAAAGAGGCCAGCTCCAGTCTAGACCCAAAGCTGGAGTACAGGCAGGATATCCTACAGCATCTGGTGTCTTGGATGCTTCTGTTCAGGCAGCTCAAGCAAACCTTCCCTCCCCTGACTATCATGGGAGCTTAGTTCACAGAGACACTTAATTGTTTCAATTTCAAACTAAATCCCACATCAAGGCTGACTTCACTTGCACCAGCGTAGCATCCTGTGCCATTTCTTAGGCTGTCCAAAGTGGGGAAATGGCAGGAGACCTCCATGTGGAGCTTTTACAACCCACAGAAATCTACTCAGCATAGTCAAGGGTGTTTAAGGCTGGTCTGAATTTGTTGAGATGACCTGAGATACAAACACATCTGACCCTAGTGGAAGGTGTCCTTGCTCATGGATGACCTTCATGCTCCCTTTCAACCCAAGGAATTCTGTGATTCTATGATTCTTTGACCCCACTGCCAAGAGCTGTCCACGGCATCAACTCAAATACCTAAGTCCCATATAAAAAATCCTCACTCTAGACACCTCAAGCTGGGGAAGATCAGTCCTTAGTAAATGTCCCAAGGTATCAAAAATTAGTGGCATGACCCCTGATGCCTTCAGAAACAGCTTCATTTATTTCCAAAACATCTGGGAATTCAGAAAAGTGTAAATCCCAGTAAAGTATCTAAATATGGAGACAAGTGTTTAAAATGAAGTATGACCTTCTTTTCTACTGTTGATATTTGCCCGCACTCTGCTGTCACTACAGCACAGAAAAAGGCAAGCCAAATTCATTTAACTGGGAAAAAAAAATGTTCTCTTTTAGTAAGGAATACCTGTTTTCAAGGATCAACTATATTGTATCCTTTCTCAGCATCCAGTGAGTTCAGTTCCTGTATTGAAATAGTTGATTACATCCTCCTAGACCAGCCCCCTTTGAAAACACAGACTGTGATTTCTAGAGAAAACAGAGAACATCGGTTTTTCAGTCTTGCTTGAAATTCCTCTTTTCTTCTCACATCACAGTTACTTTTGATGCAAAATCATGGATGAAGTTTGAGAAATAAATTATGTTTTACTGAAATATTAACAGTGGAGATGTGTGACTGGCTGAGCACAGGCTCTTCAGGGGAAAGCCTTAGGTTGAAATACAGTTGCACCATTGCCAACAGTGATGAAATGAGTCCTTTAAGGTCTGAAGTACATCTATGGGAGAGATCAGAGATGAAGAAGGAGTTGGCAATGACTGAGCTGGCTTAGGAGGATCAGGACCAGAAGTGGATGCTGAGGTCTGTGCCCAAATTAGCTGAGATCCTCGAGCCCTTTTTGTCTCTGTTTCCTTTCCATTCTACCCCAGCAAAATTTCAAATGGAGTGAGATAACAAAATAAAGGCATTTTTGCATTATGAAAACTACTTCTTCTCTAAAGGTGACTTAGGACAGACAGGTAAAGCCAAAAATTACACCAGCAGTGCAGATAAAGACTCAGAGTCATCATTTGTGTTGATCAGGAAAAACCAAGGGGTGCAGCCAAGTCATTCACAATAACTGACTCCAGGAAAGAGCATGAACAAAGTATTCAGAGTAGGGAAGAAGGTTCAGAATTAATAAAAATGCCTTCTTGTATATGACACTTGAAGCCACCTTCAGTCAACGCCAGCTCAACACGCTGAAATACTTCAAAGGGCAGACAGACAATTTGTGTGAGTATGAATATATTGACTCATTAAGGTTTGGACAAAAGAGATGCATAAGTCTGGAAATTAGTAACAGTTTGAAAGCAAAAATGATATTAAAACATCATCAGCCAAAAGCAATGTCACCATTGTAACAACAAACACTAGATGAAATAGATAATGCAACTAAGAAATCATTAAGCAGTGTGAAAACAGATTATCTGGATAAAAATGAAATGTTAGCATTACAGACAATAATTATCGCTCTTCTCTAATGCCCCAATGCTCTGACTTGACCTTCTTGCTGTTGTCAGGCTCAAAGAAAGTCCAAGACCAAAATCCAAATGTTGATTGAGTTGCCCTAGTGAGCAGAAAACATTCATATAAATGAAAAAAGGTGAAATCAATGGCATGCTGAAAAGCAAAGACAATAGAAGCTATCAAAATCCAAGCAGTAATTTAGTTTTGAAAAGAAAAATAATTTTGGATTTGCATAATCTTGAACTAGAATGACTATAGCTTAGAGAAATTGATTAAATTTGCCTGCAAATTTTCCTGTTCCCATTGTTACAATTGTGTTAAAAGGCCAAGCAAAATATTTCTTGACTAATTCATTAAAAGGATTTAAACTTGTTCATGTGTGCAAACTGTGCATTTAATAGCTTTTGAATTTTTCACATTTCTTCACGTCTCAAAGTGATTTGATGCAAGTGTGGAATAATAGTTTCTGGCAGACTACTCAAAGTAGTAATGGCCTTGCAGTTTGTACATTTACTTATTTCATTGTGCATTTGGTCAACATAAATTATGTGACAGTGCTTATGATGCCCATGAAGCTTTCAGGTTTGCTCTGCAAATATTTCCTGTCTAAATTGACACTCATAAAATGTGAGATGTGCCAGAGTAGGCACAGCAGATATTGATATCTCTATGTAATCTAATTACTGTGATTGATTTATTATGTCCAAAAGTAAATATGGAAGCTTCATTCTGCTTAATGTGCTGTCCAGGATACAGAAAAACAACAAACTGCCTTAGTGCCTACTCCAAATACAGGATGAGTGAAAATGCAGTCACAAACAGGATAAGAAGTGATCCCAATAAGCAGTCTGACAGCGGTACATTTTTTGTAGGTCTAGGTGAAAACAAAAATCTTAAGGAGAACATGGAGATCAGTGCAGGGAGTTTTTGATTACTTGCCTTCATATGAGCAAAGAAACATCACAGAAAGCGATGAAAATTATGCAAGGAGGGTAAAGGCATCATCAGGAGACAGGCGATTATGGACTTGCCATCTTATCTGCATAAAGAATGTGACAGGCACTGAAAGTACATACAAGGAGTTCCTCTTGGGCTTCCTGATTAATGTTCTCCAAAATCTCTCCTGTTTTCCCCTCATTACTCAATGCAAGGCAGTGCAAGCATCCCAAAAGAGCGTGCAGGGAGGGAAGTGTGGAGGGGCCCAAGGAATGCTCAAGAAGTCTGTTAGTGAACTGGAACCATGTCTATCAGGGCACAGGACAACAACCAAACCCCTGGACTCACTTTATTCTCCGGCAGGAAAATACCAGATATCTCCACCCAAGACTGAGTGTAAGAGTACCAATGGTCTGCAAAGGATGGCAGAACAAGGGGGTTGTGGTGGAGTCACAGCATTAGGAATTCATTATGACTAACATTTTTTTCCTAGTATCCATAGAGCTGAGGAAAGAATTTCCCTGACTTGTCCAAATTCACTCATCAGTATCCTGTCTTTATCCAGCTGTGAATTAGGAGGGATTAGAAAAGAAGAGTAAGGTAGCTCCATGGCTGCTTTACAGAGATCTCCATCTACAGAGATGTTTGGGTGAAGTTATAAAGCTGCCCTTCAAGGAACCTAAAAATCAGACAGCAGAAGTAGCACTGACCTCATGGCTGGAATGAAAGAAGAAGCTTCTTGATGACACTACGACCTGATAGGTTTGAAACAGTCCCTACAAGTTTTGAAAATAAACAAAAGCTCAATCACAGGCATGAGAAGAAGGCATTAGGTATCATAAAGATAATGACTTAATTGCTCCAATATCTCGTTGGTCCCATGGGGATAATGGTATTTTCCTCAGAGGGATGCTGTGAGTGGGAAACACAGACACTAACAACAAGAATATGGATATTAGGAAAAAAAGTCTTCACTGAAAGAGCAGTTAAGCATTGGAACAGGCTCCTCAGGGAAGCAGTGGAGTTACCATCCCTGGAAGTGTTCAAAAAGCAAGTAC
This sequence comes from Sclerurus mexicanus, assembly GCA_013396755.1. NCBI lineage: Eukaryota > Metazoa > Chordata > Aves > Passeriformes > Furnariidae > Sclerurus > Sclerurus mexicanus. Next base: position 176,691 of record VWZF01004605.1, on the reverse strand, counting down.
ACATGGCACTTTGTGATATGGATTAGTGAACATGTTGGCTTTCAGTCAAAGGCTGGACTTGGTGATCACGGAGGTCTTGTCCAACCTTAATGATTCTATTATTATATGAAATCTTCATCTTTTGCAGCATTTTACTTGGAACTCTGGTCTCCCATGCATATTAAATCAGGTAGGCTCTTTGGGGATGGGCCCTTTAAGGTGGGGACCTTACAGCTCACAGAAGCAAAGCTCAGTTGGAGAAGTACATCACCACTTGGAAGGACACATGTAGATACCAGAGGAGGAAAACTGGGGAAGAAATTTAGAGGTGATAGTACAAGTGAGAAGGGCTGAGGATGCAGCTCTAAATGGCTCTCTAACTACAGAACAGTTTAGTTTTCAAGCAGAGTCCTCTTCTGCTATCACCCAGCACAGAGTATGTGAGAGAGTAAACATTCACTAAAGATTTGGCAGCCTGATCTCTCGCAAGGAATATGACAGGGGCACAGGTTGCTTTGCTTTGGTTCAGTAATTGGATTTTCTGGGCTCAGAGTGTTCCTTCCTGGGGTCTTTGGAACTGACACACCGGTAAGGGAAGGAGGTTAACCATTTAAAAGTAGAGATCATTACTGAGCCCATGGAAATCTGGATCTGCAGCTCACAAGGAAAGTTCAAAGGCATTTCAAAACTTGCACAATTCCACGCGTAACAGCAGCCAATCTCAGGAGCACCACCAAACTTTGCGTTTAGAGGGTTATTTTTGTTTTAATTTGTCTCCTGAGGCAACCTCGTTTGAGCTGAGTTTTAAGGACAAAGCGAAGGACTTTAAAAGCATCTTTAAGCCCACAACTGCAATACCTGCTACTACCTAAATCTCAAGTATTTAATGGTTCCTAAAAAATATATTGCCTTGTTAATGCCTGCAGCAAAGCATACAGTTTATGGGGAGAGCACAGTAATGCCCCTTTAGCCATCTGGCCAGCAAGAACACAATGGGGTGTTTGATAACAACCATTTACGTGTCTGCAGGAGATGGCTGCAATAAAAAGAACAAACAAGCACATTTACAGGGGGCTGCAGTTGGGTACTGAGCCAGGGTAGGAACCATAAGAAATGTAATGCAAATCTCTACGGCCCAATCACAGACAACTCCACTGCTTCCAAAGTCAAATGGAGCTTGATGTTTTCAGTTATGAGATGTAAATGGTTATTCCACCCCAAAATGAAACTGTCTGAAGAACCTTGAGGGTCCCTGACACCATCATTTTCACTTTCTAATGTAATTCTTGGAAAAAAAGACACCAGAACCATGGAAATAACACTAAAACAGCATGTATAGTGGAACTGAGCACCGTGCACTTATTTCAGAGTCCTACCTGTTTGGTGGAAAGGGATCGCTGAATTTTGAATCAAAGACAATCTCAAGTCAAAGTAAAGCTACTGCAGGGCATATGGTTGAAGGAACCAGCAGATCTAGAAAGGATCTGAGCCTTCAGCATGATTAGATTAGACATTAGGAAGCAATTCTTTATTATAAGGATGGTGAGGCACTGAAACAGGTCACCCGGAGAGATTGTGGACTCGCTACCCATGGAAGTGCTCAAGAACTGGCTGGACGAGGTCTGAGTAACCTGGTCTAGTGCAAAGTGTCCCTGCTTATGTCAGGGAGGCTGGAACTAGAGTATCTTTGAAGGTCTCTTCCAACCCAAACCATCCTGTTATTTTATGATTCTGTGAATACTGAGAAGGACTTCAGGACAATGATGGAGTTGGAATTTCAAAAGGATCAGCTACAACCTTTCAATTCCTTTGTGTATTACAAATGTCACATTTCTTACCCAAGTCACGTTTCGTGAAACCGCTTTATTTTGAGACATACTGAACTGCTGTCTTCCTCCCTGAGCATGAAAATTGCATAATATTATTCCATTCCTCTGCCTGCTTGTGCACCGGTCACACAAAGAGTTGTGAAAGTACAACCAGGCTTTTCAGGCTTTTAAACACGCAAATATAAACTGCTATTAAGGGCGCATCACATTTCCTCACTCAGTCTCTTGATCGTAAAACATAATAGCTCCACAGTCTTTCCAGCACTGCGAGTAAAGTTTTTCCCTTAAGCCCTAAAGGGAAGGAGAAATTTATGTCACCTAATTTCAACTATCTAAAAATTAGGCATCTAATCCAAGATAGTCATCTGTGTCTTAGCTGATGCAAGGAATTACGCATCTTCAGAGCACAACTCATGCAATCGTAAACCAGGATAAGAATCAGCTCCAGGGGAAAATGGCTAAATGGAGATGTTTTCATGTGCAGTGGGTTACAAAACTCTGATTTTACCCTGTGGCACATTTAGTTCTCCAACTATGGGAATTTACTGGTGTTCTAAGCACTATAGGGCATCCCACACAATCTTCAGAAGGGTGTATTCTCCTCTAATTGTGCCGTATTTGCCAGCCCCTGTGTTTCCATAGGGCACCCAAGTGACACTAGATGTTGGTGTTTGGGGAACTGAATAATACACCAATTTCCTGGCCAGTAGAAGAGCTTTTCCCATTTCATTAACTGCATTAACACAATGCCTATTGTTTATAATGAGAATTTAGACACTTAGTCTATTTGCCATCCCTTACATGTGGAATCCTAAACTGCAGTTATTTAATCTGCAGAATTAATCCTTCCCTTTTGTGCCTAATGCATGTGGATGGGTCTGTCTGTGGAAGCACATTTCTCTTTTTGCTGAGCATAATGAGATTCCAGACAAAGAACTTAGCCTAAGCCCCTAATTAATTAAGACCTAAATTACAGTAGGTATAAATTTGAGTATAGGTATTCATGGTTTTGATGTTCATGTTTAGAACTAGATGAACTTGAAGGTCCTTTCCCACTCCAACCATCCTATGATTCTGTGAAGATCCTGGCTTCTTTAAACAACAGAAAAAGCTACTAAGGTGGACAATGATCTAAAAATGATCCTGCTTTTCCAAAAGCAATCTTTTATCTGTTATGGTTGTTTAGCTCTCAGTCAACAAGTTCCATCTGGTAAACTCACAGCATTTCACTCATGGACTTTGATGAAAATCTTCTAAAATCTTTACACAGAAAGGCAGAAGCTTCACCATGAGCAGAATCTACCACAGGACAGATGAGCAAGAGTCTAACGTTTACATTTTCAGATGCCAACATTGTAAATCTTAGAAGCAACATAAAGAATGGAACTGGATATGCAGCTGAGTGTAACACTATGGCACCAGCATAAATCAGAACATAAATATTATGAAACAAAATATTGCTGCTTTGATGCTTGAAAAAGTTGTGGTTTTCACTCAGCTTATGCTTTAAACAGTGAGTGCAGCAGAAATGACAAGTGTAGAAAACAGAATAAAAAGGTGAACTGAAGCTCTAATATATTTTCCTTTTTTTAAATATAATTTTCCAGGAACAGAACCTGGCTGCCTGTAAAGCAACTTGGACCACCTGACTCCAGAATGAATTACATTTAGTTCAAGTTATGGGTATGTGGGAAGAATATTTGTGACTAAAAATGTTTGCCTGGAAACTGTCGTTGGGTTAACAAAAAGAAATTATTGATTTTAAGGTCAACGCAATCTCTCACTCTTTAAGGTCAACACAATCTTTCTCTCGTGGACAGAGTAATCCACGACTGAGTTTCAATTTTGACATACTGAGCTTGCTAGTTTGATTTATCTCCTGCTAACAAACACCAACATAGTATCTGGCCACTGATTTCTCATGTGAAGGTCCCAGGGATTCCTGCAGCATCATTACAATATCTGCTGACCATTTGAAATCTAAACCCATAATTGAAGATTGTTTTTTTCACTCTCAGGCTGCTGCTTCACAGCATAGTATTTTGCAGCTACAGTAAATAACATATTTTATCACCTTTTCCAAACAAAAGTGCCTCTACAAACATTTATTTGCATCCTCCACAGTAAGGTGCAGCTTAGAAACCACCAGCTACCAATAGTAGTGTTAGTTTTGAGCTCCTGAGGAATGCTTTTCCTGTGCTGGGAACTATGTTTTTTATCTCTGCTACACAGCATTGTTCAGTGTGGACATATTCTGAAAGATAAAATCCAGTATCTCCTTTAGGACAGTATTTGGAAAAGACATCAACTTCAGCAACTTTATGGTTTTGGATAGTCTGCCAGCCTGTTCTATTCTAGTTCTGATATCACACCCATTATTATATCTCAGGTTATCGCCTGCATCACTGTAATATCTCTATATTTCATAGAACACAAACTTTGATTTCTGTAGTGATTGATACCACTATTTATTGCTCATTCATGAGATGACTCTTCTCCTTGAGTTTTAGTACTGTAATCCGAATGAAGGAATGCTTATGGTTGAAAATATTATCTGCCAATAAATGCACTTTTACAATGGCAAAAAAGAATAAGTTTAGCAGGAGGGTAATTTACAGAAGTGGTAATAAATGGAAAATGGTAAAAAATAAAACATTTTCAATTTTGTCTGGAAACACAACTTATGTCAACTTTCCCAGGACTTAAGACAGCATTAAATGGGGTAAGAACAAAAAAACACCACTAGACTCAGATGTTCATGTTAACAACATGTTTTTATTGTTCATATTATAAAGAGAAATAATTGTCCAAATAATTTTCACCTCTGTCCTTCCCATTCTTCCAGTGGCCGCCCTAAGAAATCTCAGCACTAGGAGAACCTCAGCCCACGGGATGGACTTGTTCTCTTGGTGACATCAACTGCTTTTCTTCTAGAGTAATTTTTTATTCTCCAGAATATTTACTAAATTCTTAGATACTCCAAATCTTTACCAAGAAAGAATTCTTTCAAACACTTGAGTGGTTTGATAGAACACCAGATTTGTCAGGCAGTAATTTCTTTCAGGGCATTTTGGTACATAAGAGCAGTAACACTGCACAGAGGTGTCTGAATAGAGCAATCTGAGATCCAAACTAATACATCTTAATTAATAGCAGCTTAAATCTGAGAAAAATTGATCATTTGTACATCAGTTGCTCTTCCTTTTACTATTGTCTTACATCATGTCTCCATTAAGTACTTCTCAACTGATTAATTATTTCATCAATGCAATCGGTTCCAACCATTACCAACAAATGTGGTCGGTTCATGGAACATACCTTTAAGTAGCAGAGTTGGACATTTCCTAGTCTGTAACCCCCTTCAAAGATGGGTGTCCCATCAATGTTTCAGAAGACTGAGAGCGTCTAGCTCATTAGTCTAATAATCAGCATCTTATAAGTGACATTCTGCAGCTCCATATTGTTCCAGAAGTACATCTATGATAACTAGACTCTGTATTTTTCAGGCATTCATGGCAGTTCTTGGACCTATATCAAATAGAGTGATTGCTACTGGATGGTACTGAGCACACACAAATTCATTGCAGATAGCAAACACGCTGTTTTATCCTAAATGAAAGGAATTTTGTGTGCAGATCACAGCATCTGAATTTGCTCCCCAGCAACACTGCGAAGCCGGGCTGTTCAAAGCATGTTGCACCACAGAATCTGCTTCTCAAAACATAGAAAATATTCATCTTTGAAGAAATCAACATTGTACACATTTGCAGGAAATGACAAATCAAACACTTAGGTCAGTAAAAGAGAGAGCCAGGAACAAATTTTACAGAAGGGAAGGAGGGATCAAAGTTCAGGTGTCTAAACGAAGGCACCTGTAGGGTTGTGATTTGGTTGCCTAAATGCAGAAATCTTGTGTCACCATGTCCCACATTGAGCACTCTGTCAAGCTATGGGGTCACCCACACAAGAAAGACATTGACTTAGAGCGAGTCCAGAGGAGGCCATGAAGATGCTCAGGGGCTGGAGCACCTCTGCTCTGGAGACAGACTGAGAGAGCTGGGGGTGTTCAGCATGGAGAAGAGAAGGTTCCAGGGAGAAATTAGAGCTCCTTCCAGTACCTAAAGAGGCTACAAGAGAGCTGGAGAGAGACTTTTCCTAAGGGCAAGTAGTGGTGGGACAAAGGGGAATGACCTTAAGGTGACAGAGAGTAGATTTATATTAGATATTAGGGGAAAAAACCTTTACTAGAAGCATGCTGAGGCGATGGAATAGGTTGCCCAGAGTGGCTGTAAACTCCCCATCTCTGAAAGTGTTCGCAGCCAGGATGGATGAGGCTCTGAGCAGCCTGGTCAGCAGTGGAAGGTATCCCTGCCCATGGCAGAGGAGTTGGAACAAGATAATCTTTAAGGTCCCTTCAAACCCAAACCATTCTATGATTCTAGTTGAGATGTGCTAAAGGAGTCAAAACACCTACATTATGCTGGCAGACATCTCACAGGACACACACAAGATCCAAGCCCACCTGGAGCATCCAAAGGCCAGAAAGGAGATAGTAAGGTAACCCAACTGGCACTAAATGCCCTCATGAGTAATTGAGTCCTCCACTTGCCATCTGAACTCTCTTTATAGTTAGCAAAGATCTGAAGCTGACCCAGTTGCCCATGACCAAGGGACACAACACCCATTTTGAGCTGGCAGTGAAAACACTGGATAACAAGAAAGTCATACTCTTCTGGGGAATACCTTGCAACAGCCCAAAGAGCACTAAACACTTGAATTCAAGCAATTTAGTCCTGCTCCCAGCTTTGATTTTTTATTGCACAGGAGGTAAAAACAGTTTTCCAATTCCTCAAAATAAATCCCTGCTAGAAACACAACAAACATTTCTTAAGCAAATGCTGAAAAGCACCAGGCTCAGAAGTTAGCAGTTGATCCAGAAAAAAAGAGAATATTTGAGTCATGGCAGAAAAACAAAACAAAGAACATTTGCCAAATTGGCATTTGTACACACAAATTAACACTACTTTGGTCCATTCCCATGTATGTCAGTACACCAAGACACAGGAAGAGATGGGGACTCCTTTTCAAAAGAATTCCACAGTAAGTCACAGATGGCTGTGACCTCAAAGAACCTGCAAAGCACCTGAGGCAGCAAGCTCTGCATCTGCAGTATTTTGTAATGAGGTTTTTACAGAGACACAGTTTCAGATGCTCAAGCTGAAAACTACATAGACATTTCCCCCCCAAAAAACCTGGTCTGGACCAGTGCCAAGAGCTGCTCTAAAACCAACTCTGTTTCATTTACTCTCATGATAAATAGGATGGTTTAATGGAAACACTGTACACAAAACTGTAGTGCTCAGGTAATTACCTTGATTGAAACAAGTGTTTTTACGCTGAAAGTAGAATTCCCCTGGAGTTAAACCAAACCTCAACAAGAAGGAGACCTCTGTGGAGAAGCAGTCATATAAACAAGTACGTGTGCTAATTATTTTCCAGTGGCTCTCTTAATGAGTCACTTGCTAGAGTCCACTGGTCACAGAGATGATTACTTTAATGATGATTCATAGAAACTGGATGTGCATTGCAAGCACCAAGTGCTGCACCAGTTGCCATGGCAGGAAAATGTGTGTGTTTTTTTCCACAAACAGCAGAGTAAATAATTGCAGGACAGCTTGTTCCTCTTTCAGAGGGTCTCCCACTGTTGGGAATGGCCTGCAGGGAGCTTGCCACATTCGACATTTCCACCCCCTACTTTTTTCCTAAGCTTGTGGATAAAACCCTTACACACTATTCACATGCAAAGCTCATTTTTTTAGCCTTTTTTTTCCCCTATACTGGAGATTTGAAGCTTCGTTCTGGTCTCTGTCACCTTGGTGCAAATCAGGAGCAAATCTATGTTTTTCAGGTTAACAATATTACTAGAGTCTCCAGCCAAAGAAAACAGCAGACAGGAAAGCAAACACTTCACACATGGCAAAAACAAATTGGTATTTATGACAGGTAAAAAGTATTCATTTTAGCATCATTTAGGGATGCATTCTGATTAGTACTAAAATAAGATTCTTACTGAAATGCCTCCTACTCCTTACCAGCAACACTCTCTAACCCATCCTAGGATTTTCGCAGAGAAACGGGTTAGGTTGGGTTTAGTCTGGCCCCACCTTGAAAAGCATGTGAGTATTCTAGAAAAATCTGGCTATGATTTTAGCATGGGCATTTTCTCAAGTCTAGATTTCGGAATTACTTTTAAACTGAAAATACTGAAATAAAACCATCATCCCTAGAGCACTAGCAAGGAAAAAGCACACAGTGAAAAAGAATTAAAGAAATATATGAGAAGTTGAGTTCCTGGCAGTCGTCCCTCCTGAGTAGCCTGAGACTAGCAGTGAGCAAAGGAATACAAGAGTCCCATATAGAGCTGAAAAATTATTTTAAAGGGGAGCATGAAAAGGAAAAAAGCAACAATGTGGGCCAGTCGGAAGGAGGTGGGTTTTTCCACCACCTGCAGGATTGATAAACCTGCCAGGGAAGGTAGTTCTGCTTAACAGTTCACTTCACTGAGGCTTTTAAGCATCTGCTTCATCTGAAGGGCTTTTATTCTACATAAATGATACTTCTCCATACGGCAGCTATTTGCTCACAGATTGCAACGCTCATTTCCCCACAAAGAAGCACAATAGCAAGGCTGAAAGCTAAATCAGACTTGATGCAACTATCATTGGTATTAAGAAACTGCAGAGGGGAAAACCTTTCCAGAAGGAAAGATACACCCCCTCCGTGTGATGGGTTTGAGCCCAGAACCAGAAATAAAAGGCTGTGGGACCAGGAAGTGTAAAAATCCCTCCCCAGGAAAGAAAAGTTATGACATCTTAAACCCTTGAGAAGGTTCCCCTGAACTATACAATCTTTTAACTGGTAGTTTTGTCTTTCCATCACTCATGTTCACAGGCAATTAATCATCCTACAATAAGTGGAGTGCAGCTGAGATTGTCTTCTGTCTGTGTGATGCCCAGTCCTCAGGAAGGACTGTCTTACTCTGGGAAGTTCACAGCCTGGACAGCTGTTTGGGCTGGAATACAGTTCATTTTCATCATAGTACAGAGTATAGGGCTGTGATTTGAATTTGTGATGAAAACAGTGTTGATAACACAGAGATGTTTTTGATTCTGCTGAGCTGAGCTTACACAGAGTCAAGGCCTTTTCTGCTCTCACCCCACCAGCAAGGAGGCAGAGGGGACACAAGAAGCTGGGAGGGGACACAGCTGGCCCAAGGGATATTCCAGACCACATGGCATCATGCCTGACATAGAAAGCTGGATGAGAAGCAGGAGGAGGGGACGTTTGGAGTGGTGACATTTGTCTTTCCAAGTCACTGTTCCATGTGATGGAGCCCTGTTGTACTGGGGACAGCTGAACACCTGCCTGCCCATGGGAAGCAGTGGATTAATTCCTTGTTCTGCTTTTCTTGCATGTGCAACTTTTACTTTACCTGTTAAACTGACTTTGTCTCAATGCGTGAGTTTTCTCACTTTTATGCTTCCCATTCTCTTCCCCATCCCACCAGCTGGCAGTGACTGGCTGTGTGGGGCTGAGTTGCTGTCTCGAGTCAAACCACAACAGTCCTTTTTGGCACCTAACACAGGGCTTGGAGGGCTCAAGATAGCAGCAGAGATGCTTGATTGGCATGTGCTAGATGGATTTTATAGCTGTTATTGCTGTTCAGCTATTAATTGACAGGTCCTGTGCTTGCCATGGGACTCGTTTGCCTGACTGTGTATTAGAGCCCAGCACTTGTTAGTGGCTGCTTTTTGCTTCCACTATTCACTGTGGTGCTGCACTGCTTGTCATCTGACTCTGCTGTGCCTGGGAATGAATTGATAACAGCAGCAGAGATGTGCCTGGGCTGGCAGATGGCCAGGATACCACTGCTGTCCCTGTGCTGCTGTACTGGACATACTGGAACTCCAGTGTGAGTCTGAGTCAAAGAAACAGTGATCTGTGGATGAGTTCACATGGGAGCAGGACACCCTGGAATATCCGTGGCCGTGAACTAGTGCAGCCAGAGTAGGCACATCTGGAAGTCTCAGTGGCTGTGGCTGCATCTGTGCTGCAACTTCATATCTGAAGGGGTTGTGGCTCCTGGATAAGTCCGTGCTGCATCAGGTAGACCTTGAAGCATCAGTGGTTGTGCAGAAGGTCATGCTGGAGGCAGCACATTAAACAAAGACAAATAGGACAAAATATGTATTGGCATCCCTGTGTTATGAGATGAACATGGGAAAAAAGGAAATACAATAGGATTCTGCTTTGATTTCCCAAATAGGGATGATTAAAAGGTTGGACCTCATAGGTTTTGGAGTTATTACTGAAGCATACACGAAAATTCAGAAGTCCTCCTACCAGGGTTTGCACTGAGCTTGGCAGTGAGCTCTCTATTCACAGGAAATAAGCAGTTTTCAGAGGTGCCACTGGTTTAGCATCCTAACAAACACTGAGGGAAAGATGTGAGAAATTCGCTGTTCCAGAATTTGGGAAAGGGACCACACCACAACAATGATGATGAAAGTAAAGAACCATCTGCTGCTATGGCTTGAGCTGCAAAGACGTTCTCACAGCTCTGAAGGGGAGGAGGCGGAGGCAGAAGACTGGTAGGAACCCAAAACACCACACTGAGAACCTAAACAGATGAAGAGAGAGGCAGAAGAGTCTGCAGATGTAGTAATACTTCATTTGGCATCACCTGAGACATCACGATGAGGAATCAAAAAATGTCAGAAGCTGATGCCTGCAGTCCCAGAAAGGAAACAACAGCAGCTTATCATCCTGATCCAAAAAAACGGGCTCCCCACCAGCTGAGCCAACAAGAGCCAATACAGAGAGGAACACCACTCGGATGATGCACAGCACATGGTTGATACCCACAGTCTCCCTTTGGGCAGAAGGAGCCAAAATGAAGCTCCAGCTGGCAATTGAAGCAGACAGGGATGCTCAAAACGCTGCTCTCTGCATTTCTGAGCTCTCGAGCAGCCTGTCAGAGCTCATGAGACCAAAGTAAAGCAGGGAGCAGAAGCCACAAGGAGGTGAGGACAGCTACCACGAAACAGCTGTTGGGTTCAGCATCTCCACAGGTTTTCAAACAACAGCTGCTCATAAATGTGAATGCTGGTTCCTATTCAACATTGGGCTACAGGAGACATTCCCTGAGAAAGAAGAGTGAAGAAGAGCTTACCTGACCAGGGAACAAGTCAGCTTTGTAGCAAGCAGACAGGCAGACACACAAAATTTGTATTTTTTTTAACTGATCAGAGCAGTATAGGGTGTGTGATCTACCGAAATAATAACAAGATAACAATACACCCTCACTACTCAGAGCATTTTCAGTTTATCTGTGGATGTGAAGCTCTCACAGACCCCTGGATTTTGAATACTGAGAGAAGACAAATTCGATATTTTGATGTCTTAACTTTCTAAGGCCCTTCCAGCTTCAGGTCAGGAGGCTCCTCCACAGCAAACTTGTTGAGTTGGGCACTTCAACCTTTCTCTTACATCTCATGGAAATACTCTAGCCATTGCCCTGAGTTAGAAAAGAATTACTCAAACTTGTAGTCACCAAGCCTTACTTAGGTATGTTCTGGCATAAGTGAGCACAGACAGGTTAGCTGGAAGAATCCCTAGTTTCTTAATTCTAATGAATATAGAATCATAGAATGGTTAAGGTAGGAAAATACCTCTAAGATATGAAGTCCAGCCATCAACCCACAACCACCACGATGCTCACCACTAAACCATGTTCTCAAGTGCCATATCCACATGTTTTTTGAACACTTTGAGGGATGGTGACTCCACTGCTTCCCTGGGCAGTCTGTTCCAATGCTTGACGACCCTTTCCTAATACCCAACCTAAATCTCCTCTGCTGCAACTTGAGGCCATTTCCTCTTATCCTGCCACTTGATTAGATGTGCAGTAAAAACAGACAGGACACACTATTGGCAATATCCGGGATGGGTGGATAATTTAAAGTCCCCAAAGTTAAGCAGAAATTCTGTAGGGTTTTCAGGGCCTAAAACTTTGAGTTGGGTGCTAAGAGTGCATGAAATTAGTTGTCTTCTTGAGGTGTCTTTCTTTGCACCAAATCTACAGGGACACCAGACAGCTGACTTAGAAAAGGCTTTTAGCTTTTAGGCAGCTGAAATTGGATGGCATAATCCCCTCACACACTCCTCAGCTATTTTATACATGTAGTCCTGCTGACAGCTGGGTCTGTTCTAAACCACCACAGAAAAACGATACCACAGATCCTTGAAGAAAACAATGTTTCAGACAGTGATGGAAAGGAACACCATCTGTAACTCTGAATCTCAATTTTGTTCTCATTAGATCTTCATTATATCAGCCATCATTGTTGTGCAGAGACCTGAATCTATCCCCTCTATATTCACCTGCAAGCTATTTCCTTTAATTGCTGTGCACACAGAAAATCAAATGTATTCTAACAACGCTGATTCATTGGCTCAGCTGTTAAATGCAATTTGTGCATCTCTCTATACAGTTTATTTATGTATTTCCCATCCCTGCACCATCTGAATGCTTTCCAATCTTTTCTGAAGTTAACCTCACAAATATTCCCCCAGCTCCATAGGGCAGATGTGGAAGAATAGCCAAAACCTATTCCCTGTAGCATTCTCTCCAAATATTTAACTTCCACTGAAAACACAAGTTTACAGACCAAAGTCCTAGGGATACAAAAAACAGCATGGACTAGCATCTGTCATACCAAGAGATGAACTCTTGGCATGGAAATGTCTCAGGGGCGAGCTCTGAAGTCAAGTAAATAAACTGGGAAGTTAGTTTGAATTGGACTTTGCCTAACTTAGCCACTTCCGTGACTGCCCTTTTCTAAGGAGATCAAACTGTTTGGTTGCTTCATTAGAGGAGTGGAAGGAATGTAATGAACCTTTAATTGTGCTGCTGGGGAAGAAAAAATATATGAAAACTCCAAATCAGATATTGTTGTTAGTCACTGCTGAATATATGTTGATTTCCTGGCACGTAGGAGAGTCTTTTGCTGGGACCAGGCAGTGAATTGTGCACATTTAGCAAGAGACTTAATGTTACACAGTATGGCAATAATATCTTGTCATTACGTAGGATTATTTGTGAGATGAATTTGAAGAGCTGCTTGGTAGATCTGAGGGTATTGTATTGTTTTTCTCTTCCTTCAGAGATCAAATGATGTCACCTTACACAGGAGATGGCTTCCAGGTTTGCCATCTTCCCTGTTCTTCTCAACACATCCTATTTTTAGGTTTCCTTAGCTATCAACTGCAGTAATGCAGCATTGCATTTCCATGTTAAATTAGAGAGAGAGATTCAGCAACACAGACTCCTGGAACTCAACATCCAGTCATCAGTTTTTTCCCATCCTCCCCACAAAAATCATAGAATCAGAGCTGGAAGGGACCCACAGGGATCATCGAAGTCCAACTGCTATCACAGGTTTGCCTAAATATCAGACTTAAAATGAACAATAAACATACTGGATTTGTGAGGACTGCTGCTTCTTGTTTGCCATCCCATGTCTGACATTTTTACATATTTAGGGTTTGATCTGCTTACAAGCAATTCTCTAAATCAGAAGTTTCATGGTGTGCTGTGTGAGCAGAGAAACCAGCAAAGCCTCGTATCTGCAGGTTCTGTTCCATGCTCCAAGGGCTGGGCTCTTCTTACAGACTCCACTTTAGGAGGGACAGTCACTGAACCTCTCTGCCAGCTCTAACAGCTGAATAATGTCTCTAGTCTTCCACTTAACCAAAAAAACAATACCAGGAGATAATATATCTGAGGCCTCTGTCATTCCACCCACTGTGGCAAACAGGCAGAGAAGACACCTGGGTGAACATATCACAGAGCACATGGAGGAGACACCACCACAGACTCTTTTATTTCTGGGCTTTGACATCAAAAATTTATCTCTCACAACTGCAGAACCTAATGATTCCGGGAGTTAGGAATCCAGTGACTTCGAGTTTTGTTGCTAGTTTTAATTCCACAGTCTTCCTGCACCTCTGAGGTTAAAATGTGAAGTGAATCTCCGGGAACTTCAGAAGTAGCTGTAAGTGTAGAACTATATAATTTTTTTAAGATACATCCCCTTAAAGATGTGATAATAGTTTAAAACAGCACAACCTTTTGCTTTGATGTGCAGGGCTTTCAGGCTGACAAGAAGCAGAAGTTGCATGTACATGAAAATATATTAACATGTGGCTTAAAAGTAGCTTATTCAAGGCAGGAAAGGTGCAATGTGGAACAAATTTCCCAAAGTTTCTCCCATCAGGCCAGCAAATGCATGGTAAAAATGCACCAGATGGTGGAGTTACAGTAGAAAACAAAATTACACCCCAGCTGGAGGGAACTAGACAGGATTATCAGAATGCAGGACAATTTTGAAGAAGCAGAAGATGTAGTTTAGCTTGAAAGAATGATCAGGGTTGGCTGTAGGAGGTGCTGAGTTGTCTGTTCCTCCACATTTTAGCACAGAAATATTCCTAGTCAAAACCGACTGCAGATGATAGGGAATTCCTCTGATATCCTTTGCAGAATAGAATAAAGGAAATAAAAAGAAATCTGATAGAAGCAAAGGGAAAATAAATAGAAGTAGTAGGAAATAAAAGCTTTCTCAGACAATGAGCCACTTGCCACAGTGGAACAGGCTGTCACAAGACACCACCTAAAGTAAGAACTGATCAGATGCAACCCCCAGTTAAATTAATTTTTTATGGTTAAAAAAAACAGCCAAAGTTTTGAGACAATAAAACAAAAATTTAAACAAAAACATTAGCCTAAATAAAAGCCTTCAGGCTTCAAGTGTTAAACTAGACTCTAACTACCCAAAAAAACCTTCTGTTCCTGGTCACAGAAATCTTGTCTCAACCTCCAACATGGACAGGAATACTTCCTCTGCAGCCAGATTGACTAAAACCTGCTGGAGACAGATGATGCTCCTGCTGGATCCTGTGTCTGATCCAGACTGACAACTACAAATCACTCTCATCAAATAAATCTATGATCTGCTAACTGACTCAACATCCCGGATCAGAGGAGCATTGTGGAACAAAGGCATAAACCACACCATGACGGACATACTGATTTTTCATCTGAAGTTTCACATTTTTCTCTTCCCTGAAATATCTTAACATTAATTAAAGCGTCTTTTCTTTTAATGCTGCAAAGCATGATCAGTTCCAATTTGCCTTGACATGATGTTGTCAGCAAAAAGGAAAAATTAAAGGATTTCCTTATAGGAAATGTCAGCAGAATTCTGTATCTCTTGGAGGAATAAGATAAATGCAGGGGCAAGTCTTGGCAGGGACAAGGGGACAGCCACCTCTGCTGCCCCTGATGTCCATCCAGCCTGCAAATGCCACTCTCTCTTATCTCTGTTGGGACAGATGAAGTCAAACACTCTTCAGTGAGGTGCAGAGTCATGTGGGATGAATCCTACCATGAACAGTTCAGTTACTTTGGCTGGTGAATTGTCCTTTTAACAGAAGCAACGTGGACACCGTAGAAATGATTGAGCTGCACTCCAACCTGCAAATCTCTCTAAAATATCAACTCCTAATTAAGTCAAACAAAGAATCATAGTATCATAGCATCATTCAATGGCTTGGGTTGAAACAGACCTTACAGATCATCTCATTCCAACCCCCTGCCATGGGCAGGGACACCTTCCACTAGACCAGATTGCTCCAAGCCCTGTCCAACTTGGCCTTGAACATTTCCAGGGACGGGGCAGCTACAGCTTCTCTGAGATAGAGGCATGCTGGGTTACTACACAGCATCTCCCAGGGCAATGGCATCTATATTTAGGCAACAGAAATAGGTCCAAGAAATTGAGAACATGAAATCATCCTTGTTGACCAGTCCATGCAAATACATCCCCTTGCTGTGGTTAGTTGTCTGATCACAAAATACAACTAGACATGGTTTCAACATAATATTTTTGGGCAGGGGGAGAGTACAGCTTCCTGGGGTCCTGCAGTCTTTTAATATCACCTTTACTACCCCAGCATTTCCTGGGATATAGCTCTGTCATTGGATGCTCAGCACAGAGCCAGAAGAGAAGAAAAAAATCCCTCTGCCCTGTAAAGGCTTAAATTCTTACTAGAGGCATGACATTTTTACAAGAAATCCACTCATAAAGCCAACCCATGTGTTGGTTCTATGTTTATCAGCTTTCAGCTCCCCTTTCTTTTTAAACAGCTTCAGGCTGATTTATCAACATCTCTATCAGCCTTTTGTTCCGAATTGCCCTTTCCTTCTCCACTAGCCATAGAGGAAAACTCACTTCCTAGGGCTAAAACTAACCTTTGCCAATTAAAACTGGTTATAAAGCGAGAAAGCCATGAGACAGATAAGTTAATATATTTTTAATTCATCTCTGGCCACTTCAATTAACTACTGTCAGTGTAGCACAGCACTGCCTGTGTGTTTCGCTGCACCACTGGCAGCATTCTTGTTGCTGTGTGGAGATAACAGATCCTGGTTATTACTTGATTCCTTGCATTGTTCTTTCTGATTAACTTCAATATAGCAAATTCAGAAACACTAAAAGCAAATCTCTGCATCTGCAAAAGCCTTGGGTTCAAAATGTTTTAGTCTGATCAGATATTCATGAGAGCGATGCCAGACTGGTTTATGCTCCTCCAAATCATTTGAACTCAATTTGCAGAGCATGGCTGTGTGAGAGAGAAAAGATTAGTCCAATCGTACACCATTAGCAGCATGAAAGATTTGAGAGAGCTGCGTGTTGGCAGATAATTTGTCTTAGTTTCAAAATACCTGTGTGTAAGATTTCCTCCAAGACGGTGCAACGAGGTGAGGTAAAGGTTAGGGAGGAAGGCAGAAGAAGTCAGAGGGGAGTGTGGGATGCCCCTTGCTGGGCACTGCTCCTTCTCCAGTGATACAGGATACGCATCCTATGGAAATGTGCTTAACACAAACTGGCTTCTTGGTCTCTGTTGCAAAGGAGACATTTCAGCAGAAACCACCAATTCTTCACAGGCATTAAACCTGAAATCAGAAGCATTGAAATGCAAAGAAAGTTTAGGAGACTTTGCCTTGGCATGAGAATTTAATTTTCAATCTTTCATGATCTCAGAAGTCATATCAGGGCATTATTAACAGCCAGCATCAAATACCTTTCCTAGTGCTGGCTAGTACTGTGATACCCACGGTATGTAAGATAAAAATTAATAAGATCAATCTTTATGTACTACAACAGCTACATGGCTTAACAAGAAATACTCAGTATTGGAAAGAAAATTTCCTCCTAGGAATGACATGGAAAAATGGTCAGTGGGATAACTATCCACCATCTCAAATGTGGCAGCAGTGAGGGCAGGTCACTGCTTTGATGGACTACGACAGTCATGCTCAGAACTATGCTAAAAACAGCTTGGATCCACCTTTTTCTCCAGGAAATTCCAGCCCTGGCAACATCCTACCCTTGATTTATATGAAATACACTGCTTTTCAAACTCTGCTTCTTCAAGTGTTATTTATAGCATGCAATTTAAGGAGACAGAGAGTGAAGGGAGAAGGGAAAGGTAGGAAAGCCATTCGCAAATGAGTCATTCCCCAGGAATGTTTGACAGGCTGTCAGCAGAGATCTGATAAAGACATCCAGCTAAAATACTCCAGTGTGGCTGCAGGTGAAGGAAGATTGACATTCTGATGGTGTGCACAGGCAAACTCCACCCAGGAGATGTTTAATCTCTGTGGGAAGCTTTCAGATAGCCCAAATGACTCAAAAATCATTCTGCCTTTTAGCAAATAATGAACATACACATGAAGTACATAAAAAAAAATAAAAAAAATTTAAAAAAAACCCTTACTTGGAATAATAATCTCCCCCACTAGCATGTCATGCATGGTTAGTAATGAAGTGTTTCTTCCAGAACTGTCCTTCAGTTTGCATTCCTAAGTGGTATCCCCATGTCCTGCACTCCAGGGCTGGAGCTGCCCACTGCCTGTTGCTGCTGCCAGGATTTCTTTTACCCCACAAAGAGTAAAGAAA
This sequence comes from Sclerurus mexicanus, assembly GCA_013396755.1. NCBI lineage: Eukaryota > Metazoa > Chordata > Aves > Passeriformes > Furnariidae > Sclerurus > Sclerurus mexicanus. The sequence goes on along the minus strand of VWZF01004605.1, from coordinate 158,801 downwards.
AGCTGTCAGACACAGACACAGCTCGTAATACCTCCCCCTTTGGCTTTCTATGTCATCTGATGATGTGGGTTGGTCCCAGACTGTTGAAGTCATTTGGTCTGTGGGTGAGCAGGAGTTAAAAGGTGTACTTTAAATTATAGAATCAGAGAATGGTTTGGGATGAAACAAATATGACAGATCGTTTCATTCCAACGCCCCTGTCATAAGCAGGGACAACTTCCACTAGCCCAGGTTGCTCAGAGCTCCATCCAACCTGGCCGTGAACACTTCCAGGGATGGGGCACCCACAGTTGCTCTGGACAAGCTGTTCCAGGGCCTCACCCCTCTCACAGTAAAGAATTTCTTCCTAATATCTAATATAAACCTGCCATCTGTCGGTTTAAATCCTTTCCCCTATCTCTCCATGCCCTTGTGGAAAGTCCCTCTCCAGCTTCCCAGGAAGTCGCCTTTAGACACTGGAAGGTGCTCTGTGTTCTCCCTAAAGCTTTCTCTTCTTCAGGCTGAAGAGGAAATTGAACCATTGGAGCACAACTTTTGATCAAGCTCAGAGTAGCCAGTTTTCTTCCTAAAACTCTGCTTGTTCTAACCAAACATATGGAGAACAGATTTAACCAGGTCCTTTTTTTTTTCCTTTGCTTTTTCAGTGAAAACATAATAAAAGCAACAACAACAAGATTTCTGAAAGGAAGGAGGTGTTAAACTTGAGGTCTAGAGGTTTCTGTGCACAGTCTCTCTGTATAATCCCATCAGGAAGAGAGACAGGAGAGTACCTTTCTGCCAGAACTGCAGGACTCAAATTCAGGAAAATAACCCTTGTACGAAGCCTGCACTCCTCAGCATCTCTGTAGAGGTTATCTGAAATTTTTCCATTCTAATTTTTGCTGCTTTAAACCAGCTCTTTTAAGGAAATGCCAGACTGCCAGGGATGATAAAGATCTATCACAACATGAAATAACCTCCAGTTGCCACACCAATGGCACTGATTTATTACAAGCTTCAAGCACATCTCGCTGCCACATGTGGCTGTCTCAGACACCCTAGAGCATCTCAGCAAGTGCTGGAAGCCCATATTCCCATTGTTGAAGCTGAAGCTTAATGTCAACACCACAAACATACATCCAGGATTTGTCTCACCTCAAAGATACCACATTATGCACAAAGGCATTTAAGCAACTCACAGGAGGCGCAGAGATTTTCCGTATCAACAGAGATACAGTGATGGATTGTACCACAAGTGCAACAAACTTCAGACTATCATTCACATTGTTAACGACTGTATAACACACACTTACGCAGGACACATAAAAGAAATTCATCAGGCCTCCCTTGACTCTGCTGAATGGTTCAGCAACCTTGGATGAATTTACAATCTGTCATTGCCTTTCAAAATGCCACACACAAAAGCAGGACAGAGTCTGGGGAACTGAAGTGCCTAGAGAGGAGAAAAATAAACAAACCAGCAAACCAGCCAAATTTGATTACATTTCAGCCTTTTGTTTCACTGAATAATTAATTTTAATTCTCCACACTTGAGCTGGTCTAACTTAAAGGAAAATGGTCATAATGTGAAATTACTCTCAGGCTACTTGAAATGGCTTGATGGATACAGAAATGCCAGGCGAAAAAGTAGATTGCATGTATTAGTCTGCCTTCCTTGATGGGCTCAACAAAATGAATTAAAAATAATGCCAGGCTGCAGTTACACTTAACAGCACACTGTTTAGGATTCAAATTATAATTGGATGTATGACCTTCCTTATAAATTACCTGCATTGTTCTTTTAGGTTGGCCTCGTTCCTGTATTTTCTTCCACTAACCTTGTTAAAACAAAACAGACTTTCACAGAGGGAAAAGGAAGATGCTAAAGCCTTTAGACAATTTTTAGCTCATGCCCAACATATCCTGAGCTCTATTGAAGTTGTCCTTAAAAAAAAAAAAAAAGTGTTCATAAAGTCTTTGGAGTATTAGAAAATGCATGACCCTGAACTAATACTGAGCCACAAAGCTTTGTGGGACCTACTATGGGCCAGATGGCATCCCAGTTTCTGAAGAAGATTCTGGAAATTTGTGATATTACCTAAAAATGCCAACACGACTGGACTTTGGGATTTGTAGGAGCTCGATCTGCTCTGTGTTCCCATCCACAGCCCAGATACCATCTGCAGGAAATCACTGTGCATAGACCAAGGAGGGATGAACTGAGCTCTGGCCAAATCTGGCTCCCGACCTTACCTGTACCCCAGAGACACTCAGTGTGTTCATCCACTGCTCCCTCCATGTGTATTTTCCTTTCATAATAAGTAAGCACTGCTTACATTTGCAGCAGTAAAGGACACCAGAGAGACCAATTCTGAAGGTCTAATTTGGAAACGAGGTCCCTTTTCAGTGAGTTAATGTTGTTAAACTCACATACAAGCTACAGAGGTCCTCACTTGTGCGGCCCATCATGAGTGGTTGTTATTTCTCTATCTAGGTGTCAGGGTTGCATTTTTTAGTGCCCTCTAATTGAACTTTTGTGATTTATATTCATACCTTTGAGACCTCTGGCATAATCCTGTGCTTTACTTTCAAGGCTTCTTCGTATATTCACTACAGTCCCTTCTATATTCCCTCTTTTTAATGAGTATCAGTCACATAAGGATAGTTTTTATCCAAGACAATACAGAACATGCATTTTTGTGATCTGTCTGTGATCTAAGAGTGCTGCTGTTTGGCTGCCCATCTCCTTTGGACCCACAAGTGTTCATATATAAAAATATGCCCATATTTATAGACACACAGATTTTTCTTCCTATATATAAATATAGAAAGGCAGCACAAATATGTGTGAAAATTATACATAGATTCACTTTACATACATATATTTATATATCTAGTGTGCAAATATACATGTATGAATATAAATTGAGTATATATATACACATATAAGTGTATGAATGTAATGACAAACATTCTTTAACATGAGGAAAAAAAGCATAACTGAAGATAAATGGGAATGGAAAATAAGAGCAAGAGACAGGTTTGAGGTCCCTGACTTCACCAGGCTGTTGGATGAGCCCCAAGGTGTTTGGATGGGGGAAGTTAATTACATCAATCAGTCACTAAATTGCAAGGAGGGGTGGAATCATGAAAACACTGGAATGTGCAAAGTACTTAGAATAATATTTAAAAGTGAATTCAGTACCCTTTTTTCCCCCATTATTCACAAGATTTCTTTTTGTCTGTCCTACCTTTTCCCTGTCCTTTCAAACTCTTTTTGGTTTGTGTTGGATAAACAGGAATTATATAAATTGAATAAAGGAGGATGGGAAAGTAGCAAGGCACATCATGACACTCATCAGAATCCAATAAAATAGAGAGAATATGAAGATTAAAATTTATAGACAAATTCATTATGTAGAAGGAAATAAACTGTAATATTCTTTGTAATCCTAGGCCAGGAAGGAGGAAAGTTCACTGCAATATACTGCTGAAGTATCAGAGGCAATACCAGGAGCTTGTGAGATTTGTGAGGTGAAAAATTATGAATCATAAGAAGTAGTTATCACCTTCTTTTGTCAGCAAGTGCTAACGTGCCTGCAACGTATTAGAAAACAGAGGCTCAGGAAAGTTCTACAGCTGTGATAAACTGTAGGAAAAAAACCATGTTTATTCTGATATGAATCCAGGCTGAGTGTGAATGCACAGGTGCAAAGCACCAGAGGAAGGAGGGGGGCCCAAATGGCACATGCTGCTGACACCTACAGTAGCAGGTCATGGAGATCCCAGCACACAACTTCCTCAAACTCCTCATGGCAAGCAGCTCCGAAAGAGGCAGTGATTCAATCCTGATGACTCACAGAGGTGGGACAGGATAAAGGGCTTAATCATTGCCAGTTCCTCAATGGCTTAATGAGACACATCATCCAAAACCACCAGCACATGCCTGTGAAGAAGCCATGAAGTGCAGGGAGGGTCTCAAAAGCAGATTTCCTTGTCCTCCACATCCCTGCAAACACCCTGGACAGACCCCCTGGAAGCAGGGCCCTTAGTGCCTGGAATTATGAGGCTGTTTAAAATAAAACCTCTCAGTGCTTGTGAGCTCGAGAGGCTGAAATTAATAGTGTTTTACATAAATTAATCTTTCTTCCTGTGAAGGATCTCATTAAGCTACACTGCTGCTGGAGTGTTGCAGTGTCATTTCCTACAGAACTCTCACCAAGCTTTGCATCCAACAACATGGTCTTGTGGGAGCAGAGAAGGATATGGACCACCCTGCAGGGATGCTCCAGGCCACAGGAGCTCAGTTTGCTTGTGGAAATGAGCCCCAGAGGAGAATTGTTCATCCCAGGACTGTCCCAGTTGCTTTCCACTGCCAGCACAGATATCCAGTACGAGCTGTCAGGGAGAAAGGGCAGTATCTGAACTTGTTGCCATGGGAAATGTGGTCAAACATCAGATTAGTGTTGCTAAAAATGAAAATTTGGCAAAGACTGAAAACAGTTAAAAATGAAGAAACAAAAGCAGGTCATAATCTTGGAATAGGGCATTGTATTGGCTGGAACAGAGAACTAACTCTCTGGACAGTTTTCCTGATCTGATCCCTCCCTGGAGCTTGGTGATTCCTCTCCTCTCCTCTCCTCTCCTCTCCTCTCCTCTCCTCTCCTCACAAACTTTCTCAGCCCGTCTTCACACAGGAGGTTCTCCAGCCACTGCTCATCTTCGTGGCCTCCTCTGTAGCTTCTTGACGTCTTCATTCTGACTGGCAATAGGCAGTCAGAGAAGAGCTGTGTACAGATCTACTTGCCCCATGTTTTTGTTCAAGGATTCATACACAGATTTCTCACTGACAGGAGAACGATATGACTACCAGGTATTTGTGTTAAGGCTCCTCCAGCCACTGCAGTGCTAGAAATCTCTCTAAAAATATATAAATGTGATTTGAATTAATGAGGAATAATACTGGACTTTGCCTCCTGGTAACAAGTTAGTTTTCTGAGGAGAGACAGAGGCGCTAACATTGCTCTGCTATTTTTTGTCACTCTTTCATCTCACTCCATCACAGCTAGTTCCTTCACCTACCACTGTATGTTGAGAAACAAATTTCAAAAACAAAGGAGATAAGAGTTCTGCCCCAATCTGATCACAAAAACAGTATTGGTCGGGTAAGGGTGTCACACAGCCACTGGACAGCTCATCCCTACTGGATGAGGGTGGCAAATATGTCTGTGAAGTTTCCTCTTTCCTTCAGTTTGTTTTCATTCTGCTTTCCATTTCACATAAAAAAACCCCAAACTGGCAAATAGGAGACATAATTCCAACTGACAGAAGCACATCAAAACATTTTAAAACTTCCACCCAGCTTTCTCTGTACATGAAACAAACACTTTCTCCAGTCCAGAGGAGTTGTTAAATAAAACATTAATACTTGGAGTTCTTACATGTCCCCAAGTGAAAAGCAGAATTAAACAGAAATAAAAAAAACCTCAGAAGACATGAAGGATATCAACAAAAGTTTGCCTTTGCACTCCTTTTCCATCTCATTTTTGGCTACCAAAGAAACAGTAAGAACAGTCAACTGATAAATAGAGTTTGACCAAAGCAGCTTTACCTATTTAAAAGGGAAGATGATGGCAGTGAAGCACTCACTGGAACAGTCCCAAAAGAGAAATGTCATGAGTCTTGTATCATTAAAATTACAAATTACTTGGCACTGGTAACCTACCCAGTTTAATAATGAAGGCTAAAACTGAGCACAGATTGCTTAAGCTTTCTCCAGTTATACATCAGATCTTCAGTCAGAAATGCATCTCACAGATGCTTCTTGTTTGCTTGATATAATCTCCTGTTGACCATCTCTTATTGCCTCTGTGTTTTCTTTTGATTTACACAACACAAGCACTTTGGAATGGTATGTACACACATCCACACACACACTGAGAAAAGCCCAGCACTTCTGTTTCCTTCTACTAGGGGAAAATAAATGATGATCACTAATGACTTCTTTCACAAATGCATTACAAACCCATTTGTTACTTGTCTACAGGTAATGACACTTGCGGTCCTATCTCTATGAAAGCCAAGGAATCTAGTCTGAAGCCAAGGTCAGAAGACTCTTGTTAAAGACATGCTGATGTGTTCCTTGACAGAGGAGCTGGTATATGCAGAGTCCATTTCTGAATCTCTTTCAGAGTTGGGTGACTGGACTTATGAGCAGGGTTATTGGAGAAATTAGGAAATCCATTGTCCTTTATCAACTCAGCCCCACCTAGATGTTGTCTTTTCCTTTTATCAGTGTCCCAGTTTCTTGAACTATATTTTAGGAGTAACAACAGGCCACACAGAGGGATCTCAGTGAGCCTCGCACAGCTCTCAGCCAGACCTTCTTTCACACCCAAATCAATGCTCATGTAATAAACACCAAAACCCATCATTGTTGCTATTATTTATACACAATACCAACCTCGGTGTATTATGAAGAGATGGGAGCAGGATTAATGGAGAAGATGAAGAGATTTTATTTCCTCCATGACCCATTAACTAGTGCTGTTGCTGCTCCTGAATACAACTGTGAAGTGGCCACAACACTGCTGACCTTTTCTTATTCAAACAGATTTATTCACCTCTGAACTCACAGCAATCAGGAGCACAGGCTGAGACAGAACAGTGTAAACAACAGATTTTCCAATGAAACCAAACATAACAGTATGCCCAGAATTGAGGGAGCTGATGTCTGTTGAGCGTGAACCCTGTACCCACGGCATCAGCAGATCTGCAAAGGCTTTCAGGAGAATAACACCTTGCAATCCATAGCTTTATGTTGGGAGGTGATTTCATTTCCATATCTGGCCAGGTGGATAATTTGACACTGTAAAGAGAAAGACATAGGCACAAGGGATGGAAAAAAAAATCACCATTAAAATGTAAAGGACACCAAATGTTTTTAGTTCATCATAAAATGGGAATCAAAAGTGTTTTGATTAGAGAAAAGCAGAAAATTCATGGCAGGGGGCAGGGGTGGTGTGATATTAGATGCACTAGGGCTCTTCAGTTTGGAGAAGGAATGCAGACCAACACCCAGTGGATGGAAACTAAATCTGCACCATTTCCTACTATAAATTAGTCATCATTTTTTGTAAGGCTAAAGATGATTACGCTGTAGCAAATTCCCTGCAGGAAATGATGTATTCCTCATTTGTCACATCAAGCTTTGATGCCATTTTAGTCCAACACAGATAAGTGGAGTCAAATAGGGCTATGAGGGTGAGTTCTAATGGTAAAAAGACTTTTCGTTTGTAGATTATGCTGAGCTTGATTCATGGTAATAATGAAATTCAGTGGAAATGCATCCCAGTTTCAAGAGTGAAGGCTAACTTTCTTCTTTGCAGGCAATAGCCCAAAGAGCAGTTTAAAGAGGTTTACGTATCACTGGTGTGTGGGCAGAGGGTATTGCTTTCTGTAATGAAATGTCAGCTCCTTACAGGAGGGAGAAAAACGATTTTCTGACAACCCTTTTGTCTTGTACTGACTATTCAAAAGTCAGAATATTGTGCACTGCTCCAGTAACGCACAGTAGTTCCTCTGCCCCAAAATAAAGGTATCCAGTGACTACCTTGATAAACACCAGGCAAGAAAGTAATCCACAAGGCCAGCTGCTATGCAATTTGTTTGTCTCAGGATTTATCAATTTAAGTGGCTTGTTCTTCCTTTGTGGTTCATTCTTAGTCATCCAGTTCCCTCAGACTCTCTAACTTAACCTTCTTAAGATTTCTCACCCCTGCATGGGGGTGCAGGAACATCATTTTCCCAAGGCTCATAGGACAGAGCTGAAGAATGAGAAAACTGCAGGTGATGCATAAATCTGTCAGATGGCAGCAGTGAATGTTTATAAACCTTTATGAATTTAGAATACACGTTTCTTGTTCCATTAGAGAGTGACAATTTAAAGATTTCCGGATTACAACAAGACTAGTGATGTGTATCTGGGCCCTGCTGACACACATCTCCTATTACATGGTGTTTGACTACATGAAAAATTAACTGCTCAGTGCCAGCACTTTCTGCAACAGCTGCTGAAGGAAAATCAGTGATGGGTAAAGGACTCTTCTGTGATTTCCTTCAGAGAATTTAGGCATAGGAAGCACCCAGATTTCTTCAGTCATAGGGTGTATATTTTTGTTCTTGTTATGCAAACACAGATACTATCATTACAGCCCCAGCAAATATGATAAGAATAGGCATCTCTTTTCCAGTAAGGATGTCTGAGCTTCTCCAACAAAGATTTTCCAGATATCTTTAATATGAAAAGAGTGCACTTTAGGCTTCCTTGGACCAAAATATTCCCAGTTAATTTCTCCTGGGAAATAGTGGCAGAAGTTCACATCAAACAACTCAGAGATTTATAGTTGGAAACCTCAAAGACCAAAATGATGTATTGGATTTCTGGGTCCACTTAGAGTAACCTGAAATGACTTATATGTTGTATTATTGGAATAGCAAAGTGTGTGTGTATGTGTGTGTGTGTATATATATTGCTGATACGAATGAGGAGTAGATGCACTGCATACACATCCACCTATAGGACTGAAATATATATGTATCCATCACTACAACTGAAATGAGAAATATGGTTTTGCAAGTAATGAGAACCAATAAATACTTCCAGCAAAATTTGCTGAATGAGCTCTGAAAGTCTTTTTTATATATAAAAACTTATTCTGGAGTGTAAGGCACCAGATGGATTGCAACATGGGATAAATTAGGGGATGATAATTGTTAGCAAGGATTATAATAAATACCATAAAAGAAACTGCTGTGAAAAATTAGGTAGAAATGACAGCTCAGCAACTTTACTGTATTCTAGCTCAGCTAAACTATCAAGTTATATTAAAATACATCTGCTTAATGTTAGGCTTTTTTTCTTATTAGAAGAAAAGAGGTATCTAACATTGGAGCTGAAGGATGATCACCATGCCTGGGACTTACTTTGCAGTTTCTGCCTGTCCTTCCATAGTAATCTTGTTAGGAATATAAAAATACAGGCATCCTGTCAGACTCTATTTCTGGGATAGAGCTGAGAAGTGATCCTAAAACAAAAGTCAAAGTTAAGTTGTTTGTTTCTTTCCCAAGTCATGTTTATTTTCATTTGTTTCAGAGAAATATTTCTCAGATGATATAAATCTGACAGTGACACTGCCAGAATATCAATCTCCATAGCTGCTGCTGGAAGAGCATTGGAGAGAGTCACAATTACCCGTAGCTGAGTAGGAAGAGCAGGCAAAAAAATGGTCAGGTAAGGGATGGATGAGTTGTCACCTAAATGGAGTCAGTCCATAACAATGAAAAGAAGGATGCTTTTCGTACTATCAGCCTGCTAGTGCAGGTACCCCAGTGTTTGATTACAGTCTATAATACAGTGCACCTTTCTCAGAGATAAGAAAACCCAGACTCATAAATATGAAAAATTGGACAAAGTGAGTGACCTTCAAAGCTTTTTAGGGTCTTTTTCCTGCTGATCTCAGGTCCAGACAGCTCGTATTCAGTGGCAGGCGTCTAACTGAGGTACTTGACAGAATCATAGAATGGTTTGGGTTGAAGGCATCCTAAAGATCAGTTCATTCCAGCTCCCCTGTGGGTAGGATGGAGTGGTAGACATTAAGCTGATTTGCTTAATCTTCACTCTCTCTGGAGACCTGAGAGTGCTGGAGGTGACTAAGTTAATGACAGGCTCCCATTTAACATCTAACTGATAACATTACATCTCAAGGCTGTAAGCCCTGGCCCTTCATGAGGATGTGGAGCAAAACAACCAGGTGAAGTTAGCACCAGCAGCCAGGAACAGAGCCCACACCCTGCATTGATGCTCCAACTGTTGGATCATCCCCTTTTCTGTATAACCAGGAGAGAAAGCCACTAGAGCCAGTCCTCACAGCCCATCAGATGCTTCCCATTCAGGGACTTTGCATTTCAGCATGAACTTTTCCCACTGGCACTTTGTATGCAGGACTTCTCTACAATGAAAAACTTAGAAGGCTGAAGAAAGACTTAAACCCAAAGCTTGTTTGCTTTGTTTCTGAATTTTCACCAGAAAAATTTTGTGTGAATTCATCTCTGAGGCTGATAGTAATTTAGGAGCACTGTGCACAGCATTCCCCAGAATCCTGGTACCCACCTTGAGCTTCCCCAGGTGCTGTTGGCTCCTCTCTGCAGACTGCCAGGTGCTGTGCCTTTCCCAGCTTCCTCACCACTCGCTGCTGTTTGCCACTCAGGTTTCACTGCTTACTTTTTCCTACATCAAGACAGAACATATTGTCACATCCATTAAATTTTAAAAAACCCAAAACAAACAAACAAACAAGGAAAGGACTGTCAGGCACTACCTGGATGACTGTTTTGCTAGTTATGGAGTTTTATGCAGCAATCTGCTTCAAAGGTTAAGAAAGGAGAGGCATCTCTGCTAGCAGCTATTAGCAGATTTAACATCAACAGAAAGCTCCTTGTGGAGACCTCAGTGGGAGATGATTCCAATAAATTTCTGTTGGGACACTAAAACGTCTCTTTGAAATAGGTGTAGCTGTGTGCATCAGCTTTGCACAGATCCTTCTTCAAATCACACAAGAGCTTTATTCATCTGTGGGTTTTATGCGGGACGCTGACAGATGGCTTTTACACCTCTTCTGTACATGAGTTTTAGGAGCAGAGGGATCATTGTCACATCAAGTCTGAAGTACAGCCAAAGTGCTGTTATCAATACCACACAGTTTCCACAAATATCATTACATGGATTCTGTTTATTTTCTGTCAGTGCTCTGGGTAAGGTGACTGAGGGCACCCTCAGTCAGTTTACAGCAGACACCTCTTTGGGTGGGAATGTTGATCTGCTGGAAGGGCAGGAAGGCTCTGCAAAGGAATCTGGACAGGCTGGGTCAATGGGTCAAGGCCAAGTGTATGAGGTTAACAAGACCAAGGGCTGGGTCCTGCCCTTGAGTCACAACAGCCCCATGCAATGCTACAGCCTTAGGGATGAGTGGCTGGAAAACTGTGTGTCAGAAAAGGACCTGGGGGTGCTGGTTTACAGCAGCTGAACATGAGCCAATGTGTGACCAGGTGGGCAAGAAGGCCAGTGGCATCCTGGGCTGTACCAGCAATAGTGTGGCCAGCAGGACCAGGGCAGTCATTGTCTCTCTGTACTGGGCCCTGCTGAGGCCACACCTCAAATCCTGTGTCCAGTTTTGGGTTCTTCCACCCCCTGACTACAATCAATCCATACTACCAACTCCTTGAATGGTAGTACAGTTATCTCTTGCCTCTATGTCAAAAGTATATTGCAGATCAGAGGTAAGAGTACAATTATTTGATAAGATTTTTTTAGTTTAAGTGTCAGAATTAATGTTAATTATGGAGTATTTCACATAATCAGATGATTGGATGTGGTTTACATGTTGGATTGGCATAATTTGTCTCATTTTCTGCCAAGCTTTGGTATACAGAATGATTATAAACAGTAAATATAATAAAGCCAAAACTAAAAGAACTACAACTGGATGCAGCATCAAATTCAAAATTCCAGTTGCTGTTAGTGATCATCCAAAAACAGTTTCTCATCAATAATATTCTCCATCTTTCTTCACTCTTTCTAGGACATGGTGTATCTTCTCTGCATCTTGATGGATGGTAATCAGGTTCTTTGTCTGTTGTGCTGAATTCATTTTAGCAATTAACTTGGATCATGATGATGCAACAGTTTTCTTAGCAATGTGAGATTCACTCCAACAGGGGTAGGCAATAAATATAATTGGATTGTAGTAATTGGTGGGTTGTGACAGGAGCTGAGCAGTTAAAGTTACATCCTGTAATTTTGATAAAAGTACATATATAGATATTCAAGTGATGATATGTCTCTACAGTGATGTTTTCTATAAATATAGGATGTCAAAAGGTTCCCATACAAATACCTCTTTTTCCAACATATGCAAGTACAGTCTCAGGGGTTTCATCAGGATGTATTTCAAAATGACATTTTGTACAACATCAAGGCAAATTACTTGGGCCTCAATAGTACTATTTTCACAAATAAATCCTTGCTGTTCCTATACAATCATGCATCAACATCAATAGCTTGCCCTCCATTCCTATTTTGGGCTCACACTTGTATATTCTAACTGATGGAGGTCAGTTCCTTTGTGGTTTGGTCAGCACAAAAATTGGGTATTTGGTGTGTACTGCAGCATTGAATACTGGTAAAACAAAAGCTGTGGCTTTACCATCAATGGGGTCATAGTGACATCAACTAGATGCCACCAAGATTGGGAACCCCTTTCAAATTGAGCTTCATAATCCCAAATTACCTTTTGGATCTCAATGGTCAGGGTGCCCTCATCTCCTTCCCTTGTAGTTGCTGCTACAGTAAATTGCAACCACAATTAAGAAAGTGCATAGTGCAGAATTTACTATAGTTACCATATTGATTAGAATAAATAAAAGAAATCAGGGTCTTCACCCTGTGGTCAGGATTGTTAATGTGTGAATTTGTTTTGGTTCTCCTTAGAAAAGGAAAAACTATTCTCAAAGGAATAACCTGGTCTCCAGAGGATACATGCTGGTATCATTCCTGATACCACAGAATCACAGAATCACAGAACCATTAAGGCTGGAAAATACCTCCAAGATCATCAAGTCCAACCTTTGACCGAACACCACCTTGTCAACTAAACCACAGAACTGAGCACCACGTCCAGTCTTACCTTGAACATTTCCAGGGATGGTGGCTTCACCACTTCCCTGAGCAGCTCATTTCAATGCTTAGCCATTCTATCAGTGAAGAAATTCTTCCTGATGTCCAACCTGAACTTCCCCTGGTGCAGCTGAAGACCATTTACTCTTGTCCTGTTTCCCAGAAGAAGAAGCCAATCCCTACCTTGCTACAACCTACCTTCAGGAAGTTGTGAAGAGTGATAAGGTCTCCTCTGAGTCTCCTTTTCTCCAGGCTAAATGCCCACAGATCCCTCAGCCACTCCTCATATGACTTACTCCCTCAACTGTTCACCAGCTTCATTGTCCCAGAATCCCTAGAAAGGCAAAAAACCCTAAGTCTCATTGACAGTTTTATGGACAGGTCAACCCATGGCTCAACTTGTTTAACAGCTCATATTAAAGACAAAAGTTCCTTTCCACTCACAGAATGTCTCTGTTCTGTCTCTTTAAATGCAGTTGAATTAAACATTAATGGCCTTTCTGGCCCACTCAGCGCAGTCTGGAATAAATTACAACAGGTACGATTCTGCAAAACCCTGTTCTGCTGTAATAGGGTCCTGGGGGTGCATTTGCCTCAGTGATTCATAAGCCTTTAACTCCTGCATTGGGGTTTTGACTGCCTTTTCATGTTCTAGGTTCCATTCCCACAGTTTGTCTTTTCCTAAAAGTGACTACAGTGGATGAGCAATGATAGAAAATCCTGCAGTACCCTAAAATACCAACAAATTACAATTCTTTACTAGATTGGGGAATCTGCAATTGTATTTTAATGTAGGTGTCTGGCAGAATTGCCACACTACCTGCAATCCACCAAATACCTAAGAATTTTACTTCTCTAATCAGTCCTTGATATTTCTAGTGGAAGGTGTCCTTGCCCATGGCAGGGGGATTGGAACTAGATGATCTTTAAGGTCCCTTTCAACCCAAACCATTCTGTGATTCTATGATTCTTCAGGTGAAACTTGCGAAACTAAGAGTTTCACATCCTGAGACTGCCTGTAAAAGTTCAATAAGGGCAGCATGAATAATTGTGGGTGAATGTTTATATCCCTGTGGAAGTCTGTGGAAGGTCTATTTTAAACCTTCCCAAGTAAAAGCAAATTTCTCTTTATCCTTTTTCTGCAGAGGGACGAAAAAGAACATATCCCTGACATCTAGCAGTGCCATCCATGGATGTGAGGATGTAGTACTACCATGCTACAAGTGAATTGCAATATTAGGCACCGCAGCCTTTAGTGGAGCTGTGTTGGCATTTAGGTGCCAATAATCAGTTGTCAGATGCCACCTCCCCATTCAGCCTTTGGACAGGCCAGTGGGTTCTGGAAATAATGTTCCATTTTTCCAACTCTGGTGTTACATCTGAAATTCCCTTTTGTTCCACAACAAAAATCAGGTACTGCAGTGCATTGGTACTTTTGGAATCAGGGAGCACAGGGGCTGCATGGAGAACACACTGTAGCCTCCCAGTTTCTACTGGGGTTGGGGTCAGTATTTGTATAGAAGGGCCATACACCGATATCTCTCAAGTACCAGTTTCATCTGGTCAAAACATCAAAATCCAAAACATTTTCATTGTGCTTCTTAATCACAAAAAGAGTAGATGAATGTACTTATTGCTTGGGTGGCATAAATTATCTTTCATGGCTTGGTGAACAGCACTTGCTCCATTTACTCTGGTGACCTTGACTCTCCAGCAGCCGGATCACATATTCAGCTTCTCAGCATCCTATTATGTTAGTACTGAAAACTGGGCTCCTATTTCTATTAGAAGTTTCAGCACATATTGTTGAGGATCAACTGAAAGCAGATTCAATCGAATTTATTGATGGGTACAGTCTCATATTCAGAGTAATCTAAGGGAAACAATGGGTCATCATTTCCCTCATCACAATCACCAGGATCACCCCAAATATTCCCATCCCAGTTCTCTAGGGACACCACTAGTTTCCTAATTGGCATGGGGTTAGGGGAATGTGGGGCCCACATGATCATCATCTAGATCTTTTCTTCCAATTTTTGTGTTTTCTTCTTTTCTTCCTGTAATTACTTCTGCAGCTCTTCAATTTGCAGGAACAGTAATAACTCAGCTGCTTTCCTGTATTCTATTTCCTCTCTTAGATATTCTTTGTCTCTTCCTATCCAGACAGGTGGCTTCCAGGCAGCTGCCTAATGTCTTACAAATAATTCCTTTTCCTTTACCATTTTTGATATTTCCTCTTGCTAATCTTAGTTGTTATGCAACAGCACTCAAGTCAGGACAGTGGTCATGAGCCCATTCTTCTGAGAATTTGGGACTCAGACATTCCATGCTTCCAGTAAGCAATCAGTGATGCTACTCACCATCCTGCCAGCTACACCAGTCTATTGTGAGTGGGTGATTTAATCATTTAAAGAACCACTGTCAAAGGCACTAGTAAAGGTGGGCTTAGTACAATATTGTAAAAAAGTGATTTAACAAACTTTGATGGCAAGGTTCACTATATTATTCTAAACAAATTCTTCTAAACTACCAAGACATGTATCAAAGTTGTCAAACTACAAGTTTATGCACATTATCAACCAATCACCAAAGATCTGCCTTTGATAAAAGGTTTCTCTACCTTGAGAAGCAACCTTAAGGATCATTCCAGCTCCAAGGGAGACCACCATCATGCAGCCAGGCTGCTTAGCTTGTAGAGGTCAAAGAAGGCTCACTTAGCCTGTCCTCTTTATGGAATAATGCAGCTGACTCAAAGTCAAATTACATGTGATGGGAAAGCTGTGATGCTCCTTGTACCCGCAACTCCCTTTGTTCCTTTATAAATGTCTTGAAAAAGCCATTCATTCCAAGCTCGTATGCATTGATGCTTCTGATGTCACTCTGCTCCTCTGTGGGTTTTCAGAGGACAGAAACTAGAGGAGTTCTTCAGAGCCTCTACAAAACTTCTGCTGGTTTAATTAAGGGGTCAAGGGCATCTGCCACACAGGGTGCCCAGGGAAGTTGTTGAGTCACCATCCCTGGAGGTATTTAAAAGATATGTCGATGTGGCATTTAGGGACCTGGATTGGTGGTAGACTTGGCAGTGTTGGGTTAGCAGTAGGACTTGATGACCTTAAAGGTCTTTTCAAATCTATTCTATTCTATGATGGTCATATAGGCTGACACTCATTATGGGATAGTCTTTATGTAACATCCTACATGGCACTGACAAAATTTGTTTGTTATATAAAAGCCCTGAGCAGAAATGCAGCCCAGATTTCCCCATTCAATTTCTGGCATAGCAAGTTACCCAACCATTGCCAAAATGCAAGGCAGAGGCAGACCTTCCTCTGCTACCTCTTGGAGATGATTTCTTATGAGTTATATGAAAGAAATATTTCAGTACCATGGAATAGTTCACTGAACATGTTAACAGATGGGCATCAGACCCTCCTTCAGTTTTCAGACAGGCACTTTTATCTATCAGACAGATACCTTTTTGGAAACAGCTGCTTTCTGCTTTTCTGCTGTCTCCTCTCTTTCTTTCTGCACTATATAGATCTCATGTACAGTGTTCATATGAAGTCTCTTAGAGTACTGGAGGGAGTACTTAGAGACTGTCTCCACTGCATTTCTCACAGATTTGCCTGACATAGTAAAACTTATTTTACATTAATTACATTCATATTTTTCTGAAAACTGCAGGACAAAAAAAATCTTTCCTTATTGTATATGGATATTCCCCCCCACTGCTAGCAATCTTTCCCATGGCCCATGCTATAGTGAGAGGTGGTGCTAATGACACACTTCTGGCTGTGAAACACTCTCACAAATTGCCTCTGGTAACCCCATGGTCCAATTTGCGTTGTTTACTTTTTGTTCCCATTGTTTTATAGGTTTTCTTATATTGGGATAAGAGGTGAGGGTTCTCAGTGCAGCTGTGAAAATCCTTTAGTGAACTTTCACGAACATTTTTAAACTGTACTTCTGAGTTTCATGGGAAAGGGCTTCTGCATGGGATGACTGACAGCAAGGGATTCCTTGACAGCTCAGGCACAAGTTTATCTGTAACTCCCTTCAACCCTTGAGGCAGAGTTATCTGCTGCAAAGGTGTCTCCAGCAAGCACTGAAAGGGTAATCAATGCCTTGCACAAGTAGAAAAAGCAAAGCTGTCATGGTACTACTGTAAAACTAATTCTCAGTGGCTCTGAGATCAGAGAAACACAAGCTTCAGTTTGCCAAACTCTTTTGCCTGTAGGACTCTGTGTAGTGCTGCTGACTTCAGCATGATATTGATGCTCAATATTAAGTATTTACAACACCACAGACTTTGTCAAACAGGAGGAACAGGGAAGTTTGCCCATAATGAAACCCTGCCCAGAGAAGGGTCCTTTGAAGTATAAGTAGATCGGACCAAGGTTGCCGATACAGGAACTTCATGAACACATGAACAGTGTTTCCAGCATTGAAAGCTTCCTGCCATGAGGACTCATTGTTTTAAGCTTTGCCCTGTAAATTACTCAAGTAATTGCAGCAGGTAGTGGCACTTAGGTGAGAAATATGGGGGGAAAGATGAGAGAGGAACATGAATCTGCATCAGAGGATGCAGCACTGGGTTAGAGGGCCTTGAACCAGCTCTGAACATGCCGACGTGACTCTGGACAAAGCTCTACACTGTAAAAAAAAGTCAGGTGAAACTCAGAAAACTGGATAACTGTGCCAATTCTCATCTCTGGTTAATTATTCCTGCAGTTAACTAGCTCCGGTGTAGTATTTGTCCTGGTGGGACAGATGTCTCTGGTTCTGGAGTCAGCAGGTTTGGCACTGGATTGCCATAACATCTTGGATTCAGCAGCTGAGATCCAGATCATATTTTTACTGTACTTTCTATAATCTATGGCCCCTATAGAGCAGAACGAAATAATCCAGCCAGAATAGGGACCACCAGGGTAATGGGGCCCTTATGACTCCAATCATAAGGGATTGTGGTGACTTCAGTCACCAAAGGATGAACAACTTGTCTGAACACTTTATCTCAAAATACTAAGCTTGCATAAGTCCAGTTTCCCTCAGTTTTCATTGGATATTTGATTTGTCTCCTCATTGCCATAACCATTTTCCTGCTTCAAGGGCTATAGCAAGTGTCAGGTAGCATCAGGGCAGTCTGAAAAATTTCAGTAGTATGCAACACATTAAAGGGAAAATTAAAAGGAAAAAGAAAAGAACCATACAAATTTCCTGGAAAAAAAAAAAAGTGAAGGTTTTGTGTTCCTTATTTTCAACAAGGAAGGCTCAACCCCTGATCTCAGCATGGATAGCCTGAGTTGAAAGATCCAGTATTGTAATGGAAACCTCTTATTAACTGGATGGAAGGAACAGGTTGCCTGGAAAGGTGGTAGATGCCCCATCCCTGGAAACATTCAGTGTTGGATGAGGCTCTGAGCAACCTGGTTTAGTTGAAGATGTCCCTGTCCATGGCAGGAGGGTTGGACTACATGATCTTTAATGGCCCCTTCCAACACAAACCATTGTATGATTCTATGCCAATGTGAAGAGGGAGCGTCAATTCAGTCCTTATCCTTGTCTGGAGGTCTTGGACTCTGTTCTGTTCCGCTCTTTCCTACCCTCCAAAAGCTCTTAGGTAGATTCAGGTCCTCAAGAAACACTTCAGCGAGCCCTGATCCCTTGTTATTATACACACAATAATTCTTTTATTGGATGTCCCAAGCAAATTCCCAATAAACATAGACAGAGGCATCAGGGTCTGCTCCAATTGACTGCCCACAATCTGTCAACTCCTCTAACAATCAGGAGGTCTGCTCACCATCTCAACCACACCACCCTTTATCCCAGGGATCACTTCTCAGCTCACAGCAGCAAAAAAGGACAGGAACACAAAGGAAGGGGCTTTCTTCAGCCACTGCCTCCTCTCCACTCCCTCTCCTTCACCTCAGCTAACACCTGACATTCCCACTGTCTGCGAGACACAGCTGATGTGGCCGGGATTAGGAACATAAAGAAGGAAAATTAGTTACAGCTGGAGCAATTGTCAGGCAGGAAGATAATTGAAAGCCAGCAAAACGATCAACCATTTAATTGCTTACATTAAAGAAATGAATTGACAGCAATCAAGCCAACCTATAAAAAGTACTGAAAAAAAATTACATGTGAGAAAATAGATTAATTTTCATAAGGCACAAGTAAAAACAAACTTGGAAAAAAAAAATGAAAACCCGAGCTTGCGGTGTTTATAAGCCTTAATCAATTTAAAACTCATTTTCAATGTATTAAACTTTACTATTTAATGTCTCCCAATGAATTCTGCCTGTGGCATTGTTCAGCAGCCTCGCTGAATCCTCATGCAGTTAAAAAAGATTATTCACCAGCATTACCTCTGCCAAGTGTGCTTAAATCAGAAGGCAGTCCCCAAAACCATAAGGGGGGGGCACTGTGAGAATTTTTAGAGAGAATTTTTCCCACTTGGGGGACTGTTGTTTCCCTGGGAAGATTTTTTAGAGGAGGGAAAACTGCAGGGCTCTTAGAATTTGTGTTTTCAAACCTTTTACTTTGGTCTTAGTATTGACTGTTTGCATAGAAGCAAAGGCAAAATGGGAGTTAGGTGGGAAGGGTCTCTGTTTTCAGTTATACAGTGCAGTAACATATTTCACACCTCTTTTGGTTCACATTTTTTTTCCAAATAATGTGCCTGAAAAGTCCTTTAGAAGATCAGTGAAGCTTTGCTTTGCCCCTAAGAGCAGGACCACATCTATTGGCATGGGGAAAACAAATTTCAGATGAGCTGCATTCCTGCTGTTACAGATGTGCTGCCTCCAGCCCACCACACCACCTGGAGCTGTCAGCCTTTGCTCTAATGCTGCTCTAACACAAAATCTTTCCAACTCACAGTAACCCCTCCTGAAATCTTTAGACCCAAACCTGAGGTGAGCAGGGCTATGAATTATTCTATTGCACCAATGTATAATAATTTTTAGAAGGTTTGCAGTGGTGAAGGAATGAAAAGACAACTAGTCCAGAATGGACCCTTGATATTTCAAACTTTGTTTTTACAAAAAAAAATATGGAGGTGGGTTTTTTTTCACACTTACATAAATCCATTGGAATATTTTATTTTCAGAGGAGTAGATAGATTGTATACCATCAGTTTTTCTCCCTATCATCAATTTTTCATTTCAGGATAAAAATCTGATTTTGTAAGTGTGACATTAAAAAAAAAAGAAAAAAAAAAGAATAAAAGAACAGATTTGAATCCAAGGGCTCAGTTACTGGCTGCAATCCAGCCTCACCATCCAGCAGACTGAGCAGAGGCAGAGTTAAACATCCTCTACCCAATAATTCCCCTATCATTGCTGACCTTCAACTGAGTTATGAAGTCCTACATAAAATCAATAATTTTTTAAGCTTTTTGATCTTTTATGTTTTCCCTCAAGTTTTCATCCTTGCAATCTTCTCACTGATACCTCATTGTCCAGATATTCAGTCTTTGTGCTGCAGATCAGTCACTCAAGGGTTGAGTTAAGCAATGTCCCACCATGGGCTCAGTGAGATCTCCAAGGGCTCAGCAGGGATGGAGAAGCAACTGCCTAGTCATCTTATGGGAAGGTCAGGTGATCCTGTCTCTCCTCATGTGCTAAAATGTACAAGTGTGACATTTGGATTTTAACTCCATGTTTTGACACCAGGGAGGTTTCAAAGGCACACCAAGCCAGTCAAAGGATGGGAAGCAAATCTCAAGAGAGGAAACGTTAAAATAAGTAACACCTGGATTAGGTTCATTATTTTTTTTTACAAAACCAACACCAAGTTCATTTTCTACTGTAATACACTACCTATAAACCAGAAATACTAAAGTCATAAGCAAAAGGTATTTCAAAATGAGAAAAAAAAATCAAATATTTTCATTCTGGAAACGTCAGCATTACTGATTACTCCACTAAAATTCTGGGAACATAGGACTGGAAGGAACCGTGTGTACCTACAGCTGCAGGTACCAGGCAGCAGAGGTTAAATAAAGGGGTACAGGGTATTGATTCCATTCTGTCATGCCACAGGATGATCCCTTCCTCCCCAGAGCAACCTCAGGAGCCTTATTGCCTACAACCAAATGCCCAAGACACTGCAATGGGCCACAGCAGAATAGAGCAAGGGGGTCCCATGCAAGCTCCCGTTTTTCTTTCAATTTTCCGGACCCTCACATTAGAAGCAGAAGCATCCAGCATTTCCCCAGTAAGTGATTTGTGCAGAAAAGTCAACAAATCCAGGACTTGCCAGAGTCAATGCACATTGGGATATAGAGGCTGTTGGTCTGCACTTTCTAGGTATTTGAAATATTTCCTGGGTTTAGCTCTGACCAAGGAGCCAGATGGCAAGAAAGATTAGAGAAATGGCTTACTCCTCCTTTTTACTGCCAGGGCAAAATTCTGGGTGCAAAAAGATATTATCTTCCTTAAAACACGAGTCTAGAGTATCCCCAGCCTAATCCCCACTGTAAAGAAAGACATAAAGGTCACAAAAAAAATAATTTTATTTGCCAATTACAGCCAGAGGGAATTATTTTCTGAATTCAACCTTGTATATTTTATTGACAGCAATAGTTATGATCCTTATAATGGCCCTGCCTTCCTCTAAGACATAGTATATGGTGAAAGAAACTAATGAAGCAAAAGACACTCGATATCATCCTTCAAATGAGCTGTTTATGAAATCCTTTTCAAAGGAAAAATAAAACAGCCATTTTAATAAATTAGAAGCCCTGATGCACAGCTTGCTGGATGGCAGGTCGAATCAAGACGGTTGACATGTCACACTGTAACTACTTCCCAGTGAATGATGACATAATTTGCAGCTTTGCCCTTCTTACTGGCATTGATGCATTCAGGCAAAACAATATATCAATCAGTCTGTAGGACCTAAATTCCTGTTATGAGTCAATCTTCTGGGGCTCTCAGCATCCCACATCTCTTAAGAATCTCAGCAGTGATTTGTAGCCTTTTGAGTTGCTCCTGATGCTTCACGTCTCTCAAATTGGTTAGAGCCCAACACCAGAGCTCTTGCTCTGTTTCACAGCAACCACAGTATTTGAATAGGACAAGTGTGTATTGCTCCATATTCTTCTTGCCACAATGTTAATGCCAGATTCTAAGAATTAAAGGTGGATGGAATCCACTGTTATAACACACTTTTGAAAGGTTTATGGCCTGGTTTTTCCGTGGTTCATTTTCACAGCCTGTGTAACTCCTCAGCAGAGCTGTTCCTGAACTGAAGAATTGCATCAGTGGACAAGGGACGAACTGCTGATGTCATCGACCTGGAATTCTGTGAGGCCTTTGATTCGGTCCCCTACAACATTCTGCCCTCTAAATTGAAGAGACACGGTTTTGATGAATGGACTGTTAGATGGGTATGGAATTGGCTGGATGGTCACATCCAAATAGTTCTAGTCAATGGCTCAAGGTGCAAGTGAAAACCACTAAAAGTGTCATCCCTGCAGGGTCCATTCTGGGACCAGCATTATCAAATATCTTTACCAATGACATAGACAGTGGGATTTTTGACACTGACAGTTTTCAGATGACTCCAAAACGAGTGGTGCGGTTGATAGACTCAAGGAAAAAAGTGCCATCCAGAGGGGTCTTGACAGGCTTGGGGAGTGAGTCCATGAGAATCTCACAAAGTTCAGCAATGCCAAGTGCAAGGTGCTGCATCTGAATCAAAACAATCCTCAGTCTCAATGAGAGTTGAGATTGGTGAGTCTGGAGAGGAGAAAACTCCAGAGAGACTTTTTGAAGCCTTTCTATGTATAAGGGGAGGTGG